>MU224409.1:421420-475068 GCA_018584345.1 Thuja plicata | reverse complement strand
AAAAGAAACAATCCTTCTGCAACTTCTGTCTAATTCTCTAAGACCACAAAATAAGTACAGGAAAATCTATTATTTTAATTAAAATTTACAGAAGTTCAGTGAAAGGATCCTCTTGGGATCTTTCAAAATCACTTCCTCAAATATGCTCTTTAATCTGATTTTTACCTCATAGATATTCTTTTATTTTTACAAATTCCAACACCCTCATTTTCTTCAATTTATACCCTACCATACTTCTTCAACAAGCAAGGTGACTCTTCAAGAAGGGTCAGCCAGAAATAAGCCATCATTAATTTTTTAATTCTCTTAAAAAGGCGCTGCTCAAGATAGAATCCGCAAGAAATTATAATATTTCTTGTATAAATACCAAGGTCAGCCAAGACAGAATTAAAACTGCAGCACCTTTTGTCCTTAATTAGGAGTTTACCTTTATAATATATTTAATTTGACTTGATTTCTGGATTTGATTGTGTGTAGTTTTTAGCATCAACGTTTCGGATCACACTCCGTGATCCATCATCAGGATAAGAGCAAAGAGCATGAAGGAATGTAAAAATAAGATGCAGCCGGTCTGCATCTTATTTTTACATTCCTTCATGCTCTTTGCTCTTATCCTGATGATGGATCACGGAGTGTGATCCGAAACGTTGATGCTAAAAACTACACACAATCAAATCCAGAAACCAAGTTGAAAATTCTTATGGATTGTGGAAATCTGATCGATTTAATATTTAATTTGACTTTACTTTCCTTAAATTTATGATACGCCAATAATGAAGACTCAGCCCAAAACATTTATTAAATCCTTCAAGAATCATGCCAAGCGAGTCGCCCTTCATAGTGAATTCGGCTAGCATGAACTTTAAATCTTTCTTGCATTAAGAGGTGGGCCACATAATCTTTATTGCTTGACAATATTTATATCCACAGTAACTCTGCCCAATAAAAAAATTTAAGTTAAATATTAACATGAAGATTCTGCCCAAAAGTTGATCCAATCCATAGTACGAATCATTCGCCCTTACGCTCTGTGTATACTCTTCAAGATTTCTGCTCAAAAGGTCTGAAACTAACAGCTCATAATGTATGAAACTATGATCGCTGCAATAATAGTTAAACACCAGAGTCTTCTTAAAACGATCACTGCTCTTTTTGTGTCTTAAGTCGCTCCCTTCCAATGATAATAATCCACTTTTCTACAATCAGTACGCAACAATGGATCAATGTTTATTGTTCGTTCTATGAACTGATACATAACTTCAATCAATACTAATGATGTTGGCCATGAACTCGCCCAGCATTGAAGTTGGTATCTTTATGAATCACTGTAGATTACAAGACTAATAGCAGTGACAAATTGCTGCATTATGGAACACACATTGAGCACTGTCTTCCTTATTTTATCTGTTCCTTCATTAACATATAAACATTTCATATGTATGCCTCTCTCTTGGGTGTAGAACATTAG
Organism: Thuja plicata; assembly: GCA_018584345.1. NCBI lineage: Eukaryota > Viridiplantae > Streptophyta > Pinopsida > Cupressales > Cupressaceae > Thuja > Thuja plicata. Next base: position 473,600 of record MU224409.1, on the reverse strand, counting down.
CAATCTTCAAAATCTTCCAAGTGTTTGGAAAGAATATTTGGTCAACTAGTTTACTCCAAACATAATAACCTAAGTAAAAGACTTCAGTTCATCCATAGGATACTTAGCGATCCTTGCCTATTGATAAGTGGCCTTTGGCCATCATACTTTCACAACAAATTCTTCTTTGACATCAATGGCAAAATTTAACAATCGCAACTGAGTGCCCTTGACATTAAGACAATATTTCCAACAATCTCCCCCTTTGTCATTGATGGCAACATATTCTTTGTCATCTCTTCTAACTCTTCCCCCTTTCTATTTTCCTCCCCCTTTGGCATCAATGGCAAAGGGATGTTTATCAAACTTATATCACGTAGTGTTCTGTTTCAGATTTGGCACTTCACAAGCTCGACTTTGTAGTACGTAATAAAGTGATATTGTAATTAGTAGTAGTTATGCTTTGTTGGGAGAGGGTAGTTAGGAAGCGAGGGGATGCGTCCGTTGGTTTTCCCAACCAACCAACCATTATATAAGAACTTTGGTATATGAATGTGACTCATATTTTTTGGTAATAAAGAAAGTAATAACATTTCCTCACCATCTTGGTATTTTGGTATTCTATGTATTATGTTATTGGTAATGAAATAGTACGTTGGTAAAGTTTCTTTAATGTGTTGAGCTTTGTATTTCCTGTGTTAATAACCTTTCTACATTTTGGCGTAGTTGCCTAAGTCCGGACCTGGAGGTCGTCGACTGGGCAGGATGGAGTAATGGGAAGACCCTTCCTACCACGTATACAGATAACAAACAGTGACAGAGAAGAGGAGGAAATAACAAGAGAAGATCAGGTGACACAAGATCTGGTGGTGGCCTGGGAGGTTTCAGTCGACTAGTACGTGCAAAGGGAAGCCCGAGAGAGAGCGGTTCCAGAGAGCACGGTACAGGACGAACTTTCGGTACCACCAGCGGTGTACGATCTACTTGGACAAATTCCTCAACTATTGGCTAGAAATTTTGTACGCGTGGAGGAAGAAAGAGCCGAAACGGAAAGAGAGCGGAGAAGACAACAAGTGCTCCAACAGGTGGCGGAAAGAAGTATCGGGAACTGGAGGAGCATGATAATCCAAGGAAAACAACCAGACACAAACAATTCATGCTCCTGCTTCCAAATAAGTATTCCAAGCATAGGCCAGAAGAAGAAACTGAAGAGGAAGCCGCCCTGAGAATTCTAGGTCTGCACTAACAAGAGGAAAGACGTTGCCACTTAAGAGGATTGGTGAACCAACCTCTAAGTGCAAGACAAATGGACGAAAGGCTGATTGAAAACACAATAGAAGGTATAGCCAACTTGGCTATCTTAGAAGCATCAAGAAGGAAGGGTGGAAGAATCCTGAAACCCCCGCACGAAGAGAGCACCGATAGGAACAAAGCTCCAGCCAGACAGAGGAATCACAAGAGGAAGGACATATTACTAGCTCAGGAGGGAGAGTCGCGGCAGGAGGAAGTGTCCCGATAGGAGGAAGTGTCCCAGCAGGAGGGAGCGTCCCGGCAAGTGGGCGCATCCTGGCAGGAGGAAGTGTTCCGGCAGGAGGGAGCATCCTGGCAGGAGGGAAGAGCGGAAGGAGAATGGCGTTAGTCAAACAAAAACTCCCTAGATTTACGGGAGAAGGATCAAAGGACCCTTCTCGTCATTGTAAAATGTGTATCACTATATGGCAAGCCAATGGAGAAAATGATGTGGATGAATGGTTAAATGGTTAAAAGCTTTCCCTGCCACACTAAGAGGTATAGCTATTGATTGGTATACATACTTGGATGCTGCCAAGAAGACCACATGGACGGACCTCCATACCACTTTCGAGGAATTCAGACTCCTACATGATGATTACGAGATAGTCACAGAAATTTACAATACTAGGCAAGGGAAAAATGAATCTGTCAGAGGATATAGCAAGCGACTCAAGGAATTGATAGGGAAGTTGGACAACAAACCTACTGACGAATTAAAAAAAAGGTGGTTCATTGAAGGGTTAACCCCGTTCTTAAAACGGAAAATGAAGATAGTACCACCATCATCCATTCCAGAGGCATGCACCCGGGCAATGGGTATACAAAGTGAGAACAAAACTTCCAAAGCAAAGAGACAAGGAAGCAAGAGTGAGAGTTCAGAGGAGAGCAGGGATGAATCCAAGACCATCCAAGCTTTGAGAAAGGACATGATGCGGCTAATGAAGGAAGTAACAGGAAGTAAGGAAGAAAAAAGAGAGGGGAGGGAACTATGGTGTACAGATTGCGAAAAGGAAGGACACACAAAAGGAACATTCCCGCGCAAAGCCTTCTGTGACATTTGTCAGGTGTTAGGCCACACAATCAAAGACTGGCCTTACAATCTAAAGGCACAGAATGCACAAGTATTCTTCACCCACGAAGAACGATCCACACCACCCTCCACCCCTCCACGTAACACAAATACAGAAGCTTCACCTGGAGGGTATAGGAACAATAAACGGGGGAGAAACAACAACAGCAATAAAAACACACCACAGAGAGCAATCCAGTATGATTCTAAAGGAAGAACCATGATTCAATGTAGGCGATGCAACGAATGGAGACATTTTGCACGGGATTGCCAGAATGGTGGAGGACAGAATGAAGGGATGTTGTGCAAATGGTGTGGACCAGGTAATCATGAGGATGCCAATTGCCCTAGACAAAAGGGGGTGAACAGACTCGACATTGCAGAGCCTGAAAACAAAGTATTCGCCATCACAAGAATGCAAGCCACGCAACTTGCATACCCGGATGTAGGTATGGAGAAAGAAAGATTCCAAGAAGCCAGAAAGGACATTAGAGATAACATAGCAGAGGAAGGGGGAGTAAGTACGGCTAAAGTCCCAAACCACCGACTGGTACCAAACATCATGAAACAAGTACTGGAGACCACCATTCCGGTGAAAATTGTGGATCTATTAGAAATGCTACCTCAGTTGCGGGTAGCAATAACACAAGGAATAAGTAGCGAAGAGGTACCCTTCAAGGGGGAGAAGAAAGAGGAAGCACAAGCCGAAAAAAAGACCAATACCCTGTTCACCATAGGAATGGGGAGGACACCTGCAGTGGTCGAAATGGAGATAATGGGATGTAAACTATCAAATACTATTCTCGACAGAGGGTCCGGTGTGAATGTCCTGCCTAAGAAGACTTGGAAGGCACTAGGGAAACCAACACTCTGGCCACCCACATTTCAATTGGTAGAGGCATACCAGCATTGAATCAAGTCAATAGGAACTTTGATGGGGCAAAAGGTAATGATAGGTACATAGCAGTTCCTCCTCGACTTTCTGGTCATTACCCTAGAGAAGAAAGGGTAGGATGCATTATTGGGGAGAGGTTGGCTGGTCACAACAAAGGCCACCCATAATTGGAAAAAGAATACCCTATCCATAGAGGTAGACGGGAGAGAGTACACAATAGATCTAAGGAACCAGTGTGTAAGTCAGGATCTCGCATCCGATTCAGAGGCAGAGGGAGAAGACCAAGAAAGAGTGGAACCAGATGGAGTGCTCTGACTGGGGGAGTGCTCAAAAGACGAACCAGGTTCCCTCAACGGCCTGTTTCACTAGCAGATGGGAGACTATGAAGTATTCCAGCCAGAATGCAATATGTTGCAAATTCAAGAATCCGAACCAAAAGAAAGTTACGCGGAAGGTTATAAGGAATATAGGGAGGGTACGGAAACCCTCAATAACAAACCAACACATATATTTGATAAGAAAGTAGAATACAAGGAGGCCAAGTTGCAAACAATAAACCTGGATGAGAAGGACGAACCCAAGGAGATCCTCATAGGAGATGATTGGGATCTAGTATTGAAGGCGACAGCTTTTAAGATCTTTCTTGAATACAAGGATGTATTCGCATGGACCTACAAGGACCTGAAAGGAGTACCACCAGAATTGTGTGTCCAGCGAAAACCATTGATACCAGGAGCAAGACCAGTGCGTAAACGACCTTACTGGATGAACAAGAACTATGCAACCAAGGTTCAGGAAGAAATCACAAAAATGCTGGAAGCAGGAATCATATTCAAAGTACAAACCAGTGAGTGGGTATCTCCTATAGTCATATCATTGAAGGACGGGAACCGAATTCGGATATGCGTGGACTTTAGATGCTTGAATGTGGTAACTATAAAAGATCCCTTTCCAATTCCTTTCACTAATAGTATCCTAGAAGAGGTTGTCGGCCATGAAATGTACTCCTTCATAGACGGGTTTTCAAGATATAACCAAATCAGCATTGTTGAGGAGGATAAGCTGAAAACCACATTTATAGTTGAAGATGGGGTGTATGCTTATAATAGGATGTCGTTTGGACTGTGCAATGCACCAGCCACCTTTCAAAGGATCATACTGCACATCTTTCATGGTATGTATGTAGGGAATTTCAGAGCCTTCCTGGATGACTGGTCAGTTTATAGTGGAAAGGAGCACCACCTCAAGATCATTGGCGAATGCATGGATCGATGCCAAAGGACTAGACTAGCCTTGAATCCCAAGAAATGCAGATTTATAGTTCCATAAGGTAGACTCCTTGGCCATATAGTATGCAAGGAAGGGTTGAAAATAGATCCCGACAAGATCAGGGTAATTTTGGACATGGAAGCTCCATCCGATGTAATTGGTGTAAAGTCCTTCGGGCATGTGGGGTACTACAGAAGATTTATAAAAGGATTCGCGGGAGTATCTCTATCTTTAGAAAAACTAACCAGAAAAGGAGAGTGGTTTTGTTGGGATGAAGAACAGGGGGAGGCCTTCCAGGAACTAAAGGAGAGACTAGTGGGTGCTCTAATTCTCATATACCCTGATTGGGACAAAGAATTCTACGTCTATGTGGATGCATCTAATTATGCAATAGGTGCTACCCTAGCACAAATTGGGAAGGAAGGACTGGATCATCCAGTATACTTTGCGAGCAGGCTACTATCAAAAGCAGAGCGGAATTATAGTACCACTAAAAGAGAAGCACTAGGTATGGTTTATGTAGTTCAGAAATTTAGACATTACTCCCTTTACATTTTTTGTTGATCATCAAGAACTCATGTATCTCGTGAATAAGCCCATGATCCAAGGGAGAGTAAGTAGATGGCTAATCCTCTTGCAAGAATTTACTTTTAATATCATAGTCTTGAAAAATTACACTCAAGACCGAGAAATTCCAGTTGATAGAAGGATTGTTGTACAAGATGGGTCCAGCGGGGTTTTAAGGAGATGTGTGATAGAGGAAGAAATTTCGGGACTCCTGAGAATCCCATGAAGGGTTGGCAGGGGGCAATATGGGGCCTGATGCAACAACTCGGAAGGTGTTGTTGGCTGGACTTTGGTAGCCCACATTGTATGCAGATGCTCGAGAATGGGTCCTGAGCTATGATACGTGTCAGAGGGTAGGCAAACCCCTAAAAAGAGACTTCATATCGTTGTTCTCGTCACAACCACAAGAATTGTTTGAACGATGGGGGTTGGACTTTGTGGGGGCCCTGCCTGTTAGCAATAACCACAGATGCAAATACATAGTGGTGGCATCTGAATACCTCACAAAATGGGTCGAGGCACGAGCACTCCCAGACAACACAGCTCTGAGTACGGCCAAATTCCTCTATGAACAGATAGTAACAAGGTTCGGTATACCACTGCAGCTAACGAGTGACAGGGGGTGCACTTTGTGAATCAGACAATCAGAACAATGACCGGTGAGTATAAAAATTTTCCATTCATTTTCCAGTCCATACTATCCAAGGGCAAATGACCAAGCAGAAGCCACAAACAAAATATTGGTAACAATTTTATACAAGACTTGTGGAGTTGAAAAGGGAGATTGGGAAGAAAGACTTCCAGCGGTTCTATGGGCTTACAGGACGACCTACAAGGCCACCACTGGGCAAACACCCTTTCACTTAATGTACCGGCAAGAGGCTGTGATGCCTATGGAATATATAGTACCAAGCCTAAGAATAGCAGTTGAACAGACTAGGAGATGCAGAAAGTTTAAATGAAAGACTCAATGCTTTAAAAAAGCTAGGTGAAAGGACACTATCCCAATGGGCAACTCAGGTAGCACAAGAGAGACGAAAATTTTGGCATGATAAGCACTTGAAAAAGATGAATTTTAGACTGGGCCAACAGGTACTCAAGTATAACAGCAAAAATGAAATTAAGCCAAGCAAGTTCAAAATACGGTGGTTGGGACCATACAGAATAATGGAGGTAAGGGACAACGGAGCTATAAAATTATCAACATTGGATAATAATCCTTTAAAAGACCCAGTCAATGGATCCATATTAAGACAGTATAATCAAAGAAAGGAGTCGCATTCTATATGCCACTTGGACATAATGAGAGAAAACCATAAAAGGGAAATAAAAGAAGAAATAAAAAGTGGCGCTATAAGGGAATTAAAAAAATCAAGAGAAATAAAAGACGAAATAAAAAATGGCACTATAAGGGAATTAAAAAAATCAAGTGGGCATGGTATATTAAGTGGCCGAACTTCTTGTCCAAGAGTACGAGTTAGAAAAGGGCAAAGTGCGGGCAACTCGCGTACGATTTTGGGAGTCGTCGAGAGCCCACCTTGCGTGGAGGGAGTATGCTGCTTGGACGGCACCGTGCGTACGACAAGGCTGCGTACGAATTAGAGGCTAGTCGTACGGCAGTCAAAGAAAGCAAGACTGCGTACGATGGAAGCTGACGGTACTAGGAGGCAAGACGGCGTACGATTGCTGGAGAAGGTGCGTATGAAGACGGAAGCTTGCGACGTACGGACGGGTGAGCACTCTGCAGGACAAGGACGACAGTCCATATCGTCTACAGTCGTACAAGCAGGACTAGGCGGAGGAAAAGATTTGGATAGTGTTAAAAACACTATACGAAGGAGGTGGTGGAGACAAGTGCAAGGAAAATTCAGCACCAGCTCCAGGCACAAGGAGGCACAAAACGGTTGGACCACATATCAAAATACGGCCAATCGGAAATTTGCCAAGTACCATAAAATGGTGAAGATAAGTGTTGGAAACCCCAGCAAAGGGAAAATCATCGATTCCAAGAAGAACAAAACAGTTTTGCAGGTAAGGAAGGTGAAGAAAATGGTAAACACGAAAGGCAAAGGCAAAATGGCAGAAGCCTACTGCGGGCCACATTACTTTTGAAAGTATAATAGGAAGGGAATGTCGCACCTGGTGGGAAAATGCAGCAGACAATCACATTCTGAAGGAGGCACTACACAGAGCAGAGGTAAACAAAATTATTTCTATGCCCATTTTTTATTTAAAGGAGTTTGAGACTATATTACGAACCATGATGGTTGGCTATGATACGAAAGCTCATAAGTCAGTTATCCAGTATTCCCGGCAAACTCTGACAATCTCTTACTTGGCTAAAGAGATAAACAAGGTCATCAGCATTCCCAATCGTGGACAAGAAGTGGCAAAAACCTCCATGACAATGGAAGAAAAAAAGAAGTGGCTAGGGTTAATGTGCAGAAAGGATCTCACGACACAAGAGTGGGATAGCATTCTCAACAAAAAGAATAGTAGGGGTCTAAAGAAAATTTTCATAGTGAATGATGAATGGCGATGCATTGTAAACCTGGTTAAAAGCAAACTTACTGCTGGTAGTCGCACATCAGATATTGCTCTCTAGATGTTACCGGTGGTTGATGGGTTGAACAAGGGAAAGGTGTACAATTGGGCACAGTTTCTCTCAGAGAGGTTACACGAATTTATGGAGTTGAAGCATAAGGCATTCTACATGCCACATCACGCCATAGCCTTATTCCTAGAAGCAGTTTGTACTCAGGTGGACGTTGACCATAGAGGAGCTTTGGTTCCAGCTAACAGAATGGAACCCTACAAACTAGCGATGACATATTGGGTTCACCTCGACACCTTCGGAACAGGATCAAGTGGGGAAGAGACACAAAAAAAGAAACCAACACAGGAAGGCAACCAATAGCATCTGTTGAGAGTTCAAGCCAAGAGGAGATTGGAGAGGACAGTTCAGAAGAGGATGAGACTAGTACAGATACATCTTCAAATTCCCAGGAGGAAGAAATCTGTCTGCAGGGCATGCTTGGAGATATTACTTTTTTACCACAAGTGGAAAGCCCATTGCCAAGTGGGGTACCTGAGTACGCCCAGATTCACCAAACAAGTACGCAGCATGAAGAGGGACATACCACCAGAAGTACAGAGGAAAGCGTCCATACTATGCCTAGTACACATGAGGGACGTACCACCATTAGTACAGAGGAAGGCGTCCGTACCACTTCTAGTACGCAAGGAGATACAGATGTTTGTACCATGAAAGGCAGCCATACTGAAGAGGAGACTCCAAGTATAGAGGGAGAAGGTAGTAAACATCAAAAGGTCCCTCATTGGGGGGCAACAAGACTTTCCTTGCCAGGCGTAGCAAATTTGGTTCCTACAGATCAACAGACACTTACCAAGGTGATAAATCTCAGGTGTCAGCAAACATGTGGACACAAGATAAGACTGCACACACCACAAGGTATGGAAGTGGCCCACCCCATTGCCTTGGTGGTACAGGCTGCAGAAAAAATGGATGCTCACAATGTGAAGACCGAGAATGAACTCAAAATTGAAAAGGAAGACACACCAGTTAAGGATACAACGGTGGAGGATATTGTACTCGAAGAGGTAGATAGGTTGCTTGAGGAAATTGGGATGGTACCACCACCCTCGCCACCCCCCATGGAGGTAACAGGGGAAAACATAACAGAAATGAAAAATGAGACAGGGGAACCTTCCGAGACGACCTCATTAGAAGACAAAGCAAATAGATTTCTCAAGGAGTTACAAGCTATGGAGCACACCACTAAGGAAATTATAAAGCAGGCCAAGAGTCAGAACGTCGAGGCCATAGTTAGAGCAGCGGAATCCTTGGCAACATTCATGAAGGGAAAATGTCATAGAGTTTGGAGTCTAATTCAGAAGACTAGGTACAGGCAGGAAGAAATAGCTGAAAGCTGGACAGCCCCATGCATCACACCTCTAGTACACGAACAGCCACCCATCATCCACACACTTGCATAAATGGAGGTAGCATTTAGAAGGACATACTTGGAACTTCAGCAGGAAAAGGAACTGACAAACCGAATGAAAAGGGAATGGAAAGAAGAAAGGGTTGTTTGGGAAGAAAAATGGAAGAGGAACAAGCTAGCCTAGAAGAGAAATTAGCAGCAGCAGAAGAAAAAAAGGATGGATGCATTGCGTGTACTCCAAGGAGTTCGGTCCAAAAAAAAGGCTGTTGAACGAGATCTCTTACGTCTCCATGAACAAGCACCAAGTCCAGAGATGCCTTCACAACCCAATTCTGAAGTCTGATTTTTCTTTTAGTTCTGTTGGGTAGTCGTCTCGAAGACGACTTGTTTTTTGGGGGTGATAAATGTAGTACGTAATAAAGTGATATTGTAATTAGTAGTAGTTATGCTTTGTTGGGAGAGGGTAGTTAGGAAGCGAGGGGATGCGTCCGTTGGTTTTCCCAACCGACCGACCATTATATAATAACTTTGGTATATGGATATGTCACTCATGTTTTTTCGTAATAAAGAAAGTAATAAGATTTCCTCGCCATCTTGGTATTCTAGTATTCTGTGTATTCTGTTATTTGTAATGAAAGAGTACGTTGGTATAGTTGATTTAATGTGTTGTGCTCTGTATTTCCTATGTTAGTAACCTTTCTACAGACTTCCACCGTTCGACACTCTCACCCCACAACACTTCCACCGTACAACACTTCACTTCCACTGCATGGTGCCACACTCCACCCGTACGAAAAGTACAACTCCACACATACGGAACTACCACTACACGGTCAACTTCCACCCGTACGGCTCCACTCCACAAGTACAACTCACCGTACGACAGTTGGCAATTGGCACTTGGCAGTTGCCAGTTGCCAGTTGGAACTTCCCACTTCGCACTTCCAACTTTGCACTTCGCACTTGGCACTCTTCGATACCCTTCAGCTCCTTTCGGCACCCAACACCTTCAGCACTCAACCTTCATCACTTGGTACCTGACGACTGAGTATTACACTCGATATACTCAAAAATAAGAATGACTATTATTATAATCCAAGGTAACACAACAAACCAAAGAAAATGAAATGCTATCAATTGGAGACTTATATTCTCAGATTATATCCAGATGCACAAATTTGTCTTCGCAAGAAGACTTCACAAATTTGACATGAAGTACAAGTGAAATATCTGAAGCAATATCTCCAACAGCAAACTATTGTGAGGAATGACTCCCACCGAAACTGCAAATACAGAATAGGGAGGGTCTTGCACCTCTGAAACTGCAAACAATGTCGAATTCCGACAGGAATCGCAAATACATAAGAAACATAAAATTCACCACATGCTACCTACGGTGCCAGCCAACGCCTTATAAAGGCTTCTAGGAAGTTTCTCGAAAGTTACAAATAGGCCGACATACATTATTTATTATTTTATAAATTGGGCCCCCCTTTATTAATTAATTAAAGGTCCTTATAATATTATTTAAATTCTACGACCACTTAATTAATTAATTTAATTAAGTTGCGTTATTAAAATTTGGGAACAGCACAAATCCTTGCTGCCCAAAGATTGCTTGCCCTCAAGCAATCCATCATCAAATGGTTTGCCCACTGCGACGCTCCAGGATCCCAAACCAAGCGCGGATTCCCATAGATGTATCCACTGAAATCTCTATGCCACATGACCACATGCACGTACCTGGAAGTAAGTGAGGAGAGTAACTCTCTAGCAAGCTTCCGCTACTCCACTCTGATATAAACGTTGCCATGCCCGGAGTCATCGGGATCCCACTAAAGCCAATCAATCGCTTCCCAAAAATGATGGCCTAGAATCTCACAACTTATCTGCAACTTGTTCTTCAAATAAAGATGCCACTCTTTCTGAAAAGCAGCGATCATGTTTGTTGCATGTTCTACAAAAGGAAGAATTTCATGCTCAACAAACTATAGACCTTGCCCATGAAAAGGGTCACTGGTATGTTCGCATCTACATGCAATTGATTGATCAATGTTGGCTTGGCAGGCTCCATGCAAGTACCCTCTTCAACCTTGTTGTCATGTAGGTTTAGGTTTTCTCCACTTGTAGGCGTAGTCGCAGATTCATGCATATCCTCATGTGTCTCTTTATCTTCCTCATCACTCTTATTGCCGTCGCCAACCTCCATAGCGTTGTGCAATTGAGACTTTATTTTTTCTTCACAATGTTTGAATAAATTATTAACCAAACTAAATGCCGCAATAGAAGGGATGCATTCTTGATTATGAATAGCCCATAGCATAGTTATGACAGGTTCAGATATTACATCCATCCCCTCAATACATGAAATCATAATACTCTCCATGGCGGAGGAAATCTTATTATCATGGTGCTCCTTTTTCATGACCAAAAAGTGATGAAACATATCGTGGATCAAATCTTGCAATCCTAGATCTAAGAGGGGGTTACTCACTTTGACTTTTACACAAATCACCAGTATGGTAAATCTCCTAGCAAATGGATCACTACTGATGTCATCAAGGCTCTGAAAGCTATCAATAATCAAGTGCAATATCTCTGTCACAGTGTCATCATCATACGGTACTCGAGGAGCCGAGATTCTCAAAATCTCACTTTAGACATGTAGCTGCTAGCTTGATTTCCTTGTCATGGTGTCTCAACAAACTGGGTTATCTTAAGGCAATCTCAATCGTAGCAAGGATCCTATGTATAAATGTTGAAGGTAATTGGTCCACCTTACTCAAACATGCTTCCAATATATCCCATGTGTGTAGGTTGAAATGCCTTTATGCGGACACCTAAGTCATGATATTCCTGGATAGCTTGGCGTTCATCAAGAGTGATTCAAACTATATTAGAGATTTGGTGCATAGGAATGCTATTCAGTCAAGGTACATTATCACTAAAGAACAGACAGTTGATATTCTCACCAAGCCTCTTGCCAAAGTAAAGTTTGTGCATATTATGAGACAAGTTTGGAGTTGTGGAGAACGAAGCCCTTGCTAAGAGGGAGTCTTAGCATCAGTGATTTCTTGAGATGTACTTAATGCATTCTTCTCTGTCAGAGAAAAGTTTGAGGCGAAAGCCCTTGTTCCACCCTCTGGGAGTAGCCATGGTGGATCCACCCTTTGATATGGTTCATGGTGGATGTCATGTGTGTGACTTCATGACTTCATTGGTTTATGGGCCCCTGTGAACATCATTCAGAAGTGACGATCTTTCAATGGTGAACACTTGTATTTCTGGTTATTATTGTAAGGTGACGACTTTATAATATTTGATCAAACTATCATGATGGATGTCATGAGACTTGATATCCGTGGACATGTCATGATGGTTGATATCTCTTAAGTAATATCAAATTGATATGGTGGATATCATGGGACATGATATCTATGGATAATCCTTGATAAATGATATTACTGAGATATTCGTGGTGGATATTATGTGACTTAATATCCGTGGATATGCCATGAGTTAATATCCTTATGGTAGGTATCATGTGACTTGATATCCGTGCACATGCCATAAGGGTGAGTTTATGGTGGATATCATGTGACGTGATATCCGTGGATATGCCATTACTCCTTATATCACAGTGAGGTGATATCTTTCTCTCACACAATAGATAGATCTATTGTGTTCTCAACAAAGGATAGGAATACTACTCCCTAGCTAAGAGGGAGTGTTAATGTTATTGTAGCTATGGTCGGATTCCTTCAAGCTGACATAGATAGCATAAAGGTTGTGATAATATAATTATTGTGATACAATAATTATATTGATAATTATTGGTAATGTAATAATATTATAATATAATTATTATATTATTATTATTGTGATAATATAATTAGTAGTAAAATTATATTATAATATAATTATATTGATAATATATAATATATAATTATATATTAATTATATAGGTTATAATTATATATTAATCATATATTAAATATAATTAAATGTATTAGTTAATTAATTGGGCCACATATGAAGTGTGGTGACCCTTAGTGAAGGGGCACCACCAATAGATATAAAGGAAGATTAAATCTTCCTCTTAAGACAAGAACAATATAACAATTGCAGATTGAGATATCAATATGCTCGGGGGAGACAATTGTGAATTGTCAATGGCTGGGAGGGATAATCAGTGCCCGTGGTTAAACGAGCACCATAAAAATAACACAGATCACTACCTCAAATATGCTCATTAATCTGCTTCTTATCTCAAAGATATTCTTTATTTCCGTATTTTCTAACTCCCACTTTTACTTCAATTTATACCCTATCATACTTCACCACGCAAGGTCACTCTTCAAGAAGGGTCGGCCAGAAATAAGCCATAATTAATTTTTTTTAATTCTCTTAAAGAGGTGATGCTCAAGATAGAGCTGGCCAGGAAGTATAATATTTCTTGTATAAATACCAAGGTCGGCCAAGACAGAATTAAAATCGTTGCATCTTTTGTCCTTAATTAAGATTGACCTTTATAATAAAATTTAATGTAACTATACATTCCTTAAATTTATGATGCACCAAATAATGAAGAGTTAGCCAAAAACATTTATAAATCCTTCAAGCGCCATGCCAAGCGAGTTGACCTTCATCGTGAATTCGGCTAGCATGAACTTTTAATCTTTCTTGCATTAAGAGGTCGGCCACGTAATCTTTATTGCTTGATAGTATTTATATCCATAGTAACTCTGCCCCCCCAAAAAAGTTAAATCTTAACGTTATAACTCTACCCAAAAGTTGATCCAATCCATCGTATCAATGATCTTTACCTCTGCTCAAATGCCTGCAATCATTCATCCTTAAATTTTGCCCTTTACTTTCAAGACCACGCACTTCAGCACCAGCATCCTGCAATGCCTCCACCTTGTCAGCTTATTACTTCCTGAAATAAGCTGCCCAGAATTGTTGTTTCTATGCTTCCATTCTCACAATAATTTTAACAAACAGTTTGCTTGCATGTAAATCTCAGAGTTTGGGTGTTCATATCATGGACTATATAGTTATTGCAAATAGGAAGAAATACGCAGAAGGAACGTGTAAACTAATTATATTGTTGTTTAGAACAACATATATTGAATCTAATTCTTAAGTATTTGCATTAAAAACTCTGTCACAGACATTAAGTAGTAACAGCTACACTAATTGCCGACCTGGTATTGTATGATGCATGCGCGACCAGCACTGTCGACTGCTGCTACCTCACGATGATGTCAACAGAGAAACCGGTGGATGTTGAGTAGACGGAAGTGTCTCTGTGCTCTCCCCTTCGTTTCCTTCGTCCCACAGCCTGAGCTCGAACAACTTCTTTCAAGGCGACTCACATCACTACTGTCGTGTCTTGAGTTCCCAACCGGTATGATGGCTCGGGTGGTAACGTCGATGCTTCCGGTGTAGAGTGCTTGCTCGGGCTCTCAGCCAGCTTCAACGCCCAATCCACGTGGTGCCTTCACTATATTTCCCTACTCGCACGGTAGCTTCTCCCAGCATTTAACGTTTAGCAACTGATTTCTTCCCAGTTACCACTGGATGTTCTTCCAACGTCAAGAACTCCCAACCTATATCCTTTCAACAACGAAGGAGTTGTTAGCAGAGAGGGGTGTCGTCCTCAACGCTCTCAGCCTTCTCCACAAAAGCCTCCAACAAATACGTAAATCACTAATATTTTAGTTTAGCCTTTTTTTTCCCCCAGCTCGACTCCCAATGGCGTTTTTAAAGACTCCTTAGCAAGACGATACTTCTTGCCTCTGCCATGTGGGATAAATAAAAAGGTGGTCTACATGCACCATGCTGACTATGTACCCCTTTATAGAGGAAAATAAGATTTCAATTAAGTAACTTTTTAAAGACTTTTTTAGAACATTTAAGTTCATAGTCAATTTAAAACCACCTTGATATATGTATACTAATAAACATAGCAAGAGAGCCCCGAATGTTGAGCGTAAGATCGATACACAAATAACTCCACCATAAATTCATTTGGCCTGATACACATTTTGCCTAGGCCTAATGGTCACAGGATCCCTTTGTCGTCTAGGTTAGCCCTCGGGACCACGGCAGACGGGCTAATGACTAAGAACCACAAGACTAGATCAAAAAGGGGGACATTACACTTCCTTCTTCACATGGCCTCATTCAGCGTGTGGTACCAAGCGTAGGCATGGGCCCGCCCCTTATTCCAGATCTGTGAGCCCCAAGATGGGTTCCTTTCTACAGCAGCCATCCTCATCCAGGACCACTCTGAGGCAGCCCATGGTTCTGACTGGTCCTATTGCTTATCCTTCAGTTCGAAAGTTCTTCACGGCAGTTCGGAACCCTTAATTGGGTTCGGGAGGATTTCCTTTCCATTGGACCCTTCTCTCAGTTTTTATTTCAGCTGTTGCTTTCTTCTTAGGGCACCGTTTAGTGTCCCTGCTACGGGCTGGCCCCTTTCTTATGTAATTGGCAGTCCATTTGACCCTTTGTGGTCTTTTGTTGGACATTAATAGATTTATCTTATCTTCAAAATTTCTGCTCAAAAGGTCTGAAATGAACTGCTCATAATGTCTGAGACTATGATTGCTGCAATGATAATTAAACACCAGAGCCTTCTTAATAAGATTGCTTCTCTTTCTGTGTCTTAAGTCGCTGCCTTCCAATGATAATAAAAGTTTTTTCTTCAGTTATCGCGTAGAAATGGATCATTGTTTATTGTTTGTTGTATGAACCAATACATAGCTTCAATCCCTAGTAATAAAGTTGCAGATGAAATCACCCAGCATTGAAGTTGGTATCTTAATGAATCACTGCAGGTTACAATGCTTATAGCTGTAACAAATTGCTGCATTATGGAATGCACACTGAGTGCTAACTTCCTTATTTTATTCGTTCCTTCATTAACATCTAAACATTTCATATGTATGCCTTTGTCTTGGGTGCAGAACATTAACAATCTTCCAAGTGTTTGGCAAGACTATTTGGTCAACTAGTTTACTCCAAACATAATAACCTAAGTACAAGACTTGATGTCAATCAAAGAATACTTAGCCATTCTTGCCTATTGATAAGAGGCCTTTGGCCATTATACTTTCACAACAAATTCTTGTTTGACACTAATGACGAAATCTAACAATTGCAACTGAGTGCCCTTGACATCAATGAAAATATTTCCAACAATTTTTCCTTCCACTAGAATCTTTTACCAAGACGAGTGAGAAAGGAAAACGTTCAAGTAATTAAAAAGTAAAAGATGTAAGCACATCAACAAGAATCACAAATAAATTGGTAGTAAAGATGGTTAAAGATAAAATTATAATATACATCTGAACAGATAATATAAATTCACAGAAAACACACACTGGATTTGCAACACTATAAATAAAATTAACACGGAAAAAACAAGAGTAACAATAAAAATTGTAAAAGCTTACCTCCCAATTCCTGTCCCAGCAAGATTTGATTGAGATGCATTTACCCCACGCCCATTATTTGCAACCTCACCAAAATCCCATCCTTCTCCATAGCTGTTAACAAAAACTTAAATGAAGGCAAACATCCTATTATACGGTACAAATAATCATCCAAATAATGATGCTAATAAAACATAGCAAGTAATATATGATACTCTTCAACATCAAAAAAATTATAGAATTGCAAATCTAATAATATTGCATGACAATTTTTGGGCAACTATTTAATCTGTATGCAAAAGCTAACTTCACTTAGCATCCTAAATTTCTTGCACTCACATGTAAATCTTAGAACCATCTACACCATTTTCATGCTTCAACAACCTATCAAGTGCGTTTCTTGCACTAACCTGCATAAGCAAACAAAATTTTTTATTAGTCTAAAATTATAGAAATTCTATTACATTGGTCTCCTAAAAGCCATTTATTCAACAAAAATAGATGTTTCCTCTTATAGCTAAAGGCCCTGGAATGTAATTTGGAGTTCATCTACGCACTTTTGAAGAAAACATATATAGAATAAGTATTTGGTTTTAATGAATATTTAGGCAATTTGAAGCAAGCTGAAGAAGTATTATACGAGCTGCTACCATTATGGTAGAGCATCAGTTTCAAAACAAACTCTATCTAAATTTTAATACTAAATCACAATTTAACATTTAAATAGAGATTTAAAAACATCATTTAAATAATTTTTTGCTAAATTTTATAAAGAGATATGTTCTTGAGAGAGTGGTCAAAAGAAAAATTATTAGGTGATAAATGATGCATAGCAGAAAAGAGAAAATTTGAGGCCCGTGTGGAAGCCAACACCCCATTAAACTATAGAAGGCTATGATTCACCAAATTTTTACAACTAGGGTGGTAGGAAAGGGGGGTATGCATTTATTGTATGGCTAACGCATTCATCATATACATTATAAAGTACTATTATGAATTATTAAAGCTGAATTAAGAATTCATGAGTCGAAAGATAAATTACAAATTTTCAATATCTAATCATTTCAATTTCAGTTTTCATTACCAATGTACATATACATAATACAATAAAATGAAAGGTTGAAATGCAAGTAAAAACTAACAAAATGTACACATTTTAAGAGATTTGATATGCCTTTGCCTCATCTTCACCTAAATCAAAACCCAACTCTAAATCTAATTCACTACCAATATTAGGGGCTGCCTAATTCAATAAAACACCCAACAATCCCTCTTGTGCTTTCTCAATAATCAATGTTGCATCATTGGGATCAACATCCCTCTTGTGCATTCTCAACAATTAATGTGGCATCATCAAGATAAACATCCATCTACAAAGTTAAAATCTACCAGTCCTTGAGAGCTTGTCAATCCTGAAGTCTTAGGGCACTATGCACTGCCCCCAACTTCTTCACTTGCCAAGAGGTAGGCTTGATCCTATTGATAGAGTAGATGAAGTTGTATGTGGACCAATTCCTCTTTGTAACGAAGGAACTAGCAACCTATGAAAAGAGGCAAATGGAAAGCATCCTCAAGTATATTGTATCCTTGCCATGCTATGTCCACCATCCAATAAAGTTAGATTGTGAAGAACCCCTTAGTCTGTCCTTAGATTTGGCATGCTAATTGTGTTTCTAAGTTTTGTCTAAGTTTGAAACTTTTGTATAGAAGCACCTTATAAATGGAACACCAAGGGAAATCAATGTAATAATGCTTAGTGTTGGAGTCGCTAGCATTAATCGATGATATAAATCAGATTTTTACAATAGATTATAACCAGGAATTGAAGTTAGTTGCTTAGAAGTGCAACGAAGGAAAACAATGAGCCTTACCGATCCCGACTTCTTATTGACTTGCATGGAGTGGACAATTTCATATGTGATAAGAATAGCATCCATAATATGTCTCCCTTCAACAAAACCTTTTTGATTCGAAGACACTAGTTTGTCTAAGACTGTTTTTAGCCTAAAGACCACTAGCTTAGACAGGAATTTATAAATAGTATTACATAGGCTGATTGGGTGAAAATCCTACATTGAAGAAGCATCTTCTTTCTTGGGGATCAAGGCTATAAAAGTGGCATTAATCTAGTTAAGGATTCTTCCATATCTAAAACAGTCTCTAGCCATATTGAGGATGTCATCCGCAACTAATTCCCAGTGATCTTTAAAGAAAGGAGAGAACCCATCAAGGCCAGGAGCTTCAAAAGTACCAAAGGAGAAGACAGTCTTTCTCATCTCCTCCAATGACATAGGTTTAAGCATTTATTTCAAATTAGAATCAGTAATTAAGTTTGGAATGACTTCAAGGATTTTATTCATCTTACCTCAATCCAAGTTAATATGTTGCTGAAGTTGGGAGAACAAATAAACAACTTCCTCAGCTATCTCCTCCTCTTTAGTGAGAATAGAGCCATCCTCCTTGATCAATTTCCTCATTTTTTTCCTCGACCTATGTTTCATGGTGGATTGATGAAAGAACTTGGTATTCTTATCACCATATTTTAGCCATTGAATTCTAGACTTTTGTTTTCAAAAAACTTCCTCTTCCTTTGAAAGTTTGAACCATTGAGTTTTCAAATCTCTTTCGTTCAAGCAAATATCAACATCCATGTGTCCCTGCTCCATTTGGTCCTGAACATCCTTCAGCTCAAGAGAAAGGGACTTCTTCCTTTGGAAAATGTTCCCTAAAGAAATTTTATACCAACCTTTAACCATTTCCTATACTTTTTCAATTTCTAAGTGATAATGAACCTAGGAGTGCCTCTAAACAAATCCTTCCACCAATCTTCAACCAGCATTTTAAAGTTCAGATGGTAAGACCACATGATTTCGTACCTAAAGGGAAAAGGTCCTTTATTCAACTTATCCTCTCTAGTAAGAAGGATAGCATTATGGCCAAAGCTACTTCTAGGGAGAGCACAAAGAGATTAAGCTAGGAGAATGTTCCACTTACTACTAACCAAGAATCTATCTAGTTTGACTTGAATTAATTGTTCTCCTTGTCTTCTATTACTCCAAGTGATCTTTGCCTCCCTAAGATCTATACCAATCAAACCAAACACCGTGAAGAAATTTGCCAAATCTGTCATACTATCAAAGACGTCCTCCTGACTCCCACACTTCTTTGAAGGGTAAAGGGGAGAATTGAAGTCCCCTCCAATCATCCAGTAATCCTTCTTGTGGTTATGAATACAATCAGTCAACTCATTCAACAATTCTGCCCTACCAGATCTAGTGTTAGGAGCATAAACATTTATCAAGTTCCATTTTTTAGAAGAGATAATGTCCTCCATTTGAGCTATAATACTATTCCTTTTAACAGACCTAGGAGTTCCTCTAAGCTTCAAAGGATTCCAAAAAGTATCCAATCCACCAGAGGCCCCTTCAAAGTCAAAGGCTATGACTGTACCAAAGGCCAAACATTTTTAACAATCTTTCCAAAAACATCTTTTTCATTTTAGTTTCCTGAATCAGAAGAATATCCACTCTATTTTCCACTAGGCAACACTTGAGCAAGTGTTGTTTTGTAGGACTATTAAGCCCTCTTAAATTCCAAGAAAGAATATTTATTGAAAAGGAAGAAAGCAAAACACACCTTAACCACCAAAGAAATAGCCAAAAAAGGCTATTCCTTTTTGTTCCTTACCCATGATAGATGTTCAAGGGTTTTTTGTTTGCCACTAGCTACATCCCTGGCAGCTTCTTTGATTCATGAATCCTTTTGAGAAGATCTTCCCACTTTACTATATGCCACAACATCTAGTTTTTTGTTTTTTTTGCTTCTTGTTTATGTGTGTCCACTACCCCCTCATTTTCTTCAGCCTTGCTAGGAGAAACAAAACCAAGAAGAGTACAACAAGGGGTCATCCCACAGCAGGAACACCGAACGATGACCAAAGAACAAAGAACAATAGAAAAAGAGAAAAACAGGACCACGAAAGTGGGGGTGGAAGGGGTGAGAAGGAAACCCTAAGCCACCCAAAACAAACTAGGGCACCGGGGCCATAGAGAAGAACCCCAAGACCGAAGGATAAGCTATAGTAGTCATGAGATGTCGATGTCGCTGCCTCTGAAAGTTACCCGCCCGATTGGGAAGGTTGGATCTCTGTGAGTAATCTTTGCGTGGTCTCACGGACCTGGAATTACGAGGGGCCAAATGTTTTTTAGTGCCCCGATCCATCCCAGGGAAGGTGGTAATGAGTTGATTGGACAAGGGGCACAAGGGGCGCTGGAGACAGTGATCTTGAAGTCGAATGACCTCTTGCAAATACAGCATGATACATCTCTAGTCCATAAACCTGAAGGTGTAGAGGGACCGAGCCTCTCTAAAAAGACAGTAGAACCTACCCCTAATCTCATAGTAAATAGGTCAGCGAAAGATAAAGTGCTCTTCCGACTCCACCTCACTGAGGGTACAAAGCTTGCAAATTCTGTCACATTTGTCCAACTGATGGTCAGCTTCAACCTAAAGATGATGTGATCCCACTCTAAACGAGCCCAGGGGGATCCTGAGGGAATGTGGCCAATGACGAGAGGTGTATAAAGGACGAACAATGATACCATCCTATAGCTCAAGGAAGTGTTTCGCATAAAAGGTCATCTTTGGGTGAAGAACCCCGTGGGGGTTGACCCAAGTGGTGTGAATGTACTGCCTGTAAATATCATAACTAATGCACCTATTTAACTCATGCGTGGGGGAGAGGTGAGGAAGGGCATCTAGAGAGTACTGGAAAGGGGGCAGACAATCAATCTCAATCCCAATAGATCCAAGGAGGATCGTCGCCCCGCCAAACTAACAACGAGCCCAACAGAAGGAAGCAACAGAAGAGGCAAGAGACTTTGAGGAGTAATAAGCAAGATAGGGTATCTCTGGCGTCCACTGCAGAAATCAGCAAAACCACGGAGACGATGCAAGAACCAAATGAGATCAAAGATAGCCTCAAGCCTCAAGGGGCGAGCAAGAAACTCCGCGAGAACAATACTGTGAGTAGACTAAGTACATTTGATAATATGCCAAAGGAGGAGAATCTGAACCTGCTCAATGGAAGCCCAATCAGACTCAAGAAAGGAAGGCCCCCAAACCACAAAATCGTAAAGAACAATGGGCCGAATGAGAGTATCAAGAAATGTGATCTTGGACGAGATGTCCTGAAAGTGATGTCGACGACATTGTCTCTCGAGAAGGGCCAGGGAACCATACCCCTTGTTGATACACGGCTGGATGGTGGGCCTCAAGCTGAAGCGAGGACTGGGAAACTTGACCCCCAAGTAGGTATACGAGGAAGTAATCTCAAGCTCAAAGTCACCGAAGGTGAAGTGAAGGTGAGAGGTTTCAAGGCAATTAAAGACCATCACCTTTGTTTTACCCAAATTAACAGTTAACCTCCTCAGATCACAAAAAGAAGCCAAGCAATCTAATTGTCTCTGTAAGCCCTCAGGAGAAGAGGCCAAAAGAACATCATCTATTATTAGTTTTAATTGCCTTAATCATCAATTAGTAATTTTAGGAACTAAAATTGAAACTCTACGATTGATTTGGATTATTTTAAAAAAATCACCCAAAATCCATTCCAACAAGTTATTAATGTCCATTTTCAACTTGCTCTTCGCATCTTTAGCTAGGCAACTACTTTTTGATGCTTTTTAAAATTTACTTCAACTAGAAGATGCAAAGTTAATTCAATATGATTGTCTTAAAAATGAAGAGCATGCTTTTACTTCTAGATATCAGTAAAAGAATCAAAACAAGCTCTGGAATAATCATCAACCTAGGATTCTCGCGATAATGGTCAAAGAAGATTCACTTGCAATTATTGTGGAAAAAATGAACATTAGTTTTCTTTGAATAGGAGGATTTTTGATTCATCATTGTTGCCTGTTGTTAAGTTTGAGGATAGCTACAAATGTAATAGCACTTTATGTTGTATATGTTTTCCAAATACAACAATCTCTCTTTCATTTATATTGAGAATGGGGCTAGGAGAGAAGGGACATGCCTATTCATTATTATGAGATAAATATTATGGCAACTGATTATGCATATATATATCAACATATAATAATAATATCTATTATTATTATATATATTGGTATGTATATGTATGTGCATAATTTAATCTATTCTCATAATATTAATACCTCATTCATTTTATCTGATCGAAGCTACAAACATCAACACTCCCTCTTAGCTAGGGAAGATAAAATCCATCAAAATGTAATTCACAATAAGTTCATAAATTATGAAAGTTTGTTCATAAATTCTTTTATTAGAGATATGTTCTAACCAGGAATAGCAGATCTCATGATATTCACCATAACTCAAAGATTCATAAAAATATCATTTCATGATATTGAGAGCATTGGTCTGCAGAATATCAACTCTCAAGATATTCACCAAGTGCTCAAAGTAATGGCCTACCACATCAAATCTCATGATGTCCACCAAGTACTCAAGAGTTCATAAAGATATCATCTCATGATATCGAGAGCATTGGCCTGCAGAATATCAACTTTCAAGATATTCACCAAGTGCTGAAAGTAATGGCCTACCAACATCAAATCTCATGATGTCCACCAAGTACTCAAGAGTTCATAAAGATATCATCTCATGACATCGAGAGCATTGGCCTGCAGAATATCAAGTCTCGTGATATTCACCAAGTGCTCAAAGCAATGGCCTGCAGAATATCAAGTCCCAGGATATCCACCAAGTACTCAACAAATGTTCATAGGTAATGTGCACTTACCATAAGAACATTCACATCATCTATTATGATCTGTTTCAGCCATCACAAGATGTCTATCATGATAGAAGATGTCATCTATCATGATCTATTTCAGCCATCACAAGATGTCTATCATAATAGAAGATGTCATCTATCATGATCTGTTTGAGCCATCGCAAGATGTCTATCACAATAGAAGGTCAAGTTATTGTAAGATCGTCACCTTTCAATAACTCTTACAAATAAAAGTGATAATCATTTGGAAGTCGTCACTTCCTCATGATGTACACAGAGGGAAGGCCCATTAAAAACATGGAGTCACACACATGACATCCACCATGCCTAAGCGTAGAGGGTGGAAACAAGGGATTTCACCTCGAATCTCTCTCACAGAGAAGAACTCATTGAGAAGATATCAATCTATTGATCTTTTCATCCAAGATTTCTTAAGATAAACTGTCAAACTCCCTCTGAATCTGATATCAATCAACTTTTTCCTGCAAGAGCATCTCCAGAAAAGATCAAGGCAAATATCCCTTATAGTACGTATAGAATTACAGCTGACAGAGAGACTACAATGAGTAGATAAATGTAATATTCAAGGATAATAGATACTTATTTGCACATCAACATCCTTGACACAAGTTGCTTCAATGAAGATTCATATACATCAAATCAGAATACACCTTCTCAGATTATTTGAGAGACATCTCCCCTTTGAATCATCTCCCCACTAAGGATGGTTCAAATGGGAATGTAACATTGGTTATTATTCCCCCCCACAATGTACAATTCCCACTCTTATATCGTTGAACAATTCTCATGTCTTCTTCTGAAATGACTTGATTGCTCCAAGAGAGGTGACACTCTATAATTAATGTTTTCTTTATAGAAAGAGACATCCTTCCTTGAATACGTTCTTCTTTGTTAATGTTTGACCATGATCATAACAAATTAATATATCTCTTTAATGAAAACCGCTTTCAGGAATTTCACACAGACCCGTACACAGTCCGTCATAACTTTTGAACCCCACACTTTCTCTCCAATTGCTCTGGTGAGATTCTTCAAAATTTGTTTGTCACCAACATATCCTAAATTCAGTGAAATCCAACGGTGGATTTGTGAGATATGGTCCCTAAACTAAGACTGTATTTTCTGAGATAGTCACACATTCACCATCAACAAACTACTCTCTTACATTTGCAGTCGGGCTCTGATACCATGTTAAGTTTTAGGATAGCTGCAAATGTAATAGCACTCTATGTTGTATATGTTTTCCAAATGCAACAATCTCTCTTTCATTTATATTGAGAATGAGGCTAGGAGAGACATGTCCCTTCATGGGACATATCTATTCATTATTATGAGATTAATATAATGGCAATTGATTATGTATATATATTTATGTGTATATATATATATATATATAAAATAATAATATCTATTATTATTATATATATTGGTATGTATATGTATGTGCATAATTTAATCTACTCTCATAATATTAATATCTCATTCATTTTATCTGATCGAAGCTACAAACATCAACACCCATGAATCCCCCTGGTATTTAGAAAGCTTCTAGACAAAGGAAAATTTCTAAGAGAAAACATGTGTACAAAAACTTCTAGACCAAGGAAGCTTCTAGAGGAAGATAGAGATAAGTGCAAATAACAAAAGTATGCAATAAAATACAATATAGCCCATGTGACTATGTCTCATCATTCTACTTATATCATAAGCAGTAGCTCTAAATCAAAAAAAATTATTCTTCCTACAAGCTATCCCATTAAAGGTTACAAAATATGTGTCACTCATGTACTTTAAATATAGAAGTTATGTAAGGTAATACCATGGTACTTTTCATCAGATGTCCCATAAGATCAAAGCGAAATCCATCAACCTGCACATCTCACAATTACTATTAAATTTTAGATTCATTTATGCTTCAAGCTGCCGTTAAATAGAATGCCACTGATAATGCATGAAGACTTGGAATTCTATTCAAAGAACATCGTGACAAGACAAATAATTGATTCCTTTGAAACATTACAAACTAATTATCTTGAACAATAGCACATACCTGTAAGAAAAAAAAAAACAATAGTGCATATCGTATTAAGGCATTCACTATAACTAGATTAAGTTAAACTGAAATTTCATTTTCTTTCATCTTTTAAAAAGAATACGTAGAGCAAAACAAATATATCACCCTCTAAGACAATCTATCTCTCCAAATTAATTAGGAATTGAAAACATATTCCTTGATTATGTAAGACCTTTCTAGTGGAATTTTTTAATTACGCTGGGAGGTGTTCTCTGGGGTGGCAAGGTACAGAGCCTCATATCGTGACCATCTACATAGAAACTATAACACAACAGACACATTTTTAAAGAAAACTAAAACTATAAACTAACTCTTTAAGTAAATAAACAAAATCTCAAAGTAAATAAAAAAAATCTCGAAGTAAATAAATTAATTTAAATCCTTAAATAGTTCTAAAGTAAAATAGAATAAATCTGAAGTATATAAAAAATTCTAAAAAAAATAAAAATAGCTCTCCAAATAAAAATAAACAATGTAAATAAATAATAATTCTTAAATAGTTTTAAAGTAAAATGCAATAACTTTTAAATAAATAAAATAACTCTTCAAATATATAAAAATAGCTCTTGAAATAAGAATAAAGTAAATAATATCTAGCTAAAAAAAGTAAATAATGCAAAAATAAAATAAAATTACTCTTTAAGTAAACAAATTAACTCAAGGCTGATATCTCTCAGCATTTTTTATACAGAATTATTGAAGATATCTATACTAATTCAATATATAAAACTAGCATTTGTGCATGATTTGGGTACTGTCAAATATGCTATTATTGATATTTTTTTTTTTGTATGGTGTGAAGCACATAGTTAGTTATTAAATGATTACTAGAGGCATAAAAAATCTATAATACAAAGGATGCCTTTAACAGAAACACTCAGAACAATAAATATTTCTGTTGCTCACTATTTTTGCAGTGAACTTGTATGAATGTAGACTTATCTATGCTCCGAAATTGAGCATACAATTTTATGATGATTATATTAAATGTGCCTTCAACAAATTGAAAACACAAACCAGATCGACTGATTACAAACTGTTTGACGAAATGTTCATAACAATTTTTTGAATTTATGACAGATTTGACTGTAAATTTTAGTAGCAGCAGATTTAATGATTCGCACTCAGAAATGGTTCAAATCTGATTATCTGCAAAGTGTTTGATGAAATGCCTGCGCATCAGAACTGGTAAAGCTTGCAATATTTTGGTATAAAAAATTTAGCCAGTATAGGGTAGTTTTTACAATCATTATCATTATCACCACTAGAGCTACTTAGAAATGAGGCCTTGTTAATCAGACTACAGTATCAAAATATGCAGCATCAAAAATCATTACTTTTTAGATTTTTTTCTTTTTGTGAATAGAAAAAGAAAATGTGCTTAAGCATGTTCATATTGAAATATTCGTTTGCCCAATTACAATCATAAATATGTTTGACATGTAATGTCCATAGGATATGTTATTCAACATATGCATTTTATAATAATGTGCCACATCAATAAGCAATAAACAGTAGTTACCTCATTCATATTACCTTATATTCTGTTGCCCAGAGAAGGAGATCATCAATAATCAACCGATTTACCATATAGTGTTCACTGGCAGTGTTATTTGCACATGCACTGTTCTCTACAAATCCATCTATATTTCTTCTCAGATAATAGCCAGGAACAACCTACAATTTTTCCTTGGTAAAATTAAAAATCAGTAAATAATCAAGATAATGCTTTTTTATCCTCATACAAAAGCATAGTAGGAGCTTTCTTTTGATAGTTCCAACTTCCATCAATACACCTTCAAGTAACAGGTCACAAACTTTCACAATAAATTTTATTTTCATACAAAAGATGACAAGACACAGTTAAATGGTTCACTGTCCTCAATTATACTGGAATGACATCTCAAACTCTTATTATAACAAACTAATAGCACAAGATTATTTTTTTATAAAAAATATTAACTTTCGAACAGGCACTCACATGGCTCAGTTAGATTGTTTGGTTGGCTCAAAAATAATCTCATCATGTGAAGAAGCCCCACATGAGTGAGAGACTGCAATCTGTTTTCATGTACAACTTATTAAATTCACCAAATGATGACCTACGTGGAAGCTGATTGGTGGTTAGAATCTTAGATGCATGGATTGGAGGAACCAGGACACCCCAAACAAAATATTTTGTTTAAGGCACAAATTAAGGTATTAAAAGGTATGACAATTATTCCAAACACATGTAGATTTATCGTCTATTTTAATGCACATTGGTAGTAGCAGAATAGCATAATATGAGATTTAAAATTAATCATTTTCAAGTCTTAGGTATAATGACTTGGTCAGATTCTAGTGATTTGGTGGGAAAGCTTGTAGATTGCGTTCCATTACTTCAGAATGTATGTTTCAAGTTTTCAACTATTTTTCCATGTGTTCCAGGCTGGTGCACTCAGTTGAAGGTCATGTATACATACTGTGATGATTATAATGCATTTATGACATTGTCATACTGCACTTATAGTTAACTGTTATTTTATCTTCTACTTATGGTACAATGACTCCGAAGTATTACAAAACTTTTCTCAATATAATGCTATTGTATTTCTCTTATAGTTGCATAAACTTCTGTTATAGCATAATGACATTTAGATGATGCATGATCAATGCATTGATATTTTGGCATGATTAGTTACAGCTTACAATGACCGCACTAGAACTGAAACAGTAAAAATCGAGAGAGTGACAGAGTGATGATTATTTGTGAATGACAAGTGATAATGTACACATCATCACATCTCATCATTCACAAATAATCCAATTCAACAATTTGTTGGATCTTGCAATGGATCAATAGAAATTTTGACTGATCCATTCCAGTGGATTTAATCCCACAATGAGTCACAAGCTACACAAAGAATTGGATTATTATGTTACTCTAGTTCATAGTTAGATTTCTTCACTAGAAACTTTGAAATGATCCATTCCACTTTCACTTACTCACACAGAAATTCACAAGTTCCACAAAGAATTGGATTATTGCATTACCCTAGTCTTGAATGGGATTTCCCCCATACAGTAGTTACATTATTGATGTTTCCCTTGTGCCACTCTTTTGGGGCACCAAACAAGTAATAATCATATACAATTTAAACAGATCTTTTGAATCATATCTTATAATTTTACTTGGAAAAAAGACCTACAAGCAGTCCACAACAAAGTAAGGTACTTGATTATAAAAAAGGCATATAATATGTGAAACCACTAAAAATTTCATAAATAAGAGTTTATAAAAAAGAAGAGCAGGTTACAAGTAAAACCTTGTCAAGGACAGAACCTTTGTCATTTGGTCCACTTGCATGTAAATGGTTGTAAACAGTATCCAATACAACCCTTAGACCAATACGATTTAAGACCTGCAATAAGACAATCATATTAGAATATAAAATCCATAGGCAAATCTATTTCAGTTCAAAATATATAATATTGCACCGTTTGGAATTAAATTATTAGCAGAAACATGCTTTGCTGTGGCAAGTTCCATTTTATCAAGTCACACACCTGCACCATTTTCCTAAACTCCAATGTACGACATGAACCATTTGGATCCGTTGCGTAACTTCCTTTTGGTATGCCCCAAAGGACAGGATCATAACTATGATGTACAAACAAGAAAATTTTGATTGTCAAGTGCAACAAAATTCAAAAAATTGTGTTCACTTTACATTCCAAAGGGATGACACACGTACCCCCAATTGTAACCATCTTCATTTTGAATACCGACAATCTGAGCTTGTTGCTCTTCTGAATCTGGCGCTAGTGATGCCAACTTTTCCTCATCTAAGGTGATGAAATCAAAACAATAATTATAATGTATGCTTCAAATTATAAGTGATCTTGTTAGAGATCTTTACTAATTTATCTTCAAAAAGTACGTTTGAGCTAATAGACTTTAAGAACATTAAAGCTACTCAAGGTCTGAGAACAAAACAAAATCATTTCTCTTATAATAAACATTATTTAGGGATGCCATTGTTAAAACTAGGCGAAGTTAGCAATTTATCATTTCAAACATTCATTTTTTGGGTTCCTTATGTAACATGTACATTGCAAAGAGAGGGTAGACAGGCTCAATACTAAACCAAAGCATACATACACGGTTTAATCATTCACCATTACAAATCTCTTGAAGCACCATTTTTGTAGTGACAATCTGTCAAGATATACCCAAGCAGCGAGATAATACCTTTTAAGGGGTAAAAAAATTGTTGTTTTTAGTAGGTTGCCCTACAATGTAAGGTAGCGGGTCTCTATCAAAACAATCTACCTTTGTAGAATTAAGCATCATGGACAAGCAAGAATGTACTTCATGGGATACCACTTCTCAAGAAGGTTCTATTATCCTCTTTTTAGTCATACCACTATAGCATTTACTCAAGAAATTTTAATTAAGGCAAATTAAAGATTATTATGAATTAGCCATTAATGAGGTGGACTATTTTGCCTTACTGAAATTTCCTAGGTAACCGCTACGCAACCACTATTAATGTATGACTAAGGATAGAATAAAAGAAGCCATCTTCATGAATGACATTACATGAAGCACACCTCTACAAGTCCATTGTGCTAACCCAAAAAATGTAGGCTATTGAGGCTGTTTACCTAATATTGCAAGGCAACCTAATAAAAATAAGGCAATTTGTCACCCCTTTAAGTCAATCTTACTATTGGGGTGTTAAGAATAATTTTAATGAGGACATAGGAAGAAAATCTACATTCTAAAAGATAATAAATAATTCGGAACCCATAGAAATGGGTTTTTTGCTATGATACATAGGGATGCATTCCCTATTGTTTTGTAAGTGCTTCCATAACGAGGATATTTTGAAGATGCAGGGACACATCAAAAACATCCCCTCATTGTCCCCTAAACCTCAAATTTAAATGGAAATGTCCTAGACACGTTGCAAAAATTTAGGGATGGCTAGTTGTCGCCAAGACGGCTAGGAACATCAATGACATCCCTTGACCATCCTGACAACTACCAAGCGCCCTCACTTAAAAACAATCAAATAATATAAACAACTTTGCTTATATATAATTTTGATTATTTTATTTTAACTATACTAGTATGATACTAATATCAAATACAACACAACAATAAATCTATGAAAAATGGCATGCACCTTGAACTTCATGTGGTTGCAAAAGCTTTAATTTGGGCTCAGTGGTGAGGGTTTTGCCCCTAAACTCTACCCTGTATTTGACAGGGAGGCTCCAAGGGTACTACCCCTGAACCCCACAAGAAGCACTACCCACAAATCCCACAAGGGGTGCTATGCCTCGACACTATTGGGGGTGTTGGCCATAAACCCTTGCAAGTGGCATTACTCCTTGACCCCACTAGGAACTGCCACCCCCAAAACTCCATGCTAGTTTTAAAAAGCAAAAATAACCCCTCAACCCCACTAGGTACTACTACCCTCAAACCTCCATGCTAGTTTTAAAAGGAAAAGAATACTAAAAACATTTGGGCTATGCTAGGTGGACAAGCAATGTTTTCATCATAGATCACCGCATCCTTTGGGTGTAAATTTTATGTAGTATGTATGTACACTAACAATGAAAGAAATGAGATTTTGACGTGTTAATTTGTGAGTTGATTCTCATGTGAAATCTCAATTCAGCTCTAATCTTATGTACTAAAGATTTACAATGTATAAGACAAATGCCTTATCAATGTTACCATATGAATATTTAATATTTCCAATTCTTTTAAAATTTTCCCCTTCTTCATCCCTCAAATGCCCTCTGAAAAACTTTGTCGTCAAAACACATCCCCCCATCCCCTACCACCAGTATCCCAATAACTTGTGGGGCATAATTTTTTTGGCAAAGAATCAATGATGTCCATAGTTACATTAAGGGCCTTTTGACAAACCATAATGTCAATGTCATGGAAAAAAACACACCTACATACAAAAATTGATTATATACAATCAAGCTAGTGCAGGTCACAATGAAAATACAAAATATTAAAATAAGTTAACCAACACCAATTTGAATCATTATGAAACAATAATAGGTTAAACTTTTAATAGTAATGATTCACTACTTATCAAAGGGAAAAACTTAACAGCCCTAAAATCAGCTATGTAAAATTATCATATTCATGGTTTACGACAATTGATAATGTTTCCTCACAAAAGCAACTTTATTTCACCAATCTGAAGAATCCTTCCCAAGCTAAACATCTCAAGCCAATTCTTACCATGAATGAGGCTCCTTGAGTGCAATAAATTATCAATCAAACAAACAAGGTACAATGATTTTCTAACTGCATACCCAATATGACAACAACAGCATTATTCAGAGAATACATCGATTGGCATATCAGAGACGGCCTGCATACAGTTGCATATTATTAATTGCAGATCAGATACAGCAATCAGTACGTGGTTACTGAGACTCACCATAGTCATTGCATATATTTCTTGTTATATCAGAAATAGCAAATACATCATTTATACATTGATTGTTCACACAATCACTGAATAATAATTGCTTTGTATATAAGATACTGAAATTATATTTATCATATTGCGTATGCATTTGAAATTAAGCATCAATTAGCCATATTTATCTTCCATTAATTGCTTAATTAGCAGAGAAGTTAGGGATCTTCTTTATCTCCATTACTTGTTTCATAAAGGATTGTGGAGAAGCTTGTAGTGTTCCTTAATACAGAAAAAGGGGACACTACAATTGCTATCAGAGCCACTGCTCCTGCCAAGTAATGGCCCAACTCAATACCAAATTCAACCAAATAATAGAGGCAAAGAGCCACAAACCAATAGATCGAACAATTGATCCATCTTCTATGTCATCCTCAACTAGGCAGGGCCAAAGATCAGAGGTCCTCCAGGCCCATGGTGCCCAACTTTACCCCAAATTAACCAGCAGCAAGGCTACATTCACCAAATTACAAGAACAGCTCCGAGCAGATTGGGAAAAAGGGAAACTACAATCTAGCATTCCGCTAAAAGACTACATAGAAGTGAGATTACAATACCTTCCAAAAGAAGATTATGATCCTAGAATGAGAAAAGAGTTGAGAAAATTAGAATTACCACATTTTGAAGGAGGAAGGTAGACCCCTACCTGCATCTGGATTCAAAAGTTGGATACCTATTTCCAACTAAACACAATGACAAAAGAAGCCATAAAGTACGCCACTTTACACTTAGATGAAGCAACACACGAGTGGTGGTATCATGGACTAATCACCTCTAACCACATGTAAATAAGCTCTTATGTGGAATTCACCGAAAAGATTATAGAGCGATTTGATCCCAAAGATCCCAAGCTCTACCTTAAGGAATTGGCTCTGTTACAACAAGAAGGTGCTTTGGAGAACTATATTACTGAAGTCTAGAGAATTTCAGTATTAGTGACAGATATTTATATAAAATGAATGAGTGCCTTATTCATGGATGGTTTTAAAAAAAACCCTTAAGGGATGGGTCAAGGCCCTACAACCTGAAACTCTACAAGAGCTATTAAAAAGGCACGAGACGTGAATATCCAAGAACTTCAAGTACAAAAAGAACCAAAACATAATCCCTGCAAAAACAACAAAATTAAAATATGTTTTACTTGCAAGAAGACATGTAAGCCCAAACATAGTATAGAGGAAAAGGGAAAGTACATTCTGTTGAAGTAAGGCCCAGCACTCCGAGTGAGGACAGAATAAAGGTCAAGAAGGAGCAGTCAAACACATCAGCAGATGATAGGATCATCGCCACCATGCCAACTCCAAAATACAATTCTTTCAAGGTTCGGAGACTCGTGCAAGGGCAGAAAGTCACACTACTCATTGTTGTGGAGCTACACATAACTTCCTAGATGCCACCTCGGTAGCAAAATGCGTGGTGACACCCAAGGAAAAAGAAAAGAAGCCTCAATATTATCATGATGTAGAGATCTCATCCATTCTGGACAAGCACAACTTAGTGTTCGGAGAAATACCACCAGAAAGACCTCCACATCAGAATTTTGAACATACTATTGAACTCGAGGAAGGAGTGAAACCAATCATTACCACACCATATAGGCATCCAAAGAAGTTCAAAGATGAGATAGAAAAAACTATCAAAGAGCTATTAGACATGGGACGCATAAGGCCAAGTTCCAGCCCTTTCACATCATCCCTAGTAATGCTGAAGAAGAAAGATGGGGCCTTGAGAATGTGCATTGACTATCGAGAGCTTAATAAGAAGACCATAAAGAATCGATACCCCATACCTAGAATAGATGAATTATTGGATGAACTAAATGGAGTTGTCTACTTTTCAAGAATTGATCTAAGATCTGGTTACTTAATATCATTGTAAAGAAGTCTCTGCATCTTCAAAAAAATAATTAACTCCTTTGAAATTATTTCCCTCGAACTTCATTTTTCGTTTGATCTCCATGGTAGTTTTCTTCCTGAACATCCTTAGCCTTGATCTCTTCATTAAGAATCATGTATTCCTCTTTATCTTCATCTTGCATATGTTGATCTTGATATTGCCTTGTGTTTTTCGATATCCTTCCTTGGATACACTTGTTCAGTCCTCCATGTTGTAATCATCCTCATGTGGCTACTTGGAAATCCAAGGATCATGTAGCATTTGTGGAAATTTTGAATCCTTGTCATCAAGGCAATTTTGAATTCCTCCTTTGAGCTTGTCAACTTCATCTTAAAACTTACTCTTCGACTTAGCCTTCCTTTGTGCATTCCTTTGAGCATCATCTTTGTAATATCCGTAACTTCAAACCATCCGTCTACTACATAAATGAATATATGTGATCAGACAAGGAGTGGCAAATCTTCTCTCATGTAAATAAGTTTTGTAATAAATGG
This sequence comes from Thuja plicata, assembly GCA_018584345.1. Lineage (NCBI taxonomy): Eukaryota > Viridiplantae > Streptophyta > Pinopsida > Cupressales > Cupressaceae > Thuja > Thuja plicata. Next base: position 439,352 of record MU224409.1, on the reverse strand, counting down.
CAAGGTTCCTGATTATCTGATGACTGATGCGCTTAGACAATCGTCATGGCATCGATACTCCATGTAGCCAGTATTGTTATAATACCATCTAACAGTGGTCTTTACTACGATCACTCTTAAACAGTACCACAACCATGCTAACTTCGTGAAGGACCGGTGACATGATGGTCGGTTGAGTCCACCCATCATCATGTAACCATCATTCATGTCTGCATTCATATGCGACAGTTCATAATTACTCCATACATCCATATCTCAGATTTCATATCCACATTATACAGTCATATTGCATACTTCATTACACAACCATATTTCATATTTCATGTCTGTTGGAAATTTGCCTCTGTGCAAATAGTTGATTGTATGTTTGTCATTGATGACAACATATAATATACAGCGGTGTTCTATATGCAATTATCAGTACAGATGTTTTGGAGCTATGCGTGTTTATTTCCATGGTGTATACATGTTCTAGATGCTATGTGCATTCACGCCGAGTCAGATATGAAGTTTCAGTTGAGTTATGTTAATCAGTTATGGCAGTTACAGTGACTGAAGATTATATGTGAAGAGCCGACGTAATTACATTATTTCTTGAGTTGCGCCTATCTTTGGGAGATGCGTTTTTGTATTCGTGTTTAGTTATGAGTTAAAATTAATTATCTAAAGGCGCCAAACGTGTTCTATCAGAATCGTGATGTTGGAGTTAATTTGGTGGAGCCAACTTTGTGAAGCGTCGTGTCTATTCAGTTTGGGTTGTGTGATTATAATCAGGTTGCGTGCTTAATGTGGCTGACTAAAGAAGTATTGAAGGGACTCCTAAAGCCGACGAAGATCACATCCTTTGGGAAGATACTTATAGTAGTTCATATGGTGAACGCTAAGTGTGAATGATAAAAAAAGAGACAGAAAAAGTACAGAACAGAATGTCCGTTGTTTTGAGACAGTAAAGACATTTCATTCATCAAGAAAAGATCTATGTGAAGAAGAAGTGGAAGTATACAACACACTGGAACTGATCAAGACAGCAGGTCTACTCAAACAGTTCATTTATCAGATATAGTGCATATCTGTTTTACTGAAGGTTGCAGCCTTCATCATTTTAGCAGTGAGCTTTTTGGACAGTGAGTCCTCACCCCTAACAGGGTTATTTGTAAAAGACTCCTAACAGGGTCAGACCCTTAACCTAGTCACTGTACTTATTGCATTGTAAAGAACAACTCCTAACAGGGTTGCAAGACCTCCTAACAGGGATAATTATACTCAAGTACAGTTCTTTGTGGGTGCTAATTCCCACCGGGGTTTTTACCTATTTGGTTTCCCTGTAACCAAAATTGTTGTGTTCTATCTTGTGTTATCTGAATGTGTTAATGCCTAAAGTTATTTTGTATTTAATTGAAGAAAAGAAATAAACTAGCTGATAATTGATTCACACCCCCCCCCCCTCTTAGTTATCCCTTGGGACTATTCTAACAATGTCTGCATTATACATCCATGCGAATTGGCAATAATGGTTGGTTGGAAACAGTGAAGTCTTATAAATAAGAAAATTTCCTTGAATAAGATTTCAGTGATCAAAGATAATCAGCGATAACCACAGATTGGTATCGATCCAATATAAAAGCAATCAATAACATGAATATATTGCCGCCGATATGAGGAATTGACTATTAAGTAATCGTCTGAGTACAAAACTGATTATCATTCTACAAGGAATATGTTAAGTGTTAACAAGCAGTTATGAGATAACATAATCATAACCAAAGAGGTGCCATTAAATGGTGATTATAATCAAGAGATGAGACACATCCCATTCTCATGCCTTTTCATTCCTTAAACGCGAGTATATAAATACAGTTGACTTGTCTTCTCAATCATCGAATACATTATCTTTATTTGTTTATCCTCATCAGATCTGCTCTGTTTAGAGAAAACTGCCAATCAGGCATACCTGGTGCATGCATATAGAGCATTAATCAGAGACGGCATCCATAACTATTGCATGGATCGATTGATAGATCAGACACAGCATTATTATTGTTGCAAGGTCATATTTACAGATTAGAGACAGAAACTAATTGTTGTAAGCGATAGTACTCTCGGCCATTGCGTGTATTAAGTATTTATAACAGAAACAGCAAACCATATTGCTATAAGAAATATCGATTTACATATCATTGCAGATATTCAAGGAATTATATCAGAAACAGCAACATAATAAGATCATCCTATAAATCTATTTTGACATCATTATTATAGCAAAAGTTATGTGCATTTAGTGCAAATTCTTTCAATTCACTTAAGCATATCTTTAACTGTACAAATCTGAGGTAGCAAGTGTCATTGATAATTGTTATTTAATACGTATTTGTTCTTATATTGTCAATTACACAAGTTCATAGCTAAATCAGAAATTGTAGTTCTAAGGAATTCAAGTAATTGTCTCATAATTCCCAGTTATCCTAAAAGGGGACATTCAATTAGTATTAGAGCCACGTTTCCTCCCACCCTGTGAATTGGATTACTCCTCACACCAAATAGTGAATCGGGCTCAATAAATATTATTTCCAAGAACTTAATATCCGAACGATAAAGTATTAATCTTCAGGCTTTACCATATGTGCATAACATCCAATATTAATCGCTCCTATCTTCATTGTTCATGATGGTAATATATGTGATAGTCACATAAGATCAAAATAGCCTTCATCAGTCAACCAAAATCCACAATTAATAAGAAAATCTTCAAACTTAATACCTGTGCAGAATATTTCTAGTGTGACCCATTAATATCCTTTGCTAGAAGTAAGCCAAATTGTTGTACATTACTAAACCTCTGTGATGATTTTCTCTAGATGATTATCTTTTATTTCCTGAATCAAACACCAAATTTGTCTCCAAAGGAGACTTCCCAAATTTTCTCAATAGAGTCTGCCGCCTTGCAAACACTCCACATAAAGGAATGGGTTTGTGTCCACACCTTTGGCTCCAAGGGTTTTCGTCTTCAGATCCTGTAAAACTCCTCTGTGAGATCTCAGATCGAAATCTCAAACTTTCTAAGCAATAAAGCGCAATGGCAAATCCTGGGTGAGTCCGCACTAGAGATGGATTTGGATTTCCATCCAAAAGCACCAAGAAATTCCAAGGGTTTCTGTCCTCAGAATTTTCTATAAATGAAAACCAAAGCTCTCAAACTTCATAGAGAGAAAATAAAATAAACCAAGTCTGTCTTCAATGAACCTCCCCTTGTTCTTTTATAGCACACTACAAAGACTCTTGGCCTTCCTCTACTTTGCCTCTTGATTTCCCTTTTCTTTGTCCTTTTATTTCCCCCATCTTTTAATTCAATTTGAACTTAGGAAAATAATAATAAAGTGACTTTATTGAATTTCCACTTAAATCACCATTAAAGTCACTTAATAATTTACTAAATAATTAGATTAACTTGTAACCCTTCGCCTTCTATCTCTCGTTTTTCTAATAATTTCATGAGCAAATAAAGACATATTTTATTCCTATATCTGGTACGCATTGTCATCTTTATTATTACTTCATCTATTTGATTTATCAAGTATAGTAGAACACAGCAATAGGTGTCTCTTGATATTCTGTCATTTATTATATTTAATGTAATGTTTATCTTGCAAGATTGGGCACCCAAGATGGAGAGAAAGTATTGGACCCAAAACCAATGTAATCCAAGGGTTGTGGTCATTTGGAAAGAAGAGTCTTCTTTGGACACTTTTATTGGTACTTTTCGGGCTCTTGCCATTCTATAAATTCAGCTCTTTTGATGTACAATAAAATAAAGAGAAACAACTAAATGCAGAGTTACTCTACAAGAACAAGGGCAAGTGGGAGGCATAAGGAGGTTGTTCGCAGGTACACAAGTACTACCATGTTAGAGGCAAACAGGAGAATGGAAGTGAATGTATTATAATCACATTTATTGTTGACAATTCACACTTGACATATTTTCTTGGTGGTGTTTTCTCTTGCAAGGGCTTCTCCACGTAAATCCTATGTTATGTGATCTTCTTATGTTGTTGATTGTGCCTCAATACTGCTATCTTATGGTGATGTTATACTTTTTGTTGTTATAAGTTCAAATAAGATATGGTTATTAAGCATGATACATAGGCTGATTTTTGGTGTCATTAAGGAGGATGATCCAAGCATAGTTTCCCACATTATGGCAGCTTAATTTTTAGATTTGCATATAAGTTTCAGATTTTCAAGATGTAGTTGTCCAAGCCTTGTATCTTGTCATTTGATTGGTTTATTGGATGGTGATTGATCTTCACAAGAAGGGGTCATTACATCTTCTATGAACTATGTCACAATTCACACTTCAACAGCAGCCTCACGCCCACTATAACTAGGCCTACTCATACTGCGAGATATTTTTATGACTTTATAGTTTATATATCTTTAAAATGCTTATTAATGAAGCAGGGTTAGCTTTTCTTGCATATTTATGTTGAACTCTAGCTTTTGAAGACTAAGAGCACAATATTAAACTGCTAAGTGATCCTTCTTAAAAGCATTTCACAGAACTTTTAATTTTTTGCAAATAGCTACACTAAGATTTTATTCTGATGTATGAAGCATCTGCCATACCATATTATTTCTACAGGAATATACCTAGTAACCATGAAATGCAAAGACATGCAGGTAGAGATAGATGGTTATAGCAATGGCCATTCTTCTAATTCCTTGTTCAAATTAAATCACCCATTAATATAAACTTAACCCACCAATAAACTTCCAGTTCTCTTTATTGTCATCAACAGTTGCAAAGTGAAAGCTGGGTAACAAGTGTAAATGTGTAAGACCAGACTCCGACAACTTCTTCAAATGGCACATGCCTGCAGAATCCTATGGATCACAAATAATAGGCAACAACCACAAATTTTCAGTATTTTTCTGAAGTTAAATATAATTAATGGTTATATAGTAATACATACAATTGTAAGAGATTACATTTTTGCAAATAAGTGAAGCCATAAGATTGTTGAAAAGAAATCAATAAATGAACAAGGATACATGTTTTTGAACCAATAAGAAATTGATGAATGAATATTGCTTCTTACATTGAATGATACAGATCTAGATTTCATAGCACAATAAGAAGAGTTTTTTAGCTCGGCAATTTCAGAGAGGGCTTGCTACAACAGTTGACTGCTGCATAAAGTTTTTAGACTGCTGTTTTGACTGATTGATTGTTGTTTGACCAGATGAGTGCTGTCTTACTATTAACCATATCTACTATTGTTTAAACCATTTGACTGTCGTACTGGTTGGACTGACTGCTTTCACATTAGCTCAAGGTATGCTTAGTTAATTTTGTGGTAAATTTGACAGCTGTAAAATTTTGACTAGAATCTGATTTATTGAAACAAAAATATCTACATTGATTATAATACTAGTAGCTATGTTTGTAAAAAAACAAAAAACAAGATGTTCAAGAAAAAGTAAAATAAGTTTGAGCTGCAGCACATAGACTTTCTACAATGTAAACCTTTAAAAATTTGTATTATCTGTACAACTTTTTTTGTATAGAAATTTTAATTTAGGGCAGTAAAGTTGAAAATTGGAGTAATTAAATTTAGAGCGAGTAGGTCAGCATTGAAACACTGTCAAAAAAGCCAAGTGCTCTGATCATGTGTCTGAAAAAAATGAAAACAGATGACAGCAGTTTTGAATCACATCACGTAGGCATCAACCCCTTTGTTGGAGAAGGTGAAGATTACAAGTATATAGTCTGATAGCTAGTAGTTCTCACTCCACTCTCACTCATTTCCACCAATCCAAAGCCCATGGGCTAGTCGAATGGGAAAAGTAGTCATCAATCCTTTCTTTATCTCCAAATAGCAAGGAAACCCAGGGATGGCTATATAAAAAATAGGGAAAATTATAAATATATAGGGCAATTTTAAATATTCATACGATAACATTGATATTTGATAAAGCATACATATCTACATTATAGAACCTTAATATATAAATATATCATTTGTGTTAAATTGAGAGTTCACATGAGTCAAAGTCAAACAAATTAGCAAAACTCAAACCTTAATTCAAATAAGCAAGTCTGGAAGCTTCAGTTCCAGACCCCTTGCTCATTGACAGTCCTCATCAAAGATAGAGTTTGTATCCAGTTTGAAGTTTATGGATTGATTTCAATTCTTAAAATCATACCAGTTATCAATCCTGATGTAAATCTGTCAAGGTTAAAAATCAGTTTCAATGCTCACTCATGTGTGCTGCAGTTACTGAGGCAAGTTAAGGGATGATCCGAAATTAGTGTTAAAAAACTACTTTATTACACTAATCTAAAATCCTTATACAAACCATTTTTTTTTATTTTTGTATATTAAAATGAATTAATTCAAACGACTAAAATTGAGAAAAGAACAACGATAAAATACAGACAATACACAGCAGATAATAATGGATTTCACCCCTCCTAGTTTACGTCTCTAGCTCTGCTTTGAACAAGGAACCAATTTGTCAAAATTCAAAAATGATGAAAAATACATCAAAATGTCTTCTTTACATCAAAATGGCTTCCAAACCGCAAAAGAGTCTCTAGTGTTGTTCTAGGAAGGCAATAGGACCACTCCATGATCTATAATAATCTCTTCTTGCAACAATGACCACAATTTTGTCGTTTCTCCAATACATGGCCTTCCTATTCAAGTGAAGTCTGCTCCCTCTTAAAGCATTTACAAAACATGTGGTATGTTGGTTAAGGAGCTAAGGTTTTGCGGCTTGCCCAACAGATCAGGGTTCAAATCCCCCTCAATCCATAAAATAACACATCAAAGTGAGTGGCATATTGATTAAAGCACAGATGTTTTGCATGAGGTCGGGGTTCAAATGCAACTCACTCCACTAGATAAGATTTGCTTCAAACAAGATTCAATCTACTATTTTATGTTTGGCATGTACATGGCCTAATGGTAAGGCAAATAACTTATTTTGGAGAAGATCCTGGGTTCGAATCCCCTCAAATCTGCTCTAACTTCCATATCCATGAGGCTGCCACTGATTGGTGAAGGTGGCAGCCAGTGGTTTGTTCATGTGGTAATCATTGACTGGTCCATGTGGCAGCCTCTAGTTGGTTCACGTGACACTTTTTAATGTCCCTTCTTGTCTCCTTGCATAAATTCCCTTTAAAACTTGTATGCTGCCACTGCCACGTATATTCTTTCTTTGTTGTCGCTGCTTCTTAATGAAAATATATTTTAAAAAAAACTTATTTTCTTCCTTGTCCGACCCCCCCTTTCCCTCATCATTTCCCCTTATTAATATAGGGGGGGGGGAATAGTTTCCCCGTGGGAGAGGGCAGTCACACCCCTCCCCACGGTGGCAACTATTGGTCACTCCCCTAGTGGCCGCGACTGCAGTCGCAGCCCTTAGAGGCCGCGACTTGCAGTCGCCGTCCTAAGGGACCGCGACCTTCGTCGCTTTCCTCTTATTAATTTAGGTATTAATATTAATATATATTAATATAATAAATTAGTTATTAATATATTAAATAATATAATATATTAGTATGTTAACATTAATTGTTTATTATATATATTAATATATTATATTAATATACTTATTAATAATATTAATAAATACAATATTGTTTGCAGCCCCTTGCTTGTGATTACTTTTTATTGTAAATACAATATTTCCTTTGTCAAAAATAAAAATGTACTTTTGAATCCTACCGACTTTGGTCACTTGGGAACATTATTATAATTTTTTATTTCTTTGGAAACCAAAAACACTTGCATTGGCTGGTCCATAATAACTAAACTAAATTACAAGGATATACAAATTATTTCTAAAAATGATATCAAAATTATAAATGACAGCAACTTAATTACCAACATTTGCCTCTGCCTTAAATCCCCTTCACTGTTCCTTCAGCAAATTTACTGTTTCCCCAATTTCTGTCTGCCTTGTTCAGCCTCGAATCCCTTTAATCAATCGATTAGTACATTTATTGTTTCTTGTAGTGGCACTCAATAAGGCCATGTAATGAAATTTATAGTTTCATTTGGAATTTGGCCTTGCTGGCATGCTACTAGTCAACACAGTCTGCAATATATAATGTGTTGGTGCTAAGTTGCTGAATCGTGGAACTTTTCGGACACTTCCGGATACGAAACATACCAGAATCAGATTCTGAAACGAATATCTTATGGGTACACATCTGGAATTTGTGTTTTTAAATGCCGAAATGTTTGGTGATTCTAGTTTGATCTTTTAGATATTTTTAAGACCTACACTGCTGATTAGCGAATCTGAACTTATCCATCATGAGATCCTAGCTTGATCTTTTTATACTGAAACCTGAATTTAAATTAGAATGATATGTTTCAAAATTTAAAATTTGTAATGCTTTTATTTGGCATATGTATTGGTATATTACATTCTAAACTTAATTCTATTTTTTAGCTGTGCATATGTGTGTGTGTGTGTGTGTGTGTGTGTGTATTTGTATGAACGTACCAAGAACATACCCAACCCCCCAAAAACATTCTGTCGTACTTGTTGTCCTCAATTTTGCATTCACAAAATTGGACAACCCTACGCAATTTTCTTATAGACTGGAAGGTATTTCCTCTTGTTGATGTTTTGGCCTTTATGGCAAAGATCAAAGCATTAGACAAAGAGGTAACAATAATAATAATAATATATTGGATATATATTTAATTATTATTGATATATTTAATTATGAGAAGATCGATTATATAATGACTAAATATAAAAGGATATATTTATTATTATAAGCAAGGATCAATTTTGGTAATTAAATAACGAGGCAAATAAATAAGTATAATAATATAAATGGGTTATATTATTATTGCAAGGTGGATAAATCATGGGCCCAAGTCGGCTGACTTGAAGGTCCACTTTACACCTTGCATGCTCATATAAATGAGCGACTTTAATGAAGGACAAAATCATCAAAAACATAACATGGGAGTAGTCCTTCAGCAAAGTCTTGGAAGAGCAATTGTGTTCAGCGAAATCTTGCCTTGTGTGAGTGATTAAAATCAGCAATATCGAACATTATAGTTCTGCAAAGCCTGTTTGAAGGAGCGTACTTATCCCCTGTCTAAATTCATGGAATGAATTAGATCAGCGAATCAAGGATAAAGAAGAAGCGAATTCAAATAGTAACCACCTCCATTATTAAGTGTGAATTCCACCAGCGAATTCAACCATCAAAGAACATTGGAGCGAATTATTATTGGAAGTCTAAGGATCGATTTCTTGGTAAATCCTAGCAGCAAATTCAAGACTATTCGATCAAGCAATATGGGCTTCACATCCTTGTATAGGCGAGTTACATGGATCAAGGTTTTGGAATTGGATTAGTATTGAGGTCTGTGATTTGAAGCACTAGGTGCAGATCGGAAGTCAGAGTTAAAGGCTGCATTAAGTCAGATCAAAGACATCTTAAAAACAACTTAGAAGTAACCAAAGGAAGGAGAACTTGGACCCTATACGCAAATTTGAGAGACTCGGATTTGAAGACCATACAAGGACTGTTTCAAAGTAACAAATCCGAGTAATATCTCTCCTTTCTTTGTGATTACTTTTTTATATCATGTGCTTAGTAATTGAAAGACTTCTATAGATTGTACATTCCTTGTGATAATCTGAAAACATTAATATGGTATCAGAGCCAAGTTGAGGAAAGATTTTTATCAGATTTAGAAATTCAGTCTAACTCGTTCAAAACTAAGAAACACTATGGCAACCAGGGTTTGGTCCGAAAATAGTAATTTGACCTTACATCTTATGAGGGTTTTGATTTGCATCAAGATCTAGGATTCTGAATATGCAAATTCATTGGTCTTTGAACCTTCTACACCTTCTATTGGAAATTTATTGGTTCCTATGATTACCATAGTTGGAAACCGTCTCATGGTCTTATAATTGGCTGGAAAGATATGAGTAGCCTTCAAGTTGTGTCAATTAACCGATTGACCTCCTAGTGTATATTATCTTCTCATAAGGCATATTACAAATTTCCCTTCCTTTATTTGTTAGGTACAAGTTATCTGGGAACATACATTGAGAGGGAGCCTAACCTTGTCGACATTAAAAGGTAGACAAACCTATGCTTCAGAGGGAGAAGATAGGAAACATATAAACCTTTCACTATTTTAATCCAGAGAGAGTAGATTACCGTGAGTGGCACAGGCCCCAGTGATCATAATCTGGTGTGACTTAAAACATTCATGGATAAAATGAATTATGGGTATACTAACAACTTATCCCTATATGCTTCTATGGAGGGGACCACATACTGAATATGTGGATTGAAGAAACCCACCTTAGTGCATGGCTTGCACGTACATAAGAGGGAGTTAAATCATGGGCTCACTTAGTTTTACGTTATATAAATATGAGTAGGCTCATACGCTTTTTTTTTAGCTTGGCTGTTTGACATAGCTGGTTAATTGGCATGCTTTAATTTGACATATTTTTGGTATATATGTTATGTCTGTGTAGGAACATATACAGCTAATTGGCACAGCCAATTGGCATATCTAATTAGCATAGGTGATTATCTGTTTAGCTGATTGGCATAACTGATATTTTATTTGTTATGTATGAGGAACATACTCTACATTATGTTGCAGCATTACATGTTTGTATGAGTATACTCCACAATTTTGTTTTTGTTACAGCTTACCTTACATTATGTTATGGCTGCATACTGTTATGTATGTATGGGAAAATACATTAGCATGACTGGTCAACTGTTTTTACATTAATTTTATGTAAGCGTGAGTACATATGGGAGCAAACTTTATGTTGCCTTGACATATTCTGGGAGCATACTTTACATTGGTATATGTTATACTTTACATTGGCACATTGGCTTATGATATACTTTAGCATGTATGTGGGAATATACTTCCTTTTATAGCAGAGTCTATATTCATGGTTATTATATATATGTGTGAACACATTTTTGTAATAGAAACTATATTGCATACATGCTTATGTGGATTCATAAGATAAGATTTATGTTGGTTATTCTTATGCTTATGTGGATTCATTGAATATGCTTATTCATTCTGGTTACACTTATGCTTATGGCTAAGATGTTCTTATGAATTGGATGAATATCATAGACTTGATATTCTCCTTATGAGTCTAAGAGACTCAAGGATCAAGGATCCATAGTTGAGTATATGGTGGACATCATGGACTTGATGTCAGGTGACCATTGCTCTGAGCATTTGGTGAATATCATGGACTTGATATTCGTTAGACCAATGCTCTTGATATCATGGACTTGATATCTCTTGGATTAGGGATCCCCATTTGAGTATATAGTGACATCATGGACTTGATGTTGGTAGACCATTACTCCGAGCACTTGGTGAATATCGTGGACTTGATATTCGTTAGACCAATGCTCTTAACATCATGGACTTGATGTTACCTTGAATATCATGGACTTGATATTCTAACTCTTGAGTCATGGAGTCTCATGGATCTAAGAAATCCACACCTGGCTGGTAAACATCGTGGACTTGATGTTACCTTGAATATCATGGACTTGATATTCTAACTCTTGAGTCATGGAGACTCGTGGATCTAAGAAATCCACACCTGGCTGGTAAACATCATGGACTTGATGTTACCTTGAATATCATGGACTTGATATTCTATCTCTTGAGTCGTGGAGACTTGTGGATCTAGGAAATCCACATCCGGTTGGTAAGCATCATGAGACTTGATGTTACCATGGAATGATGATTTTCATTTGGACATGAAATATATGCTTTGGGAATGATGATAAACATATGTGACTTATGTTCTTGTCATATTTGGTAGATAGGGATCTACCTTCATAGATGTGAAATCTATGACAACAGTGGATATGGAATCCATTATAGTTATGTTTTTGACACCTCTATCAGTGGATGATAGATGGGCTGAAGGAAAATGATTTGGTTGATCTTTTCCTCAAGTCCAAGAGGGAGTGTTGATGTTTTGGCCTTTACGGCAAAGATCAACGCATTAGACAAAGAGGTAACAATAATAATAATAATAATAATAATAATATATTGGATATATATTTTATTAGTATTGATATATTTAATTATGAGAAGATCTATTATATAATGAATAAATATAAAAGGATATATTTATTATTATATGCAAGGATCGATTTTGGTAATTAAATAATGAGGCAAATAAATAAGTATAATACTATAAATGGGTTGTATTATTATTGCAAGGTGGATAAAATCCAGGGATTTTTTAGTGGCGATTCTTCGCCAATTGGCGAATATGTCCTGTCGGGCGTATAGAATTTGGCGAAAAAATGCAGTGTACTGTTTGACCCGTTCGCCCAGATTTTATAAAAAACACGTTAATTGGTCGGGTTGTTCGCCACTATTTGCATGTAATTTCACTACGGTAGTGGGGTTGTTCGCCCATTTATCTATTGTATATTTACTATTATTTGCCACGGGATTAAGGAAGGGGTATTTATCAAGGATCACCATTCGCCAAAGTCCCATTATCCCAAGTTAATATTTTATTTGCACTAGGACCCAATTCGCCATGCATCGTAATTCACCGTGTCCCAAATTCCCGCCCTATTCGCCTAGACCAACAGAAGGCCCAAAATTCATCTTTGGCCGTTGATATGTTGTAATCCAACGGACGTGTGAGTCTGTGATGTCATAGAGGTGGGACCCAATGCAACTTCAACATCAAATCAGAACCATTGGATTAAGAGAGATGAACAGTGGAAGGTGCATTTCGGAAGAAATGTGGTCACATAAATCCTTTACTGAAAACTCTCTCCGGAAACATCACACGTGTCATCCTTTGAGAATGAAAACTTTGGAGAATGAAACTTTAATAGTTATTTCCAATTATTAAATCGCCATACCAACTATACAACTATTCCCTTAAATCGCCAAGTTTATATGTATTTTTGAAATACATTCGCCACGACAAATAATTAATTACAATATTTGGAAAATTATTTCGCCATAATTTATCAGTAAAATTTTCCAGCTTCGCCAATTATATTAATAATTTTCCTATTAAAATCATTTTTTTCGCCATTTTTTTATAAAAATTGTATACGGTATTAAAAAATTCGCCACCAAATATCTATAATTTGAACCACAATTCGCCATCAATATTAAAAAATTTCCCTAAAAAAAAAATGTGATTCACCACAATTTTATACTTTTTGGGAGGGGGGGGTTTCTTAAAGTTATCCCTGATAAAATCATGGGCCCAAGTCGGCTGACTTGAAGGTCCACTTTACACCTTGCATGCTCATATAAATGAGCAACTTTGATGAAGGACAAAATCATCAAAAACATAACATGGGAGTAGTCCTTCAGCAAAGTCTTGAAAGAGCAATTGTGTTCAGCGAAATCTTGCCTTGTGTGAGTGAATGAAATCAGCAATATTGAACATTATAGTTCTACAAAGCCTGTTTGAAGGAGTGTACTTATCCCTTGTCTAAATTCATGGAATGAATTAGATCAGCGAATCAAGGATAAAGAAGAAGCGAATTCAAACAGTAACCACCTCCATTATTAAGTGCGAATTCCACCAGCGAATTCGACCATCAAAGAACATTGAAACGAATTATTATTGGAAGTCTAAGGATCAATTTCTTGGTAAATCCTAGCAATGAATTCAAGACTATTCGATCAAGCAATATGGGCTTCACATCCTTGTATAGGCGAGTTACATGGATCAGGGTTTTGGAAGCACATGAATGTGCGAATTGGATCACTATTGAGGTCTGCGATTTGAAGCACTAGGTGCAGATCGGAAGTCAGAGTTAAAGGCTGCATTAAGTCAGATCAAAGACATCTTAGAGACAACATAGAAGTAACCAAAGGAAGGAGAACTTGGACCCTATACACAAATTTGAGAGACTCAAACTTGAAGACCATACAAGGACTGTTTCAAAGTAACAAATCCGGGTAATATCTCTCCTTTCTTTGTGATTACTTCTTTATATCCTGTGCTTAGTAATTGAAAGACTTCTATAGATTGTACATTCCTTGTGATAATCTGAAAACATTAACACCTCTAAGATTTTAATGTTCTTAATGATGTATGTCTGAGGCGATCAGTCATCCCTTGATTTGACTTAGACTTTTCCATCTTAAGAACATTGTTTTCTGAAGATTCTTGTCAAGCTTATCACCTTATTGTTTGTTGGAAATGAGTTGTTCATCTCTGCTGACAAACACTTGACTTTTGTAATCTTCAAGTCTTTTCTTCATTTTTCTTAGTTTTGCGTTAGTTTTTAATCTTGTTTTTGCCTTAGCTTTATAGCCCTTGAAATTCCGTTCGTTTTGAGCTAACTTAGGCATCAATCGGAGTTGTCTAGCTCAGGTTATTAAGGTTTTAAGCATACTGCAGGTGGGGTTTTTCTGCCTGATTGCATGTCTTGATTAAAACCTCTCAAAAGTGGGCATTTTGTTGTTAATTGCATGAAATAAAAACGTCATTTATATGTAAAGTGGGCTTAGAGCCTCACTTCAAAATTTTACAGCATTCTGAGAAGTTTTACCAATAGTTTTCAATGATGGTGGACTTTTCAAACCTGTCTGCATATTATATCATTTAAAATTATAAGGTTACATATAAAGACTATGTTAAATGATGCAATTAGGTGGGCTTTTTATACGATATTGCATATCACCATAATGCAAATCATGTTTAAAATTTCGTTATCAGCATGAGTTACAAAGGGTGTGATTTTTAAATACAATTACATGTCATTTAAAATATGTATTTGGTCTTCTAAAAATCCCAAGGTGGTGGTTTTGATCTCAATTGCATATTGCAAATGCATGTTATTTTAAACATGTTTTGAGTCACTTAAAACCCGTTATAGTTCCTACTGGTGGCGATTTTAGAGCTTTTTGCATATCTCCAAATACATGTCTCTATATGCAATACTATTCTAAAAACCCGTTAGGAGTCATTAAACGTTGGTTTCATATTGGTGGCGATTTTGAAGGGCTGTACATATGTAAAAGACATCTAAAAACCCGTTATGACTGAAAGTCTATAAGGGCGGCATTTTTAAATAGATGCATATGTTTTGTATTACAAGAAACCTCTGTTTCTCCCTCAAAGAGTCACGGTTTCATTAAAATGCAAGGTGGTGATTTTTTAAAGCATTTACATATGTAAACACCTTTCTAAAACTTGTCAACACTTTAAAGCGGCAATTTTTAGGGCTTTTACATGCTCTTTATAAGCATATAGAGCTGCGTTTTTACCCATAGAGTAAGGGCGGCGTTTTTGAAAGGAAATGCATGTTTCTTTGACATGAAATGAAGCCATAGTAGCTGCGTTTTGGAGTGAAAAGCTCGTCTAGGGCATCTAAAGTGCAGAGATTATTACTTTTGGCAAGTTTTTACTCCATGATTAGCTGCAGTTTGGGATTTAAAACTCGTCCAAGACTTCATCACGTATTCAACATATGCAATGCTCGCTTTACAACCCGTCTAGGGCATCAAGGCCGAGTGAAAGCATGATCATTTGATGCATTCCGGCACAAGAAATCATTCTCCAAGGTATGGCGTCGTTTTTGTGAGTCATTGCATGCATGTTTTCTTAAACAAAAATTGCATTCTTCCTCTAAATGCTGCTGCTTTTGGACTGCATTGCATATACATTTGAATCCCTCATGAGTATTTATTGTTAAGTTTGAAACATTCTTCTTGTTGCTGTTTTTATGCATTTCGAATCTCCATGGAAGACATTTGTCATTCATTTCTTAATGACTCATAGGAATGCATTAATTCGGTTGGAAGAATTTGTCAAATGCTTGCCCTATATATTACCATGTTTGGATTCTTTCTTTCAATCCGAAAATCTCTTGGATTTCATTCAGATTTTTCTACAAGATTTGAGAGAGTTGTTTTCCTTGCATTTCTCAAGAGGTAAGTTTTGTTTTCAATCTTTTAGGTTTTTTGTTTCAAGTTCGTATATATTTTGATTTCACAAATGTAGATCTTGTCATTTCATTTCCAGATTTACATGCTTTTTAGTTTTGTTTTCAATCCTTCTACTTCTATCTAAATTTCTCCAAGTTGCATATGCAAGAAGTTCTTCATTCTTGCATATGCAGTCAGGATTAAAAACCCCGTTCTTGATAATAAGACATTTCAAAAGAGCCAAGTCATTCCCAGCATGCGATGCAGACCAAAAAGCCCACCTCCACGCTCATGTGCCAAAAAAGAATGACTTGTAATGAGACATAAACATCACACTTATGAGCAAAAGAACTAAGTTTTTTAATATGCAAAGCGAATTAAAAAGTCCACCTTCATGCTTTTTATGGCTTTCCATAAGTTGCAAATGTTTCCAAAAACACCATCTTGTATGACAAATACTTATTCATGTATATATTTCATCTCCCATACTCATTTTATCAACTCAAAATTTGCTGTCCGCATATATGCAGTGCCTCTAGAAAGCCCCGTTTTTTAGTTTTTCCCTCATTTAAAGAGTTGATTTTGACCAAAATCCATTGCCTTTCTCTGCTCAAAGGCCTTCCACTCATATCCTATATGCATATTCTTCCAGAACTGCAAATTTCTAACTTGAAAGACCATGTTATGGCCTTTTCTGGTAACTAAAGAATGACAACATAATGGAGCCATTCAAAGAAAGAGATGAGCAGCGAAACGATGAGAGCATAGAAAGCTTTCAAGACTGATTTCAAGTAGGCGATTGGTTGATGCCATCAGTACAAAACAACTAAGGATGCAGATTCATATTCCAGTTCGAGATGCTTTCACAAAACCAGAACACATCAATCATCGGGCATCCTGTAATAGCAAGAGGACCAATAAAGGATGATGTAATAGAAGTCGTGTCTTGTCAAACACTTAGAATATTTTCATCATGTATTTGTAATTTGTATTTGACAGATTACATGTAATGTAAAAACAAAATGTAATTGCATGTGATAGCATCACGTGCAACGCTGTTCCATGTCATCATGTTGCAAGTGCTTTAAGCCTTGTAGCATTGAATAAGTCAAGTTAGTTAGTTAAGGATAAGTATTGAATAAGTCAAGGTGGTTAAGGGTTTCCCCTTTCTTCTCCACCTTTCTCTCTCCTCTATCTAAAGGAGTGAGACCCATTGTATTTATCATCTTTTGGAAAGGCAAGAAAATTCTACCAGTTTGAATATGTAGTCTAAGACTTTGTGCTTGGGTGTAAATCAGATTGTTTTCAATAAAAAGGGCAACTTGCTTTCAAACTTTGTGTTGATTCAAGGTGTTATGTGACGACATTTTCTGGATATTTATTGTGAGTTTTGGAGTTTTGCTCAAGAGGGATTTGAATTCAATTGTGCAGACTTTGAGCTGCCTATTGCATTCAGAGCCAATTTGAACTTTTGAAGACTTTGTGTTGTAGGAGAACAAATTGTTATAAATAGAAGTGGCTGTAATATCTTAAACCTGAAGACTTTGGACTTCAGTAATAAGTCTCTTTGTTAAGAAAGAGGACATTCAATGAAAGACTTTGTGCTTTCCTGGCTATTCTATTTTCAAAATCATCTTTCGAAGTAAGTACAGGAGACTTTGTGTTCCTATATTTGTTTCAATTTATTATAAGTAAATTGTTGTCTTAAGTGTTGTTCTTACGTCAACCCTTAAGCCACAGGTATTATCATAGCAATAGGAATTGTTTGTATTTCACAAGGTTACCTGGAGACAGGGAGACTTGGAGGTCTCCGGTACTGGTACCAGTACCGGTACGGCTATTTTTCAAAAATAGGAGACGGGGGTACTTGGAGATGGCAATTTTTTTTTTTAATATAATTTAATAATTTCTAAGAAATACCATAGATTCATAACATAGTGCTTTGAAAACAAGAACAATGG
>MU224409.1:399681-410902 GCA_018584345.1 Thuja plicata | reverse complement strand
CCTTGTTATTTAGATTGCATCTGAATGGAAAGTACAATTGTATATGGAGCTGTAATTTCTGCTTGAATTCCATTTCATGATTAGTAGTTGCAGCCTAAGCAATTCTATTTGCTGTCTGTATATGATTCTGCTTCTGTTCTCATTAGTAGAATATGCATTCTCAGAATAGATAGGTTTAGTTAGAAGGTAGTCTTTCTGATGATCTATAATCAGCATTCTATTGAAGGTTGTAGATTATCTTCACATTACCCTTGCCTGAATTGTTGTGTCTACAAGCAATTTGGTTAAATCACACAAGAGATGACCTGGTGATCAGTATAAAGACAAATTCATTGAATATCATACACAATCAGGGAGTTGTACCTGTCAATTCAGAGGGCAGTGATAGAAGACATACACTGACCCATTTGTTGGTGGACATCCTTTTGTTCTCTCACCTTGGGTGTATAGAGAGTCAAAGATTGAAAATCTTAAGAGAGGACAAACTGTTAACCAACAAAGTAAAAGATTGAAGAAACCATGCAATACTCCAAACATCATATACATTCACCATGAAAGCCAACAATGAAAGAAGGAATAATTTTGGTAGTATGATATCAACAATTTGATCAAGTCTCCTTGGCTAACCTACTCTAATCTCCTACTAGCTCTCTAACTTCTAACTCCTCTACTCCAATCTAATGCTAATCAATTCACTTACAGATGAGAAGGCCCTAGCCTTTTATAGGTATTCAATTACAATGAAGGGCCAAGATCGATTGAAGATCAAGGGTCAGGATTAATCCTTACAAACCCTAATTAGGGTTGCCAAATTGTCAACCAATTACATGAGGACACCACATCATGGGCCAATGAGAAAATTACAATGATTTTCCAACCAATGAGAAAATTCAAATCCATAACAACCGGATAAAGATCAATGACATGTGGACCAATGAGAAGAGAGCACTTGTAGACAACGCCAACTCATCACCTTGGGAAATGTGCTCCTCATCCTCATTCTCTTCACATTCAACAAATCTGGACACAACCTCATCAAATTATCACCATGTGACACTTGGCATGCATTTATTGATTGAGAAAATGACTGCTACCTCATCATTCTCATCCAGCAACTTGATAAATACCCCCTTTTTTAATCATTTGTGATAGCTCATCCCTCTAAATCGCTTCATCTCTTGAAATTTCTTCTCAATTTTGCCTTAGAATTTTTTCTTGTCTTAGTCCTTTGATCTCAACCGTGTACCCGCTGCTCGAATTCATCTCGGGAACATCCTTCTTGCATTTGGTTCATCCAACTCTTAGCCACCTCCCGTCTTGGCTTGAGGTCTCATCTTTGCAATGCTTTCAGCTCTTCCTTCCATGCTCAGCTCTGCAACAAACAACACAATTAGGACTGCATTCACTTTAATCAAATCAGATCTCGAAATCAGAGGTTAGAGGTAGTTGGAAAATTAAAATCAGAGCTCATAAAATTGACTGATCTAGGATTGTCACGTTTGTTAAGTGCAACCAACTTGATCACTTAAACCTTAAGATTGATTCCAACTTAGATTGTAAATTTAAGTTTTCTAATTGCCTAAATTAGAAATTTGCTATGAGTTGTTCATTGATTACCATTGAATTACACTTGATGCCAATTTGATGTTCATTTACCCTTGCCAACTAGTTAACTTAGAGTTTGCATTCGATTGTCAACTTTAGTTGAACTAGCGTGTGTTACTTAGTTATGATTTAGCTATTAGAAATTAAAGCAACAACACAACTATGCTGGGAAAGGAAAAGAGATCAAGAGGTCATCACTCCGTTGATGAACTTTGATCAATGGAGGACCCTCCTCAAACCCAAAACATATAAAATTTAAGTCCTTACAATGCCGATCATGCCCAGATTTTCTCATGATGATGTAAAATACAACCCAGATCTGCATGTAAACAATGGCAAAATACCTCCACCATATCCATAGCAAACCACCAAACTCTTACCTTGCAAGCTGGAAAAAGAATTACTTTCAGCACTCTAACTGATTTGGCAATGCTTTGTGGCACCTAAATGTCTAGATTTATCTCTCAAAATGACTAATTCGCCAACTCCTTTATTCTGGTCTGAGACTTAAGTTTGCAAATTTGGATGCTTAGAGGGCTGAATTGGCTTGCAAAACGATGAAAGGATGATGCCACAAGATTGAATTGTCAATTTAGATGCTCAGATCTGAATGTGAATCCATGGAATTTGATGCCCTAGGAGCCACAAAATGATGTTAAAATTGCAATGTGCCAACTCCAAATTCGGATCTGCAAGAAAAATGCAATTTGCTGAGCATAATGGAGATGGAAATTGCTTGTAAAGGGGCTGAAAATGATGTCCAAAGAAGTTGCTCAAAGCTGGAGATGAAATCTCAGACCCTAGGCATGGATAGTTGATGAGCTTGGATGTTGCAAAAGCCTCCAAAAGTCTGCCCTAGCTGCAAATTCGACCTGCGTTACCATGGAAAAAAATGTGCTGCTCAGAAGGATCTTGAGCCATCTCTTGAATCCCTTGTCGATATTCCTATCCCTTCTGAGATGCCCTCTACCTCCTTGGATGCTTCTCCTAGTCCCTCCCACTCTTTGCAACCTGTTGTTCCTCCCATAGTTGAAAAAGTCGGACTCGGCAATAACTTGGCCGGCCCAAAAATTTTGAAAAACTCAGACTCGCCAAAAACTGGGCGAAAAAATCGGCACTTTAATCAAACATTTGAAAATATATAATTTGTTAAAATATTCTTAAAAAACACATACACTAAATTTAAGATTTAAGATTTCCATTATATATTAATCATACACCAAATTTAGGATTTAAGATTTCCATTTATATTAATCAAAGTTTAAAGTTAAATATAGAAATTTATGAATATATATTAATACAGATTTATTAATTTATATCCATAAATTTATAAATTTGTATTTATAAATCATTTATCAATGCATAATGATAAGAAATTAGAATCACAATATTATATAAATTATAATTATATAACTGTTATATCAAAATAATTGTAAACCAAGATATTGAAATATTGGAGTTGACTCATATTGACCCAATCTTAATAATAATAATCAATATGAACAGCAGCACTTTGATTAACTAATATCAAATGAAGTCAAGTAAATGTTAAAACTATTATAATTTATAACAAACTATAAAGATATATATTATAAATTTATCATCTGAAAGATTCTATGTTGGGTCTTGGGCATTCGGGTTTAGGGAAAAATTAAAATAATAACCAAACCTGCATTCAATTCAAGGAAAACCACAATACTATTGACTAGAGATTAAAGTCATAGTTTTGCAACCTTCTTTCCTGGACCGCCATCATGGCCTTCAATCGTGGGCGATAATGATATCATGCAGGTGATGAAATGTCGTTGTCGTCGCTGCAAGTTACCGTCACCGCATATGCCACAAACCGTCGCTGCAAACAAAAATATCGTCGCGGCTGATAAAACCCTAAACTAATTCATGTTTTAAACTTTTTCCACTAGTCACAATTTTGACTTTAGGTTTGACAGAGATTTTAGGTTTAAAACCACACGATTTTCGCAATTTTTTGCAGTTAAAATCGTCGCGGGTTTATCAATGAATCGCTCCCGAGTTTATCCGCGATAATATCGGGAGGATTTTCACTCGCGATATATCACAACCTATCGCTATTTTCACTCGAGATTTACAACTATGGTTCCTCCTGAAAAATCTCCATTGGCTGAGGTGGATGGAAACGACTCTGATGGCTCTTATCAATTCATTGATGATTTAGACATAGATTATCATGAATTATTTGATTTAGATGATGTGATCATCCCTGTTAAAAGTTCCACTATTTCCCAAACAGCTAGTGGTATCTCCAAACCAAATTTTCCCAAAAAGAAAGGGCTTAAATTTGAAGCTGAGAAGCTCCGGTCCAAGGGGAGAGGTGTTGTGGATGAAGGAACTCAATGGACAATGGAAGCACTCCTTACTAGGAGCATGAGGAAAGAAAAAGCCAAAAAGGCTAGATGAATCGGTGCCCTTGGACAGTCGTCTTCTGTGTCCTTTATTGGTTGATTGTCTTAAGTTCCGGTCACCTAGTGCCTTCTTTGTAAATTTTTTAGTGCTCCCCATTCGTGGGGCTAAAACGTATTCATTATTTTTGTATTATTGGGTGTGGGCCCTTTCTCCACTATTAATCTATCAAAAATAAATAAAGCTTCAAAAAATAGATGGGGTTCACCACTTAGTGTGTTGGTTAAGTGGTGGTGTTGTTGTGCCCACCAAGGTTCAAACCCCCATTGGGCCATAGTGATCGCGGGCTTGTGCCTTCGCTGATCCAATGTGCTTGCAGGTTTGAGCCTCAGCTTTTGTTAAATGGGGATGAGGACCCCCAATTGTGGCCTCACGGTTCATAGCTCCAGGTCAAAAGCGTTTCACATGGAGTCGGAGGGTGTGTCATGCCAGCATCACCAGTCACGTTAAAAAGTTTACCAAGCACTTATTTAAAAAAAAAAAAGCTTCAAAAAACAGTTTGCTAGTTTTCTTTCTCTATTTGATGTCTGTTCTTTTTGTTTTCTACAACATTTCAAAATTTGCACAACTGCTAACACAGTTGAATTGCCTCACCTTGTCAAGCCATATGGAATAGAAACATGTAGCATGGTAGAAAACAAAATGATTCAATAGTTCCTACAGATGCTGCCCAGGTAATCAAATTTGAACTCAAAAGCAAAATCTTTGACCATAATTTAATGTTCATGTGCATCTAAAACCTATGTCCATGTTTCATTCAAAAATAGTTGGAAAATTCGTCATACACTGAGCAACTTGTGCAATGGCTTGTGTGACAAAGTCAAAGTACAAATAAACAAACATGATGTATGAACTCTAAAATCTGAAGTTTTTTGACAGTGGAGAAATAAGTATATGTCAAAATGAAAAACACTATATCATATATAGAGAAGCCAGATTGATAAGTTGATGAAGGAACCATGATAATAATAACCTTGAATGGTCTTCCCTTTGGACCACTGGTGCATGCTTGCAGGTGACTGCCAGATTTAAGCTTAAAACTTGAAAAAAAAATCCTTGTTATGATGCGTGCAAGACTGTGAGCACTCCCAAAATGACTTAAATGAAAAATGAGCACAAAAACACTAGGTGCAGACTATGTTAAACTTGTCACTCTAGACTATTGTGGGAGTGCAAAAAAGGTTGTTCCAAAATTAGGTGACTTCTGCAAAAGGATGGACAAGTGTTACTCTAGTGAGTGACAAGGCTGGTGGTTCAACAAGCAGTGTCAATTTCAGGGGTCTCTTGTGTCTTAATTTAGTAAAGTTCTTCTGAACTACTCTAGGTCACTCCTAGCCTAGAGTATTTGCTTATGTTTTTTGTGTTTTTGTTAGTCCTCCCTACATTTGAGTGGTTTTGGTTGTATGCTAAGTTATTGGGTTCTTCAAAATAGGCCATTGCTGTAATTAATAATGTTATTGAGGTTGGAGTCAATCATCGATTGAATATTATATTCTTTTCATAGTTTTGAGTGTTAACTCAAACCTGCATTTCTCGGGATTGGAGCCCTAGATGTTCATCTTCATCAGTGCAAGACCTGACCTAGATGTTCTTGGAAGATTCAGTCAGGATCTTCAGATTGAGATTAATGGAGTTTTTCATTATTGTTGAAGTCCGCAATTGACAGAGGTTTTGCAGAGCAAGTTCTTTGGTACATGACGGGGTTTCCAGTTATTATTACCAGTGGCTAGTACAAGAGACAGCATATTCCAGAAGTATAAGGTATTTATGAATAAGTATAATCTATGTTCTCCTGTATTACAAATATCTGGAATAAATGGAGATAGGATTGATATTATCACTTTGGCATCAAACTGCACTGTGTTTCTAAAGGAAGATTATCAGTTATAATGGAAGGCATAGTTACTGAATGGTAGTGAAAGATAATCAAATGCTTGGGGTACTGATTTGTTAATTATTTCCAGCACACGGAAATCCAATAATAGAGTTCCATTCATTCACAGACTTCCTGGACCCGATTCTTGGCATTGGAGGGATTATTATGGCAGAACAGAAACAAACGAAACAAGCAGGCTTGGTTGACCAATGAGAAGAAGAATCACAGAGATGAAAACAAGTTATATATTGCACTCTTCCTTGGATGACGGGAACCAAAGTATGTGCTTTGCCAGTTTAATGTATCATTATTCCATCTAAGCGGAGTTTCACACAGTGAAACTCACAGGAGCAATTGAACTTCATAGCAGAGTTTCTAAGTGCATCCGATATCAAGCTTCTTCAGTACTGGGATTTTCACATAGGAAATAAAACTCTGAAAGTTATCATCGAGACGGGACAAGAGCACGGCAGCGAGTTTGTAAGTAGAGCAGTGGGAGACAGTATTTCCAGTAATATCAGGCTGACCACAGGTGGTGTTTCCAATATGAAGGGTCGCATTATACATCTGGAATTTATTCACTTGTACTTGGAGTGACTCCGTATTCCATTAAGCATGGACGGGCTTGTAACAGCACATTGACAGGCCCTTGCTTCAGCAGCCGTGGTATGGATAAAAGCTGATTGTTCTATGCTACCAGTCTGCATGTGCATTTCAATCTGCCGTCTGTGAAAAGGTCAGATTTGGTTTAATAATTGAACTTTCAGATTGTTACGAGCAGTATTCATTTTCACAAGCTTTGGTGCTCTTTTTTCACCTTTTTCCTTTTCCCTCTTCATTTTTTATCTCTCTTCCTTCTCCCTCCCCTTGGGCACTGTGCACCTAAACCCCCCCCCCTCTCTTTTTAGTCTCCTTGAGCTGCTACATTTTTTCATTCTCTTTTCAAGCTTTCTCATCCTGATGATGGATCATGGAGCGTGATCCGAAACGTTGATGATAAAAATGTTTGACACGGTTAAATCCGGAAGATCAAGACACAAATATATTCTATTTATGATCATTTATTATGCCAACACCAACATCCTTATGCCATGAAACATACACAAATCTGAATTCTCTCAAGCCTCTAAGAGAACCTGTTATCTAAGAATGCATACAAACTGTTAAGACATTATAACTGAATAGTAAATCATTTTGGGGAGATACCAGTAAATGTCTTTACACTTGCATGCAAAAATATGGTCGTAGTTCAAGTTTAGGTCTGAGAGAGCCCTGAATTCGCTCAAGGTCTAGCTTGACTACCCTGAGTACCCTATGGATCCATCCTAGGCAAGCCTAAGCTGCATCTACAAAACAAAAAACTTAATAAAGATCGAAAATGTTTTTATTAAATGCTAAAAATCTGTAGATTTCTTCCTCCTATGGACAGGGTCTTACACTCATGTATAATCAGAAGTTCAGAACCATAATGATCAGTCATTTTTCTAGATTGAATCTACATTTACACCTTTCGTATTTAGAAATTTGCACAACTTTAAGGAGTTCTACTTATTCTGCATAAATCAATCTTTTCCCTTTATGCTATTATGGATTGATTTGCTTATATAATATATTCCTAGCAATGATACAATATTAACTACAATCAACTGAAATTAACAAAACTGAAAAACTTACTGCCTTTTTATGTCCTATGAATAGTAGAGGTCTTGATCCAATTGACTTATCGTAGCAACTAAAAAGATCATTCAGGCAGCTCACCTAGTAATTATAGATTATTACTTACTGTTATATTATATAGTTTATTATATTATAATTATATAATATACTATACAATAAATAATATAATTATAGATTATTATAAATATAATATTATGTAACAAAATTATATGATTTTACTATATAAAGCACATTATGTTTATACTTCTACATACAGCATGAGTGGAGAAAGAAATCCTTGGAATGGCGTAAACCTTACACCAAAACAAGATCAAACATTACTTGTCAAGAACACCATTTTACTTATAGGCTATGAAGCTCTTAAAATCTGGTTGGTCACCCCACAGTGAATTGTGGAGTCCACTGATGGACTTTTTGCCAAGAATTTGAGTTAGAAACCATGGTAAAGCCTTAAAACAAATAATGTGATCAGATCATTTGTCAAAGACTAAGATAGGTGATGATGGGTATTTCTAATTGTTAGTGCCAAAATTAGTCGTCCTGTAAAATTCTTCTTACAGTCCAGATTGCAGTTAGTAATTATGTCATGTTTTTATTGCAAAGTTAGATATCCTCTTTGTCAAATTGCAAGGCCTCTAGCATTTGCACCTGTTTATTTTGTTACTATGGATTTAGTCCTGATGAACAGTTTACTTTATTATTGTGTCAAGGTGCTCTCAATATGATTTTGTATGGGTATCTGTATCCAGATTGTACATTGTGTGATGCATCCAATTAGATTTTATAGTGTTATACCTTATTTTATTTCTAGGGGTATATACATAAACACATGTTCATAGATGGATATGATTATGATCGTTTTGGCATTCTCAACGGGTTAATTATATGGTTCATATGATGTGTACCCCTGTTGGATGATTTTAATTTGATTTGCCTATGATATACATGTACAAGGTTATACAAGGTTATTTCCCCGCCTGAGTACACAAGCCTAGGTTATTCCCCCAATGGTGGTTATTTTAGAGATATCATATTGGACCTTGTGTATTTGCCAACCCTTATTTTACTTGAATCCAGTATGAGATGTGTCATGTGTAATTCTGTGCTAATTAGGATCCGAACTGGTGGTGATTTTGGAGTTTGTTTTTGTTGTGAGTTACCTGTAAATGTGTGATTTTAATTGGATGGCTTATTCTCCACATTCATTTGATTGTATTTGCATGGATAAATCATTGCTTCTAATGGTAGTAAATACTTTTGTGGGATTGGGAAATTGAAAAAAATGCTTAAGTTATATCCAATAAGAAATATATTAAATTCATCACAATTAGTTAATTGTGATTTGAAAATATTCCATTAAATAGGAAAGTGCATTGAAAGCATTTAAATTATATAGAAAGGAATTAATTTTTTTATTTCAATTGCCCTTGGGAAGGAGAGAACTACTTGGGCATTTTAATTATTTCTAAAATGTATTTCTTTTGGAAAAGAATGAAAAAATTTGAAATAAAATGAAAATAGAAAATAATTGAAAAATGAAAAGGGCATAAAAGGAAAAAGACAGTTTTATTTTTCATTCTTGCATATTGAAGAAAACTTTCCAAAACCCTCACTCATTCAAAATTTGAAACAATTGGATTGGATTGAATGAGATTTGAATTGGATTGTTAAGGAAGGATTCCAAGGTGTGATTGAATTATGTGTGCATTGTCTTCTCAAACCCAAGCAAATTAAAGAAAATTAACTTTTTTTTATGAGCTTCAATTTGAGGTAAATTCCTTCATTTTCTGTGTTTGGAAGCTCCTTTGATTTGTGCTTGCTATGCTCACCCTTGAGGTAGCATGCAGCTTGTATATTTAAAATCTAACATTTTCATCATAATAAAGTCATAATTGTGAAATTTTAAAATGTTCAATTTTAAGCCAGGTTTATGGCAGAATCTTATGAACTATAGTACATGAGAACTTTACTTCAAAAGAGTGTTGTAGTATGTAGTTAAAACCAAAGGACATATTTTGATTTTGAAAATTTTAGACATTCACTAATGGTGGATTTGAAATTTGTTGGATTTGCATTGAAAATAAATTTGAATGTTTCTGAATTTAGAATGATTTTTGAGAAATTAATTTGGGAGGAAATGAGATTGCCTCTTGATTTTTCATCTAAATTAATGTGTGACTATGACCAAATATTTTGTTACCCTGCTTTTGTGCATTGTGAGGATGATCTCATTGTTAAATGTAAGAAGTTAGCTTTTGAATTTGAGATGAAAGATCTCAGTCTTATGCACTACTTCCTTGGACTTGAAGTATGGCAAAGACCAAGTGAGATTATCCTGAGTCAAGGGAAATATGATGTTGATATTTTGAAAAGGTTTGGTATGTTAGACTGCAAGTCCATGGCTACTCCTATGGAAGCAAACCTGAAAAAGTTACATGAGGTTGCAGCCAATTCAGATTTAGTTGATCCCACTATGTGCAGGCAATTAATTGGATCATTAATGTATTTGGTTAATACTAGGCCTGATATATGTTAAGTTGTTAACACTCTCGGTCAGTTCATGTGTGAACCGAGACAAATTCATCTTGTTGCAGTCAAACATATTTTGAGATATGTACATGGTACAGTGGGATATGGTCTGAAATATTCTTCTTGTGAAGAGTTGAACTTGCAGGGTTTTTTAGATTCAAATTGGGCATGATGTGTGCCTGACAAAAAGAGCACTTCAAGTTGTTGTTTCAGCCTAGGTTCAGCTATGATTTCCTAGTGCAGCAGGAAACAATCATGTTGTTAATAATTATAGCATCGATCAGATAAATATTCAAATTGCAATAATACATAAATAATGAGATATATTTATCAATAATAATATTTATTATTAATATATTTATTATTATTCATATTTATTATATATTCTTATTATAAATATTATCCTTGCCTTAATATAATAATGATAATGGTTATTATTATTATTATTGTTATATTACAATAATAATAATAATTATCATTGTTTGAATATTTAATATCGACTAAATGTCGATTTATGGTGCAAAGACTAAAACCGTCGATTGAAATATCGACTCAAAGTATCTTACGCTAAACGTTTAATGATCATTTTGTCTTATGCGATAAGGATGCTGAGAAAAGGTTAAAAGAGGAGCCACATATATGATAGACGTGACTCCTTGTGGAGTCACGTCTATTATAGACGTGGCTTCTCAAACTGAAATTCCTTGTTATATATACGGGTGGCTGAGATCATAATGAAAGCACCGAAATTGATAAGTGTTGTTCATTCATTAAAACAGAGATATCATATGTTCAAGAATATCGCATGTTCAGAATTCAACAAAGGTAAATAATAATTATTATTATTTAATATAAATTCTCAGTTATATTTAGATCTGAATTTCGTTTCAGTTGCATTTACATGGTATCAGAGCCAAGTTAGGAAGTATCCTAGGCTCTAGCAATTGAAATTGACAAATTCAGAATTCAAATCTATTTATAAATATCACATTTCCATGGCAAGCGCTATAAGATTCGAAGATAGGCTTGAAGGAGGAAGCAATTTCTCATCATGGAAATTCAGAATCAAAATGATTCTAAGAGAAAGTAAAGTTG
>MU224409.1:373512-387594 GCA_018584345.1 Thuja plicata | reverse complement strand
CGCGTCCCCGTGTTACTCTAGTAAAAAGTAATAAGGCTTATTGATTGACTGTTTTGAAGTCATCAATCACAAGCGAGAAATTAGTGTATTTGTTTTGAGAACTCAATAAAGGTATCATCATTTTAGTGGGCTAGGTTTTTCACCCTCAAGTGGAGGGTTTACCCAGGATCAGTCTTTTGTGTCCACTGTTCTTTGTGTTTTGAATTTCAGTTCATTGTATTTTTATCATTCTGGTTCAAAATTTAACAATTTCCCTTATCATTTTCAACCATTTTGTAATCGTTCTCTATTGCAATCTTGTTTTAGTGAATCTTGAGCATTGTATGAGGCTTAAAAAAAGTCATCTATTCAATCTATTGCCAAGACTACATCTCAAGAATAGGACTAAAGCGAAAATTTTGGACTCCAACACATTTCTAGGACACCAGCACATCTATGAGACTCCAATGCAGTTTGAGGACACCTAATAAATTGCATTGATGTCCTCCCTAGGCACTAGTGTCCTATCTAGGCAATAAAGTCCTCTAGTGCACTATAGTCCTTCATTCTGTCAAATTTCTAACCATTTCTCGAGGAAACTTTGTACACGAAAGTTGTTCCCCTTAGCCTTGTGTGTCTTCCCATGTTAGTCATCTTGTTGACAAGTGTTGTATTCTAGTAGTTATGCCATCTTTTGCATTGGGAAGTGTTCCATGCACAAAAATGAGCTTTTTTCATCTCATTTGTTTGAAAAATTGCATCTCCTAGTGCTGCAATCTCTTGGGGAGATTTGCCCCTTTGTATTTCGGTATCCGTTTTTTGGAAATTCCCCATTTTTTTTTGGAAGTGTGCCATGTGTTTAAAAAAATAGTGGTCATCATATATGGCCAAGACTACCATCTCCTAGCAATTTTACCTCTCCCTTAGGTTTCTCCTTGGTGTTGAGAATGTTGTCAAGTGTGTGTTGGGGATTGATTAGAGTTAGCTGGTTTCTACCCCCTACCCATGTGTTGTATGTTTTTTGCTTGTGTCACCTTGCTTGAAACAACAGTAATGACTTGTGTCATTGTGTATAACAAGACCCTTAGTATGCACATTGGCATTCACTGCGAAACATTAATGTCACATTTTATTTGTTCAAGTGTTGTTTCCAAAATAATGGTTTATTTGGCTAATGTCCTAGGCATGAAGCTTGGGGCATTCACAAATCATCAAGTTGTCAAGTGTCAATCTATTTTTGCCAATATTGACAATGCTTGTAGATTTCTCTATGGGGGAGGAGGGGTAATGAATAAAGATGATCAAGCACACAAATTACTAACATTAAAGAAGGTTGGAGAAAATATCAGAAGATTTGGACTTGAATATAAGATTAGCGAGCATCAAAGGAAACTTTTCCAGCATTTTGTCCCAATGACATGTCAATGGATGGCAAGGTTGTTAAAAATGTTGTCACTGATGTAAAGGTATAAAGACAATGATTGTCATTGATGTCATAGGAAGACTACCATAACAATTGAAATCAAAGAAGTCATTGACATAGAAGGTGTATAAGTTGTTGGTTTAAATACCATAGACGCCCAAGGAATTGATTAAAGGCCAAAGGCCACTAATTGAAGTCAATACAAGGTTCACAATACAAATTAAATGTTTATGTTTGGCCGATCATGCTTTGGGTTCTAGGGCAAAGGCACATATATATGAATGTCTCGATCGCCCAAGTTAAGAAGTAATTACAATAAACCTACATTGCTGACCGACCACCATTTGGCTCAAAGACATATCTATATTAACCACCCAACATAATATATTTAATGAGGTTAGTGAATGATAATGAGAAGTGATTAAATGTTAATGAACAATGATTAAAATGTTATAAATGGTGACCAAAAGGAACTGAATTAATGATCATGGGCAGCGATGAAAATGATTAAGAAGGAATTCCATATCATAAGCAGCTAATTATTCTAAGAATGTGATCAAGGAACTCATAAGAGCGACAATGAATGAATAGCAAATTCTTAAGAGTGGCAAAGAACATTAAGAAAGCAGCAAAAATTAAAAAGACAGCAATTGAGTTTAAATGAAAAGATAAAAAGAAATGATTAGATTTCACAAGATAACAATCTAGTAAGAGATTAAATTAATTGGAATTCGTTTACAAAGGAAACAAACTAAGGTTTAAATTAATGGTGGTTTGTTAGTAAATGGTTGTACCTTTATAAAAGGTTGTTTCCATTCAAAGGAATGTCTCCTTTCATGAAAAGGCATAAAAAGGATATAAAAGTAAAGAAAAGTTGGAAAGAAACAGAGAGTAGAGTGAAGTGTTGAACAAGAGTTATATCAATTATACACCAGCAGATCCAAGCATATCAAGAGCAGATTTTAAGAAGTATATATGCAGATTTTATGTGCAATATTATAGCAGATTCATGAGCAGCCTTAAAGTAGATTTTGAAGATCTTATGAACAGGTCCACGAAGAAGTTATGAGCATAGTTATAAGTATATGCAGATTTGAAGAGAGGTATAAACAGATTTGCGAAAGGGTGCAAAGGTAACAATTATCTTTGAGATAGCATTTGAAAATAAATAAAAGTTTAAGGGATATGTTAACAAAGGTAATGACTTTTCAAAGGGTCTTCTCTATTCAAAGGGATGCCTCTCTTCATAGAGGCAAGAAGGTATTAAATTGTTAGTTGTGAGAAGAAATGGAGAAGTGTGGAATTTAATATAACATTTTTCTAATTTGCAAGCAGATTTTAGAAGAGGAAGAAAATAAGTATTATGTAAAGATCCATTACTCAAATACAAGAAAATTAGTAAGGAGAGGTAATGACTATTCAAGTGGTCATATCCTTTAAGAAGGATCACATCTCTTCATGGGAATATGAAGATATATATTGGCATAAGAAATTTGTGGATGTTGTGGGGATAAAGCGTGTGTGGCAAACAATCAAGAAAATAAAATACACCAGCAGATGAAGAAGGAATTATAAAGAGTTTTAATTACAGATTAGATGAAGAGATCATAAGAAATCTTATGGGAGATTTGCAATCAGATTTATTTAGTATTTATGGCAGATTTATGAAGACGTAATTATGCAGATTTGTGAAGAGGGGAATCATGGAGTGAAAGAATAAAGATTGTGATGCCCATCATTCATTGAAGAAGCAACTTAGAGGGTGGCACTTTGCTTTGGAAGTTTGTGCTTCCTAAAGGAGATATTGGTGTCTCTCCAGCAGGTTAATGCCTATGAATTCAGTTGTGGGAGTTGGTGCTCACAGATTGAATGGAGAGGATTGGTGTCTCTTATAGAGTTGGTGCTCAGTTGTGGGAGTTGGTGCTTCCAATGGGTTGGTGCCTACGAATATTTGTTAAGGGGAATGGTGTCTCCTATAGGTTGGTGCCTACAAAGTTGTAAGAAGAATTTACATAAAAGCATCATTGTGCCATAGTTTTCTCCCGTAAGGGTTTCCACATAAAAATCATGTGTTATTGTGTTCTTCTCATGTGCGTGATTACTGATGTTGAGTAAATGATGTTATTGTGATTAATAATGTTTTAAATTGGTAAAAGTTGTGTTATACTGATTCGGCCAACCACGCTCACCCCCTCCCCCCTCTCAGCATAGCTGGGTGCTCATCAAAGGCAAGAAGGAAATGAAAATAGATTTGATTAACTAATCCAAAGTGGCAAGGATCTTGGAAAAATATACCATTAAAGAAATCACCAAGTCTGATTCATAATATCACACATTTACAATGGTTGACCATTGAACGAAGGAAAGGTTGCGCTCTAAATGGTTATGATGGAAAGAAAGCATGACAAAGTAGGGATGAGTTTAAGCAAGGCACGTCTATTAGCCAAGGTAACTCATAGTTGCTAAAACATGTAACAAACATCGAAGGCTTGTTAAGTATTTTCACCTTTTCTGCATGGCTATACCAAAAGGAATGTGCGACCAAAGTGACAATAGTGATTGACAAATGCAACAAGGGAAGGAGGGAATAAGATTAACTCAAAATTATGCATATGTGGAGCAGCGATGCCACTTACAGGTTTTGATTCAAATGGTCAAGATGGCCAAAAGTCACAACAAATATCAGCCATTTCATATGCAAGTCATTTTGCTCCTTTGATGTGACCCAAAAAGCACAATAGAACAAGTCATGATGGTTAAAAAAGGCAACCAGCTAAAGACTTGATTCATTCAAGTTAAATTTGTACAATTAAGGTGGTCTTGTGGCATTGCCAATTCAAAACAGCAATTGAAATAGCAGCTGTGATAAAAAATGCAGAAACAGTTATCAAAGACCACAATGTTAACTGATTTCACACATTTCAAAGCTGGTTATAATGTTCAAAAAGTGCAATTCAAGTGGCTGAGGTGGTAAGAAATCTCAACCATTTGAGAAGCGTGGCAAGATCAACTTAAAGTTGTGACCAGACAAGTTATAAAGGTCAAAAAGTGTGATATAAGACAATTTCACACATTTCTAGTGGTTATGCCAATCAAAAAGAAGGGCAACGGTGGCAATGGTGGATGAAACATGCAATAAGAGGTTTAAGTCATCTACTTAAAGCAAGTTAAGAAAAATTGAAGGGTTAGAAAAGAAAAAATGACCTAAGCAAGAAAAAAGCTTAGGTAAAGCAAGGAAAGAGACTATTTCGAGCAGTTTTAGTGTTTTGTTGCCTATTCCCATTGGCTAGAGAAAGAGTTGTTTCAGTATTTTATTATTAATTTTCCCTAGAAGATTCTCTAAAAAGAATTTATAAATAAGTGCTTTGAGCATATAGAATAGGAGGAGAGCTAAAGTGTTAAGTAATTTCACCTTTTCTAAGTGGCTATACCAAGGAGAAGTGTGCGCAAAGTGGCAAAGAAACATGACAAGGGAAAGAGGGAATAAGACTAAGTCAAAATTTCACACATGGAGTGGCAAGGCCACTTACAAGCCACAATTGGAATGGTCAAAATGGCTTGCAACAAATGTCAGAAATTTCAAATGCAAATCATTTTGCTCCTTTGATGTAGGCTACGACACCCAAAAAGTGCTAGAGGACTGGTCATGATGGCTAAAGAAGGCAACCAGCTAAAGACTTGAATCATTCAAGTTAAAGTAACACAACTAAAGTGGCGTGACCACTTACAAACTGCAAATCAAGTGACAGCCACAATTAAAATGTGCAACCAAGTATCAAAGACCACAAATGATTTCAAACCTTTTAAAGCTGGCTACAATGTTCAAAAAATGTGATTCGGGTGGTTGAGGTAGTAAGAAAGCATGACCATTTGAGAATCATGACAAAATCAACTTAAAGTTGCAGTCAGACTGGTTATAAAGGTCAAAAAGCGTGACATCGGACAATTTTGCAAATTCCTAGTGGTTGTCCTATCTAAAAGAGTGACTATGTTGGCAATGGTGCTAAAATGTGTCATACGAGGTTTTAGTCATCAAATAAGAGTAAGTTAAGCAAAACTGAAGGCTTAGAAAGAATAAAATGACTTGAGTGAAGAGAAGGCTGAGTTAAAGCATGAAAAGAGCCTATTTCAATGGATGGAGATAGAGTATCTTTAAAAGTGGTTTTAAAGCCTTATTTAATTATTATTTTTCCATAGAAACTTCTCTCAGAAGTCCTATAAGCAAGTTCTTTGAGCATGTAGAATAGGAGGAGAGTTTGTTTTAAGTTTATACTACCAAAGTTTTCATTCAAGTTTCAAAGTTAGTATTACATATTATAATTGTACAAGTTTGGCCAGTAAAGCAATAAAGAAGGTACTTGTTTAACTTTGTGTACCATCAATCTTCTACCTTGTGAAGTAGCTTTGCATGCTTTGGAGTTGTTGCTTGCGAATTTCAATCTTGTTCTTCATCAAATGTTGGTGTAAGCATTGTGTTTCTTGTTCAATCAATTCATATGTTGATGTGTATCCATTGATCTCTACTTTAATCGTTGGAAAGCATTAATGTTTAAATTCATGTAGTAGATTAGCTGCAAAAAGAGAAAAAGCCTCATGGTGAGATAGTACTTTCAGTCTTGTGCTCCTACCTTCAAGATCAAAAGACGGGTCTAGATTGTTTCTTTCAAGTGCTTTGTTTGCATGCGAACCCCCTAGAAGATTATCTATACAGTTCACATAATCCATAATCCGGTTTACTTTGTTTTGGATGTTAGGAAGAGATTAAATCGGGGAGCTTCCCCTGCTTGATTTGAAGATAACTAATCCTCACACAATGTTCTATTTTGTGTGGTCATGAAAGTGATAAATAAAATGCTAACACTAATGAGGACTCGCCAGAAGCAAATCTATTTAGGATTATTTGGCATCAAGGAAGGAAACACAATATTATTTAGAAAAACAAGGAAACTAATTGGTGGTTTAAGTAGGGACCACGTCAATTGAAGAACACTTTTATTAAATGGGTTTTGCTAGTATCTTGTGTTGATGGATTCTGAAACATGTATAGCAAGAACATAAAAAGAAGCACGTTAAGGTATTATAGGATGTCATTATCAAGGAAAAATGACCGCAAAGAAGCTGCTCCAAGCAAGTTTATGGTAAGCATCTGTGTTTGACAGCACTCATCTATACACCAAGGATTGTTATGTGTGCCAAAAAGGTGATACCAAAACAGAGATGTGATGCTGCCTCTTCAACTTGTTTCCATCGACCTTTCAAAAATTGGGCAATCTATCTCATAGAAAAATACTTGGTCAAGTCAAAGTATTGATATGCATAATTTTGTGTCTGGACAATGGGGAATTCACAATCAAATATTCTAAAAGCAACATGGAGATGCTGCAACAATTATTTGCTGGAAAATTTGCTTACTTAGAACTGAGTATTTTTTTGAGAAGGAAGATACTTCAAAGGTCAAATGTGGGAAAAGTTTTAATAATTTCAAGGAGATCCTAAGGGCTCCTCTTCTCAATCAATAAAAACAAAAGGTAAATTGGGAAATAAGGGGTGGAATGGACCTTTAAGACTTAAACAAGCCATTCTTGTTAAAGATACAGACATCGGAGTTTCTTAATAGACTCAATTTAAATTGGAAACGTCCTATTCCAGGGTTTCGGAAACTACAATTTGAGCTGGATCAACGAGGGAATAAAAAATTGGAAAATCTGGGCAGAAGCAATCATCAATTTCATGGAAAGTTAATACAGCTTTCTGGTAAGTAAAAATAGAATTATGTCCAAGAAATATTTATTATGTTGGTTAGCAAGATGCATAAACATAGGACTGACTTCCAATTATCGGATCTAGCTAATTATTAAAAAATATGATGTAATGAAATGAGTCCAATCATGTAATGATATTAAAAGGTATTAGACCACATTCTTCTGCACTGTAACTATGGATAGAGCAAAATAGAATAGAAACACGGGTTGAGGTGGAAAGGATGCAAATTTACAATGAAGTTTTCAGATAGGGAAACATCTGAAGCAGAAGAGCATGGGAAAAGCAAAATGGCCATTCTCGTTAAAGGTACAGATATTGGAGTCTCTTAATATACTCAATTTAAATTGGAAATCTCCTATTCCAGGGTTTCGGAAACTATAATTTGAGCTGACTCAACGAGGAAATAAAAATTGGAAAATCTGGGCAGAAGCAAATATCACTTTCACGGAAAGTTAATACAGTTTTCTGTTAAGTAAATATAGAGTTATGTCCAAGAAATATTTATTATGTTGGTTAACAAGATGCATAAGCATGGGACCAACTTCCAATTATGAGATCTAGCTGATTATTAATAAATATAATGTAATGAAATGAGTCCAATCATTTGATGATATTAAAAGGTATTAGACCACATTCTTCTGCATTGTAACTATGGGTAGAGCAAAACACAATAGAAACACAGGTTGAGGTAGAAAGGATGCAAATTTACAATCAATTTTTCAGATAGGAAAACATCTGAAGCAGAAAAGCATAGGAGAAGAAAAATGGAACCTTTATGGTGTGAAGTCTCAGAAAACGAGCAATGAAAATAAAAATAACAATTTTGCGATAAGAAGAGGACCAGAAACTTGACTGAACCAAATTCAATTTTTAGAAGAAGAAATGTGTTCAGCTTGGAATCCTTGTTCAGATTGGAAATGAAGGATATGATCATCAGGTTTCATATAACAAGAAAATTGACAACATAATAATATATAGAAAAAAAAAAATCAGATAGAGAACAGTAAAGCACCTCTAGTCAGATGCATGAGAGAATTGAGGATCACAACATAGAGCTACTGGAAATCTTTAAGGTGATCTACTGTAAATAAGGGGGACGTGCAACCTTGGAACTCTCTCAAAATATTGAAAAAATTGAATATGATCTTTAAGGAGGCTAGCTTGTTAATTTTTGAGCCCTGATGATTTCTTATATTATCTGTCAGACTTTATTTGCAAAATTAAGAAATTGTTAGCAGTGTAAATTAAAGTGGTAAATGGTTTTGGTAGGGGAATCGGTCAAATGGTACTTTGCCCGGGTTTTGATTTCAAGTAGCCTATTTATTCTCAAAATCCTTTGTTAGGAAAGAATCAAAGAACAAAATCTTTTGCTTATTACCAAAAAATATCTAGCCAATGAAACAAAGTACTGTGAATGATTTTGGGAATGGATTAAGTTTAGTATCAGAACTAGGTGTTTTAGAACTTTAAGAAATCAAAGTTGCCTTCATTATTTCCTGTGCTTGATTCTAGTCTTTGATTCATTTGTTTTATTTCATTATTTCATAATGTTTCACCCATATAGATAGTTCAGGGCAAACTATTCCCGAAGCTATTGTCTCAGCCTGGATGGTTCCTAGGGAGGGGAAGGAGGGGTCCGCTACCATAGCCTTTGCAGCTGTCTCTGCTGCACCTGCCCTAGTCTCTTCAGGATCTCGATCTCGTCCTGGAACTAGCACCCCCATATAGATAGTTTGTCTTTTCAAAGTTCAAGGTTACTAAGGTTGTCCACCTGTCCTTGACATTTTCCTTGTGTCTTCTTGTTTTTGAGAGTATTTCTGAAGGAGCAAAGCAAGTTCAAATGATTTGAAGCAAAGGAAAACCAAGGTAGGACACCATGACAAATACAACAAACAATAACTCGTGGAGAAACTAAAGATATTCAGGGCTTGAAATATGACATGTTTTATTAACGTACCTTAAGCACTGAAGTAAGATCTGGCTTGACTTTAAACACTGATGAACACTCTGAAATCACCCAGATATCAGTATCCTCAGCCAACATAGATCCAGAGATATCCTGCATGAACAGAGAGATATCATCTTCATTTTCCAGTGATCCATGAGAAACTCTAAATAAGAATACAGTAGACATGTAAATTGTGCATTCATTCCCCCTTCTTTGCTATAGTCAATATGAAATCTAAATTAGAAGTTACCACAACAAGAAGGCCTTAAGCTGAAAGGTAGAAATCTCCTTACTAACCTTAGTTTCCCCATTATGAATAATAAAGTTCAAAACTCCACCAGCCTTCACCCCAATATCCCAATACACACCAAAATCATCAGCTCCTGTGGCAGTTAAAGATTTCTCCCACAGTGTTTGAACATTTATATCTCCCCAAACATGAAGCCCCCAGTTCTCATACACGTGATCTTTCCTGTCAAAATAATTGCTGTCAGGTGAGTTGTGATGTTATCCTTATGGCACCAATCTTAAACCCCTCAAAACAGCTTGAAAACAATTAGGTTTTGGATGGCCTGCAATTTAGCAGCAATTAATGTAATACAAAAAAGTAGATGGAAGCATTTTACACCAAGATGATGCACAGAACTTCAACGTAATATTGATTGTGGCAGATTAATATGTTCTTATATAAAGAATCAGTTGACAATTTTGTAAACATTCATATATCATTGTATTATTAATTCTGTATAGGCAAGTACTATTTATGTTTCATTTGTAAATGTGGAATAGTATGTTTTAGTTCTATTTGAAAGTGTATGTATACTCTACTTTTGTTGAAATATGTACGGGCAAAGATGAATAAGAGAATAACTTATTTGAGTTCTTGTATAGATGATATAGCTGACTTATTTGTAAAAGGGAGAATCTAACAATATTTAACAGATCGAAATCTTTTAATTAGATATTGTTGTTGCTGCTTCATTGATACATGTGTAGCTTAAATTCCTACTTTGAGATAACAAACAAAAGCAAAATGGTAGTTAAATTATATATTTATGTTGCATTAGTTATTATATACAAAAGTTGGCAGAAATGAGAAAAATGCATGCTATTATTTTACAACATAAACATGTCTATTAATCAATGAATTGAGACAAATTTAGAGAGTTCAACAACCAAGCTAAATTATTATCTTAACTAACTTATCGTGTTCTTGTACTTCTGAGACATCTTTACTTAGGAAAATTGATGCAAAATATAACTACTTGATGAGTTCTAAGCATTAATAACAAATTTGGATCGTTAACTTGTAGGTCAATCTGATTTGGAAGTTTACTAGTTGATTAAAATGATTCCTAATTCAATCTAGATCCTTAAGGAGAATGAACTGATTGATGATAAATTGTTGTGTACCCTTTTTACACCTAAACGGATCAATCTAAGACCCGTACCCTGTTCTTATTTCATGTATGTTAGCATTATGATTTGTGTTGTCATTGATGGAAACCTATGGTGTGGCATTGATGTCAGCTTGCTAAGGATGGAAGGTTGCTGAGACTAAGAGGAAGGTTATTTGAGACTGTCACATTGATTGATGCAGAAGATTTGAAGACTAGATGACTGAGGTTGCTGACTGAGAGGAATATTGCTAAGGCTGTGACATTGATTGATGAAGAAGATTTGAAGGCTAGATGATTGAGGTTGTTGAGGCTATGACATTGATTGATGAAGAAGATTTGATAAATAATGCTTTAGGAAGTTTGTAGCTTATCCGGAAAACAGAAGTATGACAGGAAAGAACATGCAGGAAAGAGTATTTGAGGACTTTATGGGAGAATGCTTTGCATTCCTCCGCATGAAATGATGGCTACTTGCAGCTCTGGGTTTAATGACTATTTATTGTGAATATTGCACTATCATGTGTTCACATCCCCAACTAATTATTTGACAAAGATAAGATGCGCCATTTGGCTGGCAGTAAGGCTAGTTGTCAGGAAGGATTGGATAGGCTTGGAAAATGGATTGTATTCATCCGCAATGGAACTTCAGGGTATGCGGTTTGGTGGATATGGTCAGGTGGTTCGTGCAATATTTCAGTTCAGATATCTTTTAATTGGTTGCTCCACAAGTGAAGATTTGTTGTCACATGCGTTATTTTGCTGTCTATGTTGGCTTCCAACCGACTCAGCTATTTTTGGCAACTTGATTTGAGTATTATTGATTCGGATATAGGTTAAGGGAAGAGCTAAGAGACATTATATGATTTTACCATGGTGTGTCGTGCTTTGGATTGCACCATATGCTTTGGAGAGTGTTTTTGGGCCGAACAGTAATCTATTTTTAATGTCTTCTTACACATTACCTTTGGGTCCGGCTTCGGAGAAAGTTGCAACGCCTATGGATGGATTATTTTAGTTGAAAAAGAACTTTTATGATGTGTTTGGGTCCCCTTTATCTCCTGGGGTGGACCGCATTGAGTATTTGTGCTCAAGGTGGCCAACTTTGTATTACTAATGGTTATATTTTGATGGCCAACCTTGTTGATGTTTCAGATGGACAAATCTCTATATATTTTGGCAGATGAGATGGGTATGAGAATGTGTGAGGTAATTGTGAAGCTTGTGTCAATCAATTGTGAAGGTGAAGTTGTGTGAATAAGGCAGAATAAAGTAGTGAATTGTTGAATCATACAGAGAGGTCATACAACAAATCAGGCGATCCTGTTTTCACTCTTTTGCAATGTATGTTGGGAAGGAGTGAGTTTCGTTTGCAGAGTTGTGAAGATCTATATTTATTGTTGTTAAGTTTTTAGGATAGCTGCAAATGTAATAACACTCTATGTTGTATGTGTTTTTCAAATGCAACAACCTCTCTTTCATTTATTTTGTTAATGAGGCTAGGAGAGACATGTCCCTTCATGTGACATGTCTATTCATTATTATTGAGATTAATATAATGACAATTGATTATGTATATATGCCTTTAGAGAGGCATCTCCTTAAAGGACATGCCTCTTCCCATTAATTATAATTTAATAAATCTTATAATGTTTCATCAATCAATTATTAATTTAGAATAATATAATAGATTAATATTGAATATTAAATTTCATATGATTAATAATAATATAACATATATAATATATTATTATTAATCAACATATATTATATGCATTCTAAATTATCATACGACTGAAGCTACAAACATTAACACTCACTCTTAGCTAGGGAGGATGATCAAACAAAATGTGTAGTGGTCTCTCGTGTCAACACCTATGACCCTCACCATAGCTACACAAAACATCAACACTCCCTCTTAGCTAGAGAAGATAAAATCCATCAAAATGCAATTCACAAAAGATCCATTACTTTTAAGAGAGAAGATATCACCTCATCATGATATCAAGAGATATGGTCTGACCAAGAATATCAAGTCTCATGATATTCACCATAACTCAAAAATTTCCATAGGTTATGTATCCTTAATGTAAGGTATCATCTATTGTGATATGTTTCAGCCATCACACGATGTCTATCACAATAGAAGGTCAATGATCAGTTTAAGGAACTGAATCCACCATGCAGGAAATCATCTATTGTGATTTGTTTCAGCCGTCACACGATGTCTATCACAATAGAAGGTCAATGGTCTTTTTAAGGAAATAAATCCACCATGCAGGAAATCATCTATTGTGATCTATTTCAGCCATCACACGATGTCTATCACAATAGAAGGTCAATGGTCTTTTTAAGGAACTGAATCCACCATGCAGGAAATCATCTATTGTGATCTATTTCAGCCATCACACGATGTCTATCACAATAGAAGGTCAATGGTTTGTTTAAGGAGTTGAATCCACCATGCAAGAAATCATCTATTGTGATATGTTTCAGCCATCACACGATGTCTATCACAATAGAAGGTCAATGGTTTGTTTAAGAAGCTGAATCCACCATAAAAGAAATCATCTATTGTGATCTGTTTCAGCCATCACACGATGTCTATCACAATAGAAGGTCAATGGTTTGTTTAAGAAACTGAATCCACCATGCAGGAAATCATCTATTGTGATCTGCTTCAGCCATCACACGATGTCTATCACAATAGAAGGTCAATGGTTTGTTTAAGGAACTGAATCCACCATGCAGGAAATCATCTATTGTGATCTGTTTCAGCTATCACACGATGTCTATCACAATAGAAGGTCAAGTTATTGCAAGGTCGTCACCTTCCAATAACTCTAACAAATACAAGTGATAATCATTTGGAAGTCGTCACTTCCTCATGATGTACACAGGGGGTAGGCCCATTAAAAAACATGGAGTCACACACATGACATCCATCATGCCTGAACGCAGAGGGTGGAAACAAGAGATTTCACCTCGAACTTTTCTCACAAAGAAGAACTCATTAAGCAGATATCAATTTGTTTATCCTTTTATCCAAGATTTCTTAAGATGAACTGTCAGACCCTCTGAATCTGATATCAATCTTCTGAGCTCCTCATCCAAAGTTAACTCTGAAGTGTTAGACTCCCTCTGAATTTGATATCAATCTTCTTTTCCTGCAAGAGCATCCCCGGAAAAGATCAAGGCAAATAGCTCTTATAGTACGTATAGAAATATAGATGAGAGAGAGATTACAATGAGTAGATAAATGTAATATTCAAGGATAGTAGATACTAATATGCACATCAACATCCTTGACACAAGTTGCTTCAATGAAGGTCCATATACATCAAATTAGAAAACACCTTCTCAGATTATTTGAGAGACATCTCCCATTTGAATTATCTCCCCACTAAGGATGGTTCAAATGGAAATGTAACATTGGTTATTATTTCCCCCACAATGTACAATTCCCACTCTTATATCGTTGAACAATTCTCATGTCTTCTTGTGAAATGACTTGATTGCTCCAAGAGAGGTGACACTATAATTAATGCTTTCTTTCTAGAAAGAGACACCCT
>MU224409.1:333516-373462 GCA_018584345.1 Thuja plicata | reverse complement strand
TCCAAGAGAGGTGACACTATAATTAATGCTTTCTTTCTAGAAAGAGACACCCTTCCTTGAATACGTGCTTCTTTGTTAATGCTTGACCACGATCATAACAAATTAATATATCTCTTTAATGAAAGCCCCTTTCAGGAATTTCACGTAGACCCGTACACAGTTGGTCATAACTTTTGAACCCCACACTTTCTCTCCATCGCTCCGGTGCACTGCTTTGCAATTTGTTTGTCACCGACATATCCAAAATTCAGCAAAATCCAACGGTGTATTTGTGAGATATGGTCCTTATACTGAGACTGTATTTTCTGAGACAATCACAAATTCACTATCAACAAACTACTCTCTTACATTTGCAGTTTGGTTCTCATACCATGTTAATTTTTTAGGATAGCTGCAAATGTAATAACACTCTATGGTGTATGTGTTTTTCAAATGTAACAATCTCTCTTTCATTTATATTGGGAATGAGGCTAGGAGAGACATGTCCCTTCATGTGACATGTCTATTCATTATTATTGAGATTAATATAATGACAATTGATTATGTATATATGCCTTTAGAGAGGCATGTCCTTAAAGGACATGCCTCTTCCCATTAATTATAATTTAATCAATCTTATAATGTTTCATCAATCAATTATTAATTTAGAATAATATAATAGATTAATATTGAATATTGAATTTCATATGATTAATAATAATATAACATATCTAATATATTATTATTAATCAACATATATTCTATGCATTCTAAATGATCATACGACTGAAGCTACAAACATTAACAATTGTTTCATTGAGTGTTAGTGAAATCCTTGGAAATTTCCCTAAAACAGTTGGGACAGTGTGTTCCTTGGCTTTTGACCTAAAACTTTGTAATCAAATATTTGCATATAGTGAGAATATTTCTCACCATGGTTTTTCTCATCTTGGGTTTTCCACGTAAATCTGGTATTCATGTGTTCTCGTTATCACTACTATATCTTTTGTTAATGATTAATTGGATTGATAAATAATTACTAAGTATTGAAGCAGAATTGTTCAATTTTTTATTCGGGTTTGATTCACCCCTCCCTATCAACACCTAGTAGTGTTCAACAATTGATATCAAAGCAAGGTTCCTCTAGAATAAGCTTAAATGCTTGAGGGAGATCTGAAATGGTTGGTGAACAGAGTACTAAGGTACCGAAGTTTGATGGAACAAACTATACATTCTAGAAGGAGAGAATGGAGTCTCATTTGGACTCTATGCCATATGGCGTTCTTGATGCTATCATAAATCGATATGTTCCTTCAATATTTGATACTCTTTCTACCCCATAAGAGATTAAAACACATGAGAATAATGCAAAGGCAAGAAATGCAATTATCAATAGCTTGGGTCATTCAAAATTGTTGGAAGTCATGGGTTGCAAATCCGCATTGGATGTATGGGAAAATCTTGGTAGTATTTATGAAGGAGACAAAAAGATCAAGCAGATCAAATTGCAGAACCTAAAGCACAAATTTGAGACTCTGAAGATGTCAGAAG
This sequence comes from Thuja plicata, assembly GCA_018584345.1. Taxonomy (NCBI): domain Eukaryota; kingdom Viridiplantae; phylum Streptophyta; class Pinopsida; order Cupressales; family Cupressaceae; genus Thuja; species Thuja plicata. The sequence goes on along the minus strand of MU224409.1, from coordinate 371,932 downwards.
ATGCTAATGTGAAGGCTATCTACATCGCGTAAATGAAATTGTCAACTCTATTAAAGGCTCCGATGGAACCCTTGAAAAAAATGAGGCAGTACTGAAAGTAATGAGGGCAATGACTAAGAACTACAAAACCCTGCTAATCGTTATACAACAAAGTCAGGATATGGAAAAGTACACTTTGGAGGAGCTATATGGTGTTGTCACTGCTTTTGAGTTGTCAGAACAAGAGGAGAACTAGCATGAGAAGAAAGATTTTTCTTTCAAAGCAACACGTAGCTCTAAAAATGAATCTGATTCAGATGAAGAAGCAAACTTTGTTAGAAGACTAAAGAAGGGATCCGACAAATATAAAGGTAAGTGGCCCTTCAAGTGTTTCAATTGTGGAAGAGTAGGATACTATGTTGCTAAATGTCTTTTTAGAGAAGATAGAAAGAAACTTAATGATGATGATAGGAAAGAGATCTATGAAAGATATGACATGAATGATAGGTCAGATGATAGAAATAAGGTAAAGAAAAACTTTTGTCCAATGGAAACACATTCATCAAAGGATGAAGGAGGAAATGACCCAAATGATGAAGTATTGTTTTTGGCTATGAAGGATGAGGACAATATCAAATCTAAAGGACAGAATACTACTATGCGTTGTTAAAGAATTAGATTTATAACAAAATTAGAAATGAGATTTTATTTTCACTAATATGTCTTTAATTTCAGGTATGCAGTAAATAGAAGACTATGAATTTCAAAATGATTTCACAAGTATAAAATATTACAAAGGAAGGGTTAATAGAAATTATCTCTGAATTATTTATTGAATGGAAATGAGAAGACTTCACATTCAATAGTTTTGTATGCTTGTCTTCGATCAATCAACAAATGAATATAAATATAGGAGACATAATAGTATAGAGGCATGTCTCCTTAAGGAGACATGACTCTATATTATCATGTCTCTTCACAATATTATTTGCTGTCATTAACCGATAATGCTAATCGGCATTTAGCAATTCCAAAACATTGCATATTGAAGAGGCGCCCGATAACACAAGGCACCCAATCATGCTGCTCGATAATATCGATCGCAGCACTTCGTATTAGTCAATCGATACTTGATCGGTGTGTTAAGTAATAACCAAATTTGTTATTGATGCCAACTGATATAAATCGGTAGTAAGTTTAACCAATACAAATTGGTATTATCAATCAATGATGTAACCGATATTAATCGGTCTCATATATATCGATAGTATATTAGATGATGTTTATCCGATCCATAGTATATTTATTATGTGAGGAGAACAAATACAATTAAAATATAACTATACGTATGTATATCAATATACATATAATAATAATATATATTATTATTATATATATATATTAATATGCATGTATAATACAGATTGATCTTTTCTCATAATATTATAACTATTTTATCTGATCAAAGCTACAAACATCAACACTCCCTCTTAGTTTAGAGAAGATAAAAATATCAAAAAAATGCAAATCACAATAAGTCCATTAATTGTGAAATAGAGAAGATATCACCTCATTGTGATATTAGGAGAAGAGATCACCTCACTGTGAATATCAAGTTACATGATATTCACCATATCTCGCAGATATCCATGGTATGTGCACTGACATCACATCTCATGGTGACTACCATATGGATACTGAATCATGGCATATCCACAAATATTACATCACATAATATCCACCATGAAGATCTTTAACTCATCTATGGTATATTTAATGATATCAGCCCTATGATATCTACTAAGAGATTCTAATCATCATGACATGTCCATGGATATCAAGTCGCATGATATCCATCATGATGGAGATGTCGTAAAGTCATCACTTTACAACATCAAACAAATACAAGCGTATATTGTAGAAAAATCGTCACTCTTCTTCAATGTACACAGGTGGGGCCCATTAAGTCATGGAGTCACACACATGACGAGCAAAAGAGTTTACACATTAAACATCTTTATATATTAGTACAAATAGAAGTACAATTGAGACTCAATCTCTAATTATATTATCAACCATACCAAGTTTATCTCGAAAATGTTCAACTTTTGTCCTGGAGAGAGACTTGGTGAGGATGTCAGCAGTTTGATCACTTGTACTAATATACTATAATTAGATCCCATGTCTCTAACATAATGATAAGGAATCTCTATATGCTTGGACCTGTCGTGAAACAGTGGAATCACAGAGAAATTGATACAACTTTGATTGTCACAATGGATGATAGTGGGTTCCAGGGGTTGTCCAAACAGTCCTACTAAGAGCTTTCTGAGCCACACAACTTCTCTTGCACTCATGGAGGCAGCAATGTATTCTGCTTCAGTAGAACTCTGTGCAACAGATGATTGCTTTCTGCTAATCCAAGATATCATAGCTGAAACAACATCCTGATGTGCTTTTTCTGTCCACCACACTACTAGCCCAATCTGAATCCGTGTAACCATGAAGTTCAAGTTTCACTCGGTCATATTTGAGACCATATCCAATGGTTCCTCGAAGATACCTCAAGATATGTTTTTCTGCAACAAGGTGCATCTCTTTTGGTTCACACATGAACTGACTGAGTGCATTCACAGCATAACAAATATCAGGTTTGGTGTTGTCCTAGTACATTAGGGATCCAATAATCTGTTTGTAGAGTTTCGGATCTACAAATTCCGAGTCTACTACAGCTTCCTTCAATTTATGCAAGTTTGTTTCCATAGGTGTGGACATTGGTCTACATTCCAACATTCCAAACCTTTTCAAAATATCAACTGTATACTTTCCTTGACTCAGAGTGATGTAATTTTCGTGTTGCCAGACTTCCAGACCAAGAAAATAGTGGAGGATTCCCAAATCCTTCATTTCAAACTTTGAGGCTAGTTCTTCTTTGCATTGAGTGATTAAGTGATCCTCTCCTGTGATTAGTAAATCATCAACATATAATACAAGAATTACCATGTCACCATTTGTTATCTTGAAGTAGAGATTGGGATCTGCATCATTTTTGGAGAAGCCTAATCCTAGGAGGTAGTGATCAATTCTTTCATACCAAGCTCGGGGAGCTTGCTTTAACCCATACAATGCCTTCTTTAGCCTACAAACATGAGATTTTGCATTGTGAATGATGAAACCTTCTGGCTGTTCAAGATATACTTCCTCTTCAATAGTACCATTCAGAAAAGTTGTCTTTACATCCATCTGGTGAATTTTCCACCCTTTTGATGCGGCAATGGCAATAATGGCTCTGACGAATGTATATCATGCAACTGGTGCAAAGGTTTCTTCATAGTCAATGTCTTATTTCTGTGAGAGCCCTCTGGCCACAAATCTGGCTTTGTGTTTCTCAATGCTGCCATTTGTTGCATGCTTAATCTTAAATAGCCATTTGGATGATACCACTGATTTGTTCTTAGGCCTGGGCACAATGTCCCAGACATCATTCTTAATGATGGATTGATACTCTTCTGTCATGGCATCTTTCCATACATGTTGTTTTAGAGCTTCTTCAACCTTTTCAAGTTCTGCATTTATGATCTCACTCATTAATGTCACATAGTTAGAAAATTTGTGAGGTCTTTTGCTCTCTCAAAAAGTTCCTTTTGGAGCTACAAAGTTTTCAGCTTCCTGGGTTACTTTTCTGGCCCAAAGAGGTCTCTTTAGGTTTGTATTGAGTGGTTCTTCTAATGGAGTGATGTGATCATCATTTACTACTTCAGATGGGCTCTCCCTCTGAACCTCAGGAGCAAGGTCCTCTTCCATGGTTTTAGGAGGATCCTGATTTTCTAACTCAAGGGAGCTTATAGATCTTTTGAAGGCAATGTCTTCTTCAAATGTTACATCTCTGCTAAGTTCAATGTGTTTTTGACCTAGTATGTAGATTCTATAAGCCTTAGAGGTTTCACTATACCCCACAAATAAACCCTTCTTTCCGGACGGTTCTGATTTGGTCCTCTTTTCTTTAGGCACGTGAATGTATATAGGACAACCAAAGATTCTTAAAAGGCTGATGTTAGGCTTCATACCTGTGAAGACTTCTTCTGGAGTTTTGATGTCTAGGAGTGAGTGAGGACATCTATTTTGGATGTAGACGGTTGTTTGAGAGGCTTCAGCCTAAAATGAAATTTCCATGTTTTGATCAAACATCATGGCTCTAGCTACTCTGTTTTGTTGAGGGTTGTAGGTATAGTGAACTCCCTCTTAATCCTCGCATTTACACAAAACTCTTTAAATACTTCAGAACTATATTGCCCCCCATTGTTTGTTCTAAGTGTTTTGATTTTCTTCCCTGACAGGTTTTCTACAAGAGTCTTAAATTCCTTAAATCTCAAAAGAATTTCTTTAGACTCCTTATTTTTTAGGTAATAAATCCAAGTCTTCTGGGAGAAGTCATCAACAAATATTACATAGTACAAAAAACCCCCATAGAATGTATAGACATGGGTGCACATAAGTCTGAATGAATGAGTTCTAATACATTATTGGTTTTGCTAGAACTATTATGAAAAGTTCCTTTAGTATTCTTACATAGGGCATAGCCCTTGCAGGTTCCTTCATGGTTGTGATTCAACTTAGGCATACCATTCACTATCTTTTCTATGGTGGGTAGAGCTCAGAAGTGAAGGTGTCCTAATCTTATGTGCCAAATCTCATTTGAGCTTGAACTTTCATGAACGAGAGCTTGAGAAGGGGTGATGTTTAACTTGTAGAGTGATCCATGCCTAACTCCTATGGATAGAGCCTTCTTGATGGTGGAGTTCTTTGGCCATGCCAAAACCTTTGCTTCCATGAACGTTATTCTATATCCTTTATCTTCTAGTGCTGAGATAGACACAAGATTCCTCTTTATTCCTAGTACGAACAGAACCCCAGTGAGCTGAAGTGATATGCTTGACTTTAGATTTATGTTACAGGTTCCAACCCCTTTAACAGGGTAGTTGGTGTCATCTTCGATACTCACCTCCTCATCAAAATTTTCTTCAAGAGTATCTAGGTGTTCTTTGTATCCTGTGATATGATGGGATGCCCCACTATCAATCACCCAAGTGTTAGGGTTGTTGGTGTTTGACTTGACAAGGCTGAATAGAACACATAATTCTCAGAGTATTCTTCTGGGCTAGTCTTTCCAACTTTAGCGAAGGTAGCTTGTTGTTTTAGTCTGTCTGGACACTTCTAGGCATAATGTCCATATTGATCACACCTGAAGCATTGTACTTGTGATATGTCTCTTATCTTCTTGGAGGAGCCTTTCCCATTTGAACCCTTCTCATTCTTTCTTTTGAAGTTTCTCTTCTTCCCTTTCTTGTGGGATTTGGAGTATAATACATGGATGTCCTCATTTGTTGCGTCTGGATTTATTCCTCTAGTAATTAGCTTTGATTCCTCTTGAATACAGTCCATTTTTAGTCTATCAAACTTTGGGAATTTGGAACGAGCACTTATTCCTTGTATAAAGGACTCCCAAGATTTTGGTAGACCATTTAGGGCTATCATTGCAATTTCTTTGTTGTCTATTTCATGCCCTATGGTGGACAATTTGTCCCTTACTTCGGTGATCCTCATGAAGTAGGATGTAATAGTTTCTCCTTTATTCATTTTCATGTGATGAAGTTGATTCTTCAAGGTGAGTGTTTTGCTAGTGTTATTTATTTCATACATGTTTGCTATGGCTTTAAACATGTGATATGCAGTATCATATTTAGAGATAATTGGAACTAAGTGATCCCTAACTGCATCCACTATGATCTTCATAGCCTTTCCATTACTTTTATTCCATTGAATTTTCTCATCATTGTCATTTGGTTCTGGTATGTTTTCCCTTACATATGAGTCTAGTTCATTTTCTCTTAAGGTAAGCATGATTCTAAATTTCCATGAAACAAAATTAGAAGCTCCCTCAAGACAATCCTCGAATCTAACTCCACTTGCCATTATGTAGAGAGGAATGTGATATTACAAGGTTTATAATTTTAATCAATTTTGCTATCTTCAATCTAATTTGATCTTCCTTAACTTAGCTCTGATACCATGTGAAAGAATTAGATTTATAACAAAATTAGAAATGGATGCGATTTTATTTTCACCAATATATGTCTTTTATTGCAGGTATGCAGTAAATAGAAGACTATAAATTTCAAAATGATTTCACAAGTACAAAATATTATAAAGGAAGGGTTAATAGAAATTATCTCTGAATTATTTGTTGACTGGAAATGAGAAGACATCACATTCAATAGTTGTATATGCTTGTCTTTGATCAATCAACAAATGAATATAAATATAGGAGACATAATAGTATAGAGGTATGTCTCCTTAAGGAGACATGACTATATTATCATGTCTCTTCACAATATTATTTGTTGTCATTAACCGATAATGTTAATCGGCATTTAGCAATTCCAAAACATTGCATATTGAAGAGGCACCCGATAAAACAAGGCACCCGATCATGTTGCTCGATAATATCGATCACAGCACTTCATATTAGTCAACTGATACTTGATTGGTGTGTTAAGTAATAACCAAATTTGTTATTGATGCTAACCTGAGTTACCAGATTCAGACCCTGGACCCTAGATCTGGGTCCGGATTCGCGGACCGGTTTGCAATTGATCAGGGTAGGGTCTGGATATGGACCTGTGGGTCCATCTGGATCTGCGGTCGGGATCCGCAGACGGACCCACAAGTCCAGATCCAGACCCTGCCCAGATCTGTGGGTATCCTAGGTGGACCCTCGAGGATCTTGCGCGGATCCACGCAAATCCCCAGGGACCCACGGCCCAGCATCAAAAAAAGTGGGTCAAAACCACTTTAAAAACATTTTTTTATTATTTTTTCTCTCTAACCCTAAAACGACCCTTATTATGGAGCCTCCAAACACATTTCATTTCTATTGTGCTCTCATTCTTGCAAGTCTGTAGTGAGGTGATTGTATTCGAGGGAGATCAATTGTGGAGTGGCAAATACCTTCCAAAAAGAAGATTTGAGCAATTAAGGTATGCATTTCAACCATGTTCTTTAGTTTTTTGATAGATTATTTCAAGTTTTTGAAAAATTTTACATTTTTTTAAAGTTTTTGTATAAGTTTTGAAGTATGCTTTTTTTTCATTTTTGTCATAGATTGCAACAATCATACAATGAGTAGTCAAGGCTTAGTGGGTGGGGAGGGGTCTCAAAAATTTAGAGTTGATAAAGGGTCTCCTTTATGGAGACACACTACAATAATTTATCAATGTCCTGGTGGGGATTTATATGGAAATGTAATTTTTGCCACACACAATATAGAAGCTCCTACTCGTGAGTAAAATTGCATTTTTTTTGCCCTGGGCGTCAAGGGATTAACATGCGTGAGGGCCCAGGGCCAGATAAGAAAGGATTGTCAGTTGCACAAATAGAGGTTTTGTACAAGAATAAGAAGATGCTGACAAATTAGTTTCAAAAGGGAAACAAGGTGCTTATACCGGGAAACAAAAAGCAATACCACCATCCTCTCAAATAGCCACTAGAACACATCCCTTGTTGCCTATGCCTTCTAGGGATGATGAAGATGTAGAACAACCCCAAATCACCACCCACAAGAGAGGCCCATTAGATAGGGCATTTCAAAATGATTTGAGAGATATTGCTGATCAAAAAATTGGGCATTGCCTCTTTGCGAATGGTGTTCCATTCAACTTAGTGAGATCACCTTATTGGAAGGAGATGGTGCAAGCAATAAATAATGCACCTTCTGGTTACCAAGGCCCTGGATATGAAAAGGTGTGCACCACCTTATTACATAGTGAGAGAAAAAATGTAGAGGCCCAACTAAAACCAATAAGAGATTCTTGGGTTCAAACGGGTGTGTCTATTGTTTCAGATGGATGGAAAGATTGCAAAAACCATCCATTAATCAATGTAATTGTTGTAAGCCCCAAGGGGTCAATGTTTTTGAGGGCAGTTGACTGTGAAGGGGAAGTAAAAGATGTAGAGTTCATTGCCACGATTCTCATTGATTCCATAGAGTCCGTGGGCCATGAAAATGGTGTCCAAGTAATTACAGACAATGTAAAAGTTTGCAAGGCTACAGGTGCTTTGGTAGAGGCTAGATATGTTCACATCTTTTGGACACCGTGCACCGTCCATTCTCTCAATTTAGTGATGAAAGCAATTGGCACCCAAGTAGAAAGGGTGAAACAGATATATGAGGAGGGTGAGGAGATTCGAATGTTTGTGACAAATCACCATATGTCACAAGCAAATTTTCAGAGCTTATTCGAGATTGGAATTATTGAAGGTAAATTTTAAAATTTAATTTATTTAGTTTTGCATAACTGAATAAAATATTTTTTGTGTTGTTTACTTATTTAAATATTTTAAATGTCTTACTAACTTACTATTAACATGTTCTTATGTGGCTGAAACTCGTTTTGCCTCTCACACAATCATCTTGAGACGACTTGTGAAGGTAAAGCTTGCATTGTCACAGATGGTTATTACCAACCTATGGGGCATTTGGAAGCAGTCCAATACAGCAAGGGCCCAAAAAGTGAAGGCAACGATACTGGATGATGATTGGTGGGGTCGTGTGTAGTATGTTTTGGAATTCACCGAGCCAATCATGTCAATGCTTCGCTTTGCTGACACTGATGAACTATGCCTCGGAGATGTCTATGATTCCATGGACACTATGTTGGAGGAGATAAAATTGGTAAGTTATAATACATTCCTCTATCTTTGTTTATTGAGAGATATCTAGATTCTAAATTACCATAATGATAATTTACATCAAGATAAGTATAACTGACATGAAAATCATTTGATATCACAGGTCATACAAAAGAGAGAATGATCCTGAGGACACCATTTACAAAAAGGTGGAAGCAATTGTTCATCATCGTTGGAACAAGATGACCACACCTTTGCACCTCCTAGCATATGCTCTATCCCCCAGGTACTATAGTGCACCCGTAATTGGCATCCCAGGTAGAGTGCCACCATTTAGAGATGTTGAGGTTGCAAATGGGTATAGGAGGGCATTAAGTAAAATCTTCCGTGATCCAGAAATTGAGGTAATTGTTAGGAATAAATTTGGATCGTTTATCTCAGGAAGTGATCTCAACCCTACTGTTGTCGATGACCAAAGCCAAATGAATGCTATTAAATGGTGGTACCTTGGGATGGTCCTTTGGGATGTAGCACCCGAGACTGCAGACTTGGATATGACCATTCAGGATCTTGCTAGAGCCACTTTGGCTAATGTGGATGATGATGATGATGATGATGATGATGATGATGATGAGACAATACCCTGATGATGATGATGATGATGATACCCTCTAGTGCTAGTGGAACCACTTTGGGTTCCAATGATGATGTTGATCAGCCACTTGCAGCTACTGAAGACCCCATTGATCCGGATTTTTTGGATAATCCATTTGATGATTTGTGAAATGAAAACTTTAGTCTTTCATGATTGATGAACATTGAATCATGTTTCAAACTTTAATGAACTATATTTTGAATTTTCATTTTGTAATTCAGTAATTCAATGTGCTAATTTTCTTTAGAATTGTGAACATAGATCAATGATCAAGTATACTACATAAATTTTTAATGTTTATCTTTGAGATTTGGCATTGATCAATGTTTAAGCATCATAGATTCACACTATGAAATGATTTAGTTTTAGAATTATGTATATTTCTCTTATTTTTTTGTATATATAATGCATATATATATATATTTATATATATATATATATACACACACACGAATCCATACAAATCATAATGGGAAAAAAATTCACGAATCCACAAACCGGATTCGCAAACCCGAATCTGTCCCCGAACCCGAACCAGCAACTTAGATGCTAACCGATATAAATTGGTAATAAGTATAACCGATACAAATCGGTATTATCAATCAATGATATAACCGATATTAATCGGTCTCATATATCTCGATAGTATATTAGATGATGTTTATCTAATCCATATTATAATTATTATGTGAGGAGCTCAAATACAATTAAAATATAAATATACGTATGTATATTAATATATATAATAATAATATATATTATTATTATATATATTAATATGCATGTATAATACAGATTGATCTTTTCTCATAATATTATAAGTATTTTATCTAATCGAAGCTACAAACATCAACATGCGTGAGATAGAAGAATCCAGATCTTGGATCATTAATTCCAGATGCTCAAATCATATGACCGATGACAAAAAGGTGTTTGTGCATCTTGAAAATGATGATGGAGGATCAATTGCATTTGCTGACAAAGGCTTTGCTCCTATATGTGGTAAGGGAACTATTTCAATTGATGATAAGCATAAAGATACTAATGTCTATTATGTAAAAGGGTTAAGGCAAAGTCTTTTAAGTGTCAGCCAATTGTGCAACAAAGGTTTTCAAGTTAGTTTTCTTGGAGGAAAATGTGAAATTAGAAAAGGATCCGGAAAGCTTGTTGCAAAAGGAACAAAGAATGGCAATGTTTATTATCTGAAGAAGAATGGAGGCAGTTGCTCTTTGGCAGTGAAAAAAAAATGTTGACTATGGCACAAAAGAATAGGACACATCAACTTCGACAATCTGATGAAAATCAATTACTCTAATGTTGTGAGAGACGTGTCAAGAGTTACCAGACTTGCCAATGCAATTTGCAAAGAATGTCAAATGGGGAAGCAAACTAGAAACACAATCAAGAACAAGGAATATTCTACTACAAGACCTTTGGAGCTGATACACATTGATCTATGTGGACCTATAATAACAAGAGTGCTCAATGGTGAAAGGTACTTCATGTTACCTATTGATGACTATACTACAATGGCATGGGTAACATTTTTTAAGAGAAAAAACAAAAGCTATAGATAGATTTAAAATCCCGGATCTGGATTCCTCCCGGATTCTAGTAGGTTTCCGGAATGGAATCCGGATTCCTCAGTGAGGAGGAATCCACAGGCAATCCGGATTCCATTTCGGAAACCTGCCGGAAACTGGGAGTAATCTAGGAGGATCTGCAAGAATCCAAAAGGATCCACGGGAATCCAAGATTCTGGGCGTCAAAAACGGGCCCACTTTGTGTTTTTTTTAATTTGTTTTTTAAATTTTTCAGCATGTAATGACATGTTGAGACTTTTGCAAAGTATGAATATGATATAATCATATACTGACAATTATGGATTTATCATTTTATGAGAATCACGCTTCTAACTTCTTATTATTATCATTATATGTTTGAACTTTGAAGTTTTGAACTAATGATGAATGAGCAGTTACATGTATGGAATCTATGAATATACATACATATATAAATTTATAATATATATATATATATATTTCGAAAATGTCTATATATATACCCGTGGAACCAGGATCCGGCCCAAAAAAAAATTTGTCGAATCCCCGAACCCAAATCCAAACCAGAACCAGAACCAGGATCAGCTACTTAGTGTTGAAGGATGCTAATCTATCAAATGTCTACTAGAGAGATGCAGTACATACTATTGTTTATCTTCTCAATAGAGTGCAAATCAAAGTATATCATACAAAGACTCCCTATGAACTATGATTTGGAAAAGAACCTATTGTCAAATATTTCAAAATTTTTGGAAGCAAATATTACATCAAAAGAGATGAAGGAAATCTTGGAAAATTTGATGCAAGATCAAATGAAGTTATCTTCCCGGGATACTCTACTATAAGCAAGGCTTACCAGTGCTACAATTTGAGACTAAAGAAAGTGGTAGAAAGTGCAAATGTCAAGGTCAATGAAGTATGGGATCAGTCTGCTCTTGAACCTAAGATTTAATTGGAACAGGTTCTTGTTACTCCTATAGAAGAAAGGAAAACTCCAGAAAATCATGATAAAGAATCAGAGGATGAAGAGAAAGAATCAGAACAAACTCCAAAGACACTTGCTATGTATGTTCAGAGAGATTAGTCAATGGATCAAATCATTGGAGACAAGGATAAAGGTGTTCAAACAAGAAGAAGACTTGCTAGGACGGGTGAGCAATCAAATTGTTGTTTTCTTTCTAAAATAGAACTAAAATATTATGTTGAAGCAAGCAAAGATGACTGCTGTATAAAAGCAATGAAAGAAGACCTGGATCAAATACAAAAGAATCAAACATGGGAACCGGTACCCAGACCAATGGATAAAAATGTAATTGGAACAAAGTGGGTATTCCAAAACAAGTTGAATGAAGATGGACAAGTTACCAGAAACAAAGCAAGATTGGTATGTAAAGGTTATACTCAAATTGAAGGAATAGGTTTTGAAGAAACTTTTGCTCTGATAACTGGAATAGATGCTATTAGAATGTTTTTGGCTCTTTCTACATACAAGAATTCCAAGGTTTATTAGATGGATGTTAAGTCTGCATTTTTTAATGGAGAACTTAAAGAGGAAGTATATATAAAACAACCGGATGGTTTTAAACTCTCAGAAGATCCTAACATGATTCACAGAGTCAAGAAAGCATTGTATGGACTCAAACAAGCCTCAAGGGCTTGGAATGTTAGAATAGACAGACATTTGCTGCAATAACAATTCAACAAAGGTACAGCAGTTATTAATCTTTACATTAAAATTGAAAATAATAAGCTGCTAGTAGTAATAGTATATGTTGATGACATCATATTTGGAGGTAATGACAATGCTTGCAAGAAGTTTGCTGAAGTTATGCAGAAGGAAGATGGTATTTTTATTTCGTAGACTAAGTACATCAAGGAATTACTGAGGAAATTTGGAATGGAGGAATCCAAACCAGTGGCAACCCCAATGGCTACTGGATGTCAGTTAAGCAATTCTTATATATTATAATTTTATATGCAACATCCAAGTTTTGGCCACCGGGCCGCAAATCAGCTTGTCAAATTCTTCCGAGTCTGAATTTCAACAATATGGTCTTATCAGGTAACAATCAGATGATTCTACAGCTCCAAGCTACTTTACATTTTTAAGAAAGAAAATTCATTTAAGTTCTATCTGAAAATTATCCCGTGCATTCCAAGGATTCCAGATTAAGAAACAACAGAGATTACCACAGTGTACTCTATTTACAAGCAACAACCAGTGATTACTACAGTGTACGCTATTTGAAAGCAGCAACCAGTAATTAATACAGAGTACTCTGTTTGAACTGCGAGAGTCAAATTGCGAAAACAATGCGCCTCAAATAGATTTAAAACTTGATGCACATACAATTCTTATACAAGAGCTATCGAAAAATGCAGCTCAAACAAATCTAAATTAATGCAAAATCTTTTAGCCAAACCTATGGTAATGAATTTGTCGACCAATGAATTCTAGCGGTTCTTCGAGAGACGCCTTGTTCTCCTCGACTTTACAGCAAAATATTCCTCCCATCCGACCTCCAAGAGCTGATACAGAAAATGATTCTCTCGTGCGCAGAGTTTTCTTAAATGCAGTTGATTTGTGCAGCTTCTCCGAACAAAAACCTGAGAAAACACACCCGCCTGGTATTATTAATTGTTTTTGCCGGGGTACAAGAGCGAGCGAGCTTGAAAATGCAACGGCTGCCATGCCTGAATATCAACACAGTAGAAAAGCGCAAATGTTGCTACCGGGATTCGAATTTCCTTTTTCTGAAAGTTATTTAAAGCATTAATTTCTCCATACGATGAATGGGAAGCCAGCGTTTTGCCTAAGCTTACATTTCCCGATGAAATTGAACATTAATTTCAGAGGGTAAATATTTTTCAAGATGTGAATTTAAAAAGAAAAAGGAAATGTGTAGATTTAAAAAAAGGGTAGATCTGCGAATAAAGGATCGACCGTTGCTCCGGGAAGTACCCGTGAGAGGGTGTGGGATAGAAAGGCGAGATATTTCCTTATTGATATTTGTTGCAAGGAAGGAATTTTGTTGTTATAGGTAAAAGTGACCATAGTAGTTATAGTCATTTACATTAAAGTAAAAGTCTATAAGATTTTTGTTGGCATGGTGACTAGGAATGATATTAAAAGTCTATAAGATTTTTGTTGGCATGGTCACTAGGAATGAAATGACCTTTTGTTTTTTTCGTGATTTAGTTCAACAATATTTTAAGAATATTAGAAAGTTGATCTTGTTCTATAATATTTTAAGAATATTAGAAAGTTTGAATAAGATATTTTGGAATTTATTTTTTTCTTTTTGTTTGTTGTAATGTATAATTGTGTTGCTAAAGATAAATGGAATAGCATAAATTAAGTTTTTCATCTTTTTCTTGAAATCAATTTTTCAGTTTTTTCTAATCTTTCAAATAAGCAATGGAATTCTTCTGATATGCCTTTAACCAATCATTTCTTGTCTATAATGAGAATGTTATTTGTCATTCTTGATAATGCCAATAATCTAGTGGAAAAAGTTGAAGAGCGTATGCTTATAGTGAGAGGGGCGGGTGAATTAGTATAAGGTAGTTTTTACTTATTTAAACCTTAACAACCATAACAATAGTAATAGCATACACACCATATCTCCACAATAGAGAACACATATTTAAGTGGAAACAACTTTTAGGAGAAAACCGTGGTGAATGACTGTTTGGATCTATTGTCCAAATCCAACCTCACAAATATAATATAGAGATCTTACCATTTATGCAGGCACCACCCCATTGGAGACACCAATCCCATTTATAGAATTTGTAGGCACTAACCTACTAGAGATAACAATCCCCATAACTGAGCACCAACTCAACAAGAGATACCAAACTTTTTGATCAAGAGACACCAACACTAATACATTTGGGTCCAATTTTCGATGGCAATTAGTCAGAATTCTGACCGCAACTAATCGAACTTCCAACTAACATGGTTATCTGAAATATTTAGTCAAAAAATTCTACGTATCCATGGTCATCGTAATTCTAAGAGCCATGACGTCGGAAAACACGGGTCTACTTTTGGAGAGTTTAGGTCGGATTTCCAACCTTATCCTCGTCGATTTAGGTTTTCATGGAAGTCAGAATTTTGACTACAATCAAACAATTTATTCCGACCACAATGTTGTCGGATGTACAACATACTCGTCAATTTTTGTTTGCCTTATTGTCAGAATTCTGACGACATGAGACGAAAGATTGTGAAAAAGATGCTATCAGATTTACAGCATCCTCGTCAGTTTATATTTGCAATATTGTCAGAATTTCGATGATATAGGTATTTAAAAATAAATTGATTATGATTGATCAAGAATTCCTAGGTGGGGATAATGAAGGAGCTAATTACAAGTCACATTTCACAAAATGTAATGTCTCTTAACAGAAACTGAAAAGAGATGACATCATTGCTAATGCCTTGGTTGCAAATATTGGCTAGAGAACGAATGTGTTTCATTCCATATGGGGATAGAGATCCACAGTGGTTTTCAAATATCCTTACCTACGACAACATGGATCCATGAGTGAGTTCCTTAAGATTCAAATCACTTTGTGACTACATACATGACTTGGTTTTTATGTAAAGTTTCTATACCAAAAATTTATAGGGACAACATTTAGTAGCCCATGACCTCAATCCTAGGTGAGACTTGGATTACATAAAGACTAAACATAGATGTAAGCATCATACTCAAGAGGACTTGATGTTTTGTATTGAACTAAAGAGGGTCGTGTTTTTGTATTGAATTGTTTTCACTATCAGGAACCATGCAGAGAATGGAGGGTATGAAGATTAAGATGGTAGTTTTTTAAGTAGACATGATCGTATTGTGACCTGGTGAGAATGGAATAAATAATTGTATCAAAATATCTAAATTGCTTTTCCAGTCTTGTTGATTTAGTCTATATAGGGCCTGGTTATTAAAAATAATTTCTTTTTTAGTCGATTGATTCATGATGTGAGTTGGCCTGAATGGAACTAGTGCCCTGATGGATGCAGATGATTTGTTTTAATATTTTAGTGTGCTCTAAGTCATATTGAAGAGTGTTGGTCCAGTTAAGTGTTAGAATGGAGACAAGGATGATTTCTGCCAAGATAGCTAAAGTCACCTAAGGAACGTACAATGAAGAAAAATAGAGCATTGTTCTCTAACCATGCATGGAGCTCAAGGCACTCAAATAATCAAGAATGATAATCAACATAACTTTCATCATGGAGACCAAAATTTAAATTATTAGATTTAAAATTTGTTCCAATGACATTTAGTTTAAAATTTCATAACAGTTCTGAAATTTGCTTATGGGGATGAGTGGGGAGCCAAGATATGTCCATTGTTATCCCCAAACCTTCTAAGGGAACAAGGAAAAGGGTTTGGGAGGTGGGGACACATAGTCATATCACACAACATACAAGTACCAAGATTATTCCCATAGTAGAAAACCTGGCAACCAAAAAGTTTGTCATAGCAAAATTATGCTTTTACATTGGAAATTCAAGTATAATGTTGAAAAATATAGCAAGAAGGTGTCCTAGCTCTTCTGGCCAAGTGACACCCATGGGAAATAGCTATTATGAGTACACTTTATCTACATCTAAATTTGCAAATGGTAAGATTGCAATTTAGGTGTAATTTAATAAATTTAAAGTCATATAGAATTAATCTGAACCAAAATTTAGAAAAACCTATGAATAAGCTACAAAAAATGTATATTCGCCACTTTGCAGAATCCACGACGCTAACTTTATTGTTCAATTCCTGAGTGAAGTATAACACCTTCAATTCTAATGTTCAATAATAAGGCAAAATATACCAACTTTATAACAAAGTGTTCAACAATTGGGTGAAATATAACATGCCACAAGCACGGTAATATAACATACCACAAGCATGGTTCAATTCTCACCATCCAAATTCTAATTTACCCACCAAAACAATACAAAATATCCTAATTCTAAAAGAAAAATTTGTTGCACTAAACTTTTTAGCTATATGCAAAAGGTTGCCCTAGAAAAAAAAAATGTGTTCTTTGATGCTTTGAAAAAATGAAGTGAATTCTTCACTTACGACGAGCACATCTTTGAAGCCTGTCAACGCAAGGGTTTTAAGAAGCTCACAACCAATGTGTCTGCACCAACCATCAATAATTTCACCCTCTACCATGATTATACCAACTCTTAGTCAAATTAGAAACCTAATGGTCACTTCTGGAGCTTCAAATCGAACTTTCCTAAAAACAATAGTACTAAAAGAGGTGGTATTACTTTAATGGCTTATGTTTCTTCCGTAGAAGCCATTGGAATTGCTAATAAAGAAACTTATAAGGAGAGTATGAAAATGGGTGTTCAGAGCTTGCGAAAAGCGTTGCAGGGAGAGTTGAAATGGTGGCATAAAATATGACAATTGTATTTACTAGCTTATAGAGAAGCTCAGCGCGTGGAAACCCTGCTAGAAAACAAAAACAAATTTTCATTGGAAACCCTGCAAGAAGAATTCATTTAAAATCCCTGAGTGATTTATACATAGATTGCCAAATTGGTCAAATTTATAATTGATGCCACATAAACTCCTCACAAGTTCCTACACATCACATTCAGTTCTCTCAGAGATATTCAATCATTGAAGCCAACAGAGTTTGTAACAAGTTTCACGCTAGCCCCTAACCACTTTTGTACAAAGAAAACAGGATGTTTGGTAGTTTTCATGCATGATATAGTTATGTAAGTCGTGAGACAGGTTTTCCCGCATACGGTCACAAGTGACCTTGCAGGGAAAGCCTATCGACTAAATATAAATCACTACTATGCATTCAAAAGAAACAAAGATGGAAAAATTTAAGAATTGCACCAATTTAATAATTAAATTATTCATTTACACTTCAGGGATACATAATATAGCTAAATATAGTCAATTTGACAAACCACTGTATGCATGCCCCAATCCATTTACAAGAGTTTCAAGACCTGCCCTAATAGGATAAGATCAAAAAAATATCCTCAAAAAACTGACAACAAAGAGATCATACATGATATTCTCTGATGTTGGACATACAATTAACTGGTCAACAAAATGGCAAATATATCAAGAAACATCCTAATGTAAACAAATTATTGCTTTAGCATCAATTGCATTGTTAATTATAGCAGAGTTTAAAAGAAGAAAACTTTTATGATCTACACATAAAAAGAAAAAAGAGAAAACTAGTGAAGCTTTGGATGATTGAAAGCATGCATTGTTCTCATAGATAGTGACACACATAGAAAAATTACCCGTCATATCAATGGCATTGGCCCTCCTACTCCAGCGCAACATCCTAGAGAAAATCCCCCTAGTTCCCCCACCCATAAACCCCAACAGCCCAAACCCTAAGAAACACATCTTTAACACATTTTACCCCAAGAAACTCTGAGAGACCAATAAGACAGAGAAGTTTGAAAAAAAAAATCCTTCTACCTGATGCTCAAATCAAAACTAAATTTAAAATCATAAATGCATAAGAGTTGCACAATGAAGCAATCTAATGAAATAAATTTATCCAAGGAACCAATCAGATGATTGAAATAACAGATTCATCATAAATAAGGCAACACTAGATCTTTATATTGAAATAAGAATTATAAAATCAACTTGTTACATATAGTCATTCACGATCTGACATTTCAGAAACAAAACCAAAAATGCACATTGGCCAGTGCATTGTTATCATCCCTTTTTTCTATTAATTATAAGAGAGCTAATCTCAGTACACAACCCATTATCATAACAACATAGCAACATCATAGTATCAAAATTACAAATGTGAGTGTTTCAACAAGAGCGAGTTGTATCAAAACAAAAATATTTAAATCATGTTTAACTAATGATCTTAATCATTTTTAACCCATGTCGTACAAGACATGTCTCCCACTGCCCAAATCAACCTATTTCCATCTTGATAAATTTCATTGTATGGGTTTCTCATCCAATCTTCCTATGGCAGTGGAATCAGTGTGTTCCTGGCAGTGTTATCCCCTACTATTCCTTCTTCCCCACTACTATTTTATGCATCTTGTGTCTCAGCTAGAGGGGAGGAAATCACATTTTGTCCTGACATGTTGTGTGTACTCTCTTATGTTGCATCAACTGTTTTATTCCTGTCTCAGAAGCTACCACTGGGTTGGCTATCTGCATAAGGCATGTCTCCCCTACTGGATTCCCTGTCTCAAAAGCTACCACTAGGTCAGCTATCTGCATAAGGTCTGTCTCCCCTACTAGATCTCCCACTTGTGTGTCACCCTTCTTTTTCATTTGTTCTTTCTCATTCAGTTGTTTGAGTAACTCAACAAGGGTGAGTTGGAAGACATCTTCGTCCCCATGGGTCAGTGTTTCTATCCCCTTCATATTTGCTAATGGTGTGGATCTGTCTTTTCCTTAGCATGTCTAAGAATTTTTTTTCTTCCATCTTCAAGACTATAGTGACCTACAAGGAGATGTCAGAGTATATGAGTCTCGTGAGAGACTCAATAAGGTAACTGCCTTTACCACAAAACACATCATTATTCCTTAATTTTTGGAGATTCCAAATCAATATAGCAGTAAGAAAAGACCAAAAAATATTACTATTTTGAGTGCTATCAAAAATATTTCTAGAAATAAAGTTTGAGAAATTGAAACTGATATTAAGGTACAATCCAAAAATCCCCCAGACTTCCCTGGCAAAGATGCAATCAAAGAATGCATGCTGGATAGACTCAAAGTTTCTGCAAATAGGGAAAATATTTGAAGACCCCCCAGGTTTCTTAAAAGGGAGTTTGTGTAGGAGTACTCTCTAAAGGAAGCAATTGACTTTAGGCTCAACAGGAAGATGCCAAAGGTTAACAAGGTATTTGGACCAAGTAGGGTTGTCCAGGGAACAATTCTATTTGATGTTTAGGTGGTCAATGATACAAGAGTTAGGGGTCAACCACTTATATAAGATTTTGGATTTGATATGCCAAAGAGGAGATTCATCAGGCCAGGTCAAGGTTTCCAAGCTATCAATGGAGGGGGCACAACTTCTGGGAAGCGAGAGGTAGGAGCCGACTTTCTTTATCATAGAGTAGATTCTCTTCTGGGCAATAGGGATCCCAAATTTCTCCCTCAGATCCTCCCAGCTGATCAAGTGTCCCTGACTTATGATGTCCTTAAGTACACAGATCCCCTTCTCTTCCCATCTTTTTGTTGAACACCTTTGCACTTTGGAAAGCAATTTATCATTTTGTATGAGGTTCCACCATATGAAATTATCGCCACTTATGTTATTATTCACAATCATATTCTTACCCCCATAAATAAATTTTCTAACCATCTTCCAGCACTTACAGATGGATTGAAAAACTATAGATCCACTCACCTTAAAGTCCATATCTAGAGAGAGGATATCACTGATATGGAGCCCTTTCCAAACCTTAGCTTGTACAGTTTGTGCTCTGCAAATGTTATTCCTTACCAAGACCTTCCATGGTTCATCTCCTTGTGTGGCTTTACTAATCTATTTAGTAGCTAATGAAATTCCTTGTATTCTCAGGTCTTTGAGTCCTAGGCCACCAATTTATTTGCTCTTAGTACACTAATCCCAACTGACCACATGTCCCTTCTTATTACCTCTCCTATCTAACCACAGAAAATCTCTAATAATCCTTTGAATGTAGTTGACCTATTATAGATTAAAGATCCACGCTGAGGAATAGTAAATGTTGTACGAGGACAAGATCTTTTGACAAACTTGGAGTCTACTAGCCAATGTAAGATGTTGGTTATTCCATTTATTGATCTTTGCTTCT
Organism: Thuja plicata; assembly: GCA_018584345.1. Classification (NCBI taxonomy): domain Eukaryota; kingdom Viridiplantae; phylum Streptophyta; class Pinopsida; order Cupressales; family Cupressaceae; genus Thuja; species Thuja plicata. Next base: position 351,219 of record MU224409.1, on the reverse strand, counting down.
ATCTTAGATTTGATCCAATCCCACATATTACTAAGATTTGGGTTGTCAGCAAATGGTATACATATATCTAACAATATGATTTGGTCCTCCCCAGATAATAGAATATTTGCTACTCCATGTGGGTAAAGTATCTTCCCACCCTATGAGGATTGATTTGGTGAGAGATATCTTGATCCCTAATGTCGTACAAAAGAGTTCTAGTTTATTAATTAGGTTGTCAGAGTTTTCTTTAGAGAGCTGGAATATAATTGAGTTATCATCAGCAAATTGCACATTAGAGATATCTTCTTTGTTTGGGAGCACAATGTCATTAACTCTGAGAGATGTGGATTTTTCTCTTAGTAGCTAATGCAGAGAGTTAGCCACAATGAAAAATAGAGCAGGGGCTAGTGGACACCCTTTTTAGAACTTTACATCCTCTATATATAAACAAGGATTTAGTTACAAAATGAAAGGTTGCAACCTTTCATAAAAGCTTAACTAAATGAGACAATCAAACCAAAATGATTGATTAACAAGTGACATGAAAATAGATAGAACACAAAAATCTTAATCTCCCAAGAGCTTTCCATATTCGACAATATGTTGCAGGTACTCTGATGAAGCGTGTGTATCTGCATTGTCGATGATGTTTCGCATAATGAACTCGAGTTCAACGAATTGCTCCATACGCTCCAATGTCTTCTTTAACTCAAAACCATCATTTTCAATGGCACTAAGAGAAACATCAAGTACTCTATGGAATTTTGCAACCCATTTATCCTTGTCCATCATCTCTTTCTTGTTGTTCAGGAACAATGGTAATCCCTTCTTAACAGGTTTTCTAAATTCTTCAAATTCATTCTTTAAATCTTCACCAAACTGATCATGCTTCTTAATCATGTCTTTTATTCCATTGATTAGAACGGAGCTTGGATCCTCATTTAAATATATTTCAACTATATGTTTCAATCAATCATGAGAAATGATGTTATCATAATTCATTATGTATGATTCCCATAATACATCAAAACATTTTGACATATTCTCCAATTGATTTATCAACAGAAATATAGTGGTATCACTTCTCACAGTTTGCACCTATTTCACCAGTTCTGTATTTTCACCTTGCAATTCTTCACATTTCTTTCTCCATTTGCTACTATTTGATGTAGGTTACATTGTCATGGGTTGACCACCACTCCTAAAACCTTCCTCATACATAGCCTTATATTGATCTCTTTCCCTCACTAATCTTTATGTATGTGCCTTTGTTAATTTTGAAATGTCAACACCAATATTTGCAATAGAAACTAGGTATGTTTCTCCTACTTTAAATTTCATCATATGTCCAAATACTTTGTCCAAAAAAATAATCTTTGGTCTTTGATTAGGAGGGTATAATTCCCACAATAGCATGTTTTCTTCTTTTTCAACAAATCTGGAACCTGTAAACACATATTTAACACGTTGGACATCCAATTTGAAATCCTTCTTGTCAGACTTTAACATATTGTCAAAAATGAAAGATGCACTCATGTCCCAGCCTGGAAATAGAACAACTCATACCTCAATCAAAATCTGTTTACCCTTTTCTGGAGTCATTGTTTTCATTTCTTCATATATGTCCTTCTTAAGTTTTAGCATCAATTCGACCTCATTGTCAGGGGTCAACATTAGAATGGAATCTCCTAGTTTATGCCCTCTAAAATGGTAAATGAAAGCAGTAAATTCCTTGGATTTGAAAAATTGTTCATCTGAAACAAATGCATTGTATGCATCTATCCTAGAATTTTGGTGGATTCTCAACTCAGTGACAATCCTTTCATCCTCATCTAGTATTTATTATAGGTCTGGTGCATAATACCTTGATAGTGCTTCCTCACTAGGCTCTTCATCTGTAACCAGTGTCTCTACAATGATCTAGGGTAAGTTCTCCCTCTTCTCCATAAGCCTTCTATTATACTCATCAATTAATTGTTGTGCTTGATCCTCTTCCAAATTCCGTAAGATGTCTTCAACTTCAACTGTCTCATGCAAGTAATCTCCAAGATTTTGCTTCTTCTTACAAGCATGAATGTATCCTTCTGGATCACAATTTTTTCTTGCTCCATTGTGAAACATATGATACTCCTCTTGCAATTTATTGTCAATAATATCATATTCTCTAGTTGAAACAACTGTGAAGTCACCAAAAGTAAGTGTTCCTGGTATAAATCGTTGTTTGTGCGTAGCTCCACCAAGGTGTTTATTGCTAGAAGTACTCATCTATCTTACTATCTCCAAGTAAGAAATTCTATCTAGAATAAATTTGGGAATATATATGGTGCTTCTTCAAAACCATAAATCGTAAAACATGTGAACTCTTCAAAAACATACCAGTCACCCTAGTTATGATTAACAAGTTTTCTTTGGTCAAAGTCTTTAGGCCTCAAGAATCTTTTAATTTCTTCTGAGACTGACTGATCATAGGGGTACCCAAGTAGATGATAAATTGGTTTAACAATTAATTCCTCAAACTTGATATAATATGAATATTTGTACCTAAAATCCCACAAAGATGTCCATAATTTCACAGGTTGATATTCTCCTTTTCTGCTCTATAATTTAAGCTTCAATTACTCAGGACACACACCTCTCTTTTGTCCATAAAACAATACTATGTGCATTAGCAACGAATAATGCCTAAAAGTTGGATACTCACTTCCCTTGAAATGTATGAAACCATCATGTAAACACTCTGCAACGTATGAGGCATAGTCAAATGGTATAGGCTCGTATAATTTCACATCTCTATCAATACCATAGGTCCTTCTTCCATCATATCAGGGATTTCAATCCCACCTAGTTGCCCACATGACATATATGTAATTTCTGAATGATGCCTAAATAAATTTACGTTATAAGGAGGGCCATCTCCATCTGTTAGGGTTCCACCTTCCTTTTTGTGCATTGTTAGTTTCCATACTTTATATGTAGTATCAGTCAAAAAAACTCATTTGCCAATCCTACAAATGATAATTTTTTATTGAAACCCAATTCAAGACCAAAAACTTATTCAATATCCTCTACAGAAAATGTCATGAAAATTTCCCTTCCTTGTTATAAATACACCTTTCATTTGGTTTGTATCTCTCAATAAGAACTTCTAAATATTTGACATTAACAAGAACATTGGGCATAATGAGCCTACCTAGATTGGTTGCTTATGGGTTGCTCAGAGGGATCTCCTTATCTCTTCTCAGATAATGGAACAAAATATATCATACCCTCTCATCTGCATCCAGACATCCCCTACATTTTTGTATTTATCCTCCAATTTATCTTGATCATGCATGTTTTATTTTGACCTTCAAGATTTAGGGCCTGAGATTTTGTTTTCTCAATTAGGTCTTGATTTAACCTCCTGGATGACTCATCCTCATCTATATTTTTTCTCTTTGGCCTTCGGATCTGAACTCTTCATGCTTTTCCTTTTACTTGAAGACTCAGACGGCTCCAAAATAATTTTGAACTCTCTCTCAATTTTCCTCTACTATGTTGTTATACTTCAGGGATTCGAAAATGTATATTGCACACTTACTATTCTCAAGAAATATATTACCTATGCTTTCATTTATTTCCTTCGTGTCGGCTTTAACACTCATGTTCTGAACTCACTTAATGACGATCAACTTTAGTATTTTGAACTTGATTTGACAATGGATGAATGTCAACGTAGGTTTTCTGAGAACAAATTCTAACATTGGCGCCATCGGCATATTACTTTTCTTGTTGATCCAAAACTGTATGTGTTTTCCCTCCATCAGCGTATGTAATATCGATACTTCTATCATTAATCAGGTTAGTCTATTTTTTTGTTCCTCCGATCATCTTTCATTACACCGAGGGGATCATTCATCAGTATAAACTAATCTGATATGTCCATCAATCATCGATATATCTCACAACTTTACTGCCCACTATCACTTATTACTTTGATATAATGTTATCAACATATTATACTCTGATCATATGGAATCAACATGACTTATTAGGTTTTTGACCAATTTTCTATTCTTCCCCTGATGAGTTTTTATCACAATATGCTATCTCGATCATTTCATCAGAGATCGGTGAAACATAAAGTCTCCATATCCAATATTGCATGCTTTTGCCAATGGATTATTTTTCTAATGGGTATACTGATCTATACTTATCAGGTGTTAGGGAGACACATATCATCAAATGTCATTTCTATGTCGATAACATATTCGGTGCAACCTTCATCAACGCTCTTACTTATCAAGTATCGGGGAGACACATATTATCCAACACCAAATGACATTTCTATGTCGATAACATTTTTGTTGTGACCTTCACCGATGCTCCTTACTTATCGGGTATCAGGGAGACACATATTATCCAACATCAAATGTCATTTATATGGCGATAACATATTTGGTGTGACCTTCACTGATGCTCCTTACTTATCAGGTATCGGGGAGACACAAATTATCCAACATTGAATGTCATTTCTATGTCGATAATATATTCGGTGTGACATTCACTGATGCTCCTTCATTTCTTTCATTTGCATTACATTGGGTATAGTTTCTCCGATGGTACCTTCTTGCACTTTTATTCTCTTCCCTCCATTGGGTTACATTCTCCCGATGGTGTTAACTCTTTTCCATGCATTGAAATTGATATGATTACTGATTTTGGACCAAGAAGGTGGGTTTCACATGACCATAATAATATGGTGTTTCCCTTGTGCCATCCATTAAATGGTGTTGAATGATGTAGCATGTGTGCACATAATGATTCCTTTTCTCCTACATACACAAAAATCCGCAGTAACTATTCACAGAGTAAAAGTATTTATAAGAAACTTTCATGAGAAATTAAAATAATCAATTTGGAAAATTGAGTGTCAACAGATTGATATTTGTTTCTTTATGTTCTATGTTTCAAACATTTATGTTTAGTTCCAATTAGTTCAATTAGTTTATTTTAGTTTAGTTTTATGAAAGGTTGCAACCTTTCATTTTGAAACTGAATCCTCATCTATATATAGAGGATCTTTGATATACTCAAGAGGATATAATACAACCATAAGGTTCACATTTTGTTTGGAACTGCATGTATTCAAATTGGTGGTTAATGACTTAGGGAGGTTTATAATATCTAAATCAACATGAATAGTGGAAGATGCGTGAATCTATAGATGTTTTGGTGATAATGTCTTTACAACATTAGTCTAACTATCATGCTAATGACAATAGCTTCATTGTCAAAGAATGGTTTACTTGTTTTGGTCTTGATGATTTGAATGAATGAGGAAAGTTTGAATGGACCTTGGATGAAAAAATAGATATTTTTGAAGTGGAGTTAATTCCAAGGATTGTAGGCCACTATCAAATGTCTATTATAGTCAAGTTTGCTACAAGTTATTTGTTAGTAAGAGATGTTTGTATTAACAGTTTGGGTTTGCAGTAGAGTATTGCATCATTTATTGATAAGGGAAAAATGCACTTCTTTTAGTGGAACTGATTTGATAAAGGTGATGAGATGGGTGTAAGCCTAGTTGTTGGGACAAGTATATTATTTTGGATCTTGGAACTGTTGAGTGATTTGGAGGCTAGTCTTGTAAGAATTGATTTGTTTGTAATGCCTCAAATAGATAGAGATTGCTCCTAAATGTTTAAGTATGGATTAGAGGAACCTATCATATATAGCTTCATAAGGAGATTGCTTGCCTCTAACAAGATGTTCATTTGATGAAAGGATATTGGATCATCAGGATCCTTGAAGATTGATTGGTTTACATGAGCCTTTGCATCATAACCACTAGACAACCTACATAGCAAACCCAAATATTCAATTACAACATCTATTTCTTCAAGCTGCAAGAACATAATGATACCAATTTATATTATTATTTGCAATCTTAAAAATGTATTTTTTTATGCCTAATACTAACAAAAAAGTAGACATTCAATCTATCAGATAATACAATCTTTCACTTATCATTTGAATTTACACTAGTCAGGAGTCCATTAGGTTCAATCATACATGAATTCTATTTAGTTACTCAAAAAACAAAAGCAAAAAGCAACACAAAATGCTAAAAATAAAAGTGTCAGGAAACTTTTCATTAAAACCCCCCTTAATTTCTTATTTCAGGTCTCAGTCAAAATGCCCAACTTCATACACATGTTAAATACTACTAGAATAAATTCCAAGTCAATGAACATGCAAGAGTTCTCAAGAATATTTATAATTTGTTATTACAATGTTGGTTGCAATAGTAGAAAAGTATTTTGAGAGTTGATTCTCATGTATGTCAATGCATACATTTTAGACATGCACTAAAATATGAAAAATCATGGTTGTCGACACTTACCAGATTTTTTTCCCCAAGAAGGTTTCCCCTTTTAGCAAGATTCATAGCAAGCTCAAGGTTGTTGAGCTAGAGAAATTCAACACGCACATTTGTAAATACATGGAAAGCATTAAATGGAAAGCAAGCTTCGGTCAAAATACATATATCAAAAAACCACTTGTCCGCTAGCAAATGGCAAAATTGTAGCTTCATTGACAGATGCAAGAAAAACTTGCCCCCTCCAATTGACAGCAAAGAACCCACCAACTACGGTTGCTTCATATGTTAAAAATATTGGATCGGGACTGATCCAACTCCTATAAATTATTGTTGTTGTTTCCAAATCATAAACAAATAGAATTACCAGCTTTGTAATGACATATATCAGACTATACTTGTGTGATATTTGTTAATATCAAAGAATTTCATTAGGATGCCAATATCTCAAATAGTCCCTACCAATTGAGCAACAATCCTTCAACGTGAATTCTATTTCCCTAGCTAATCAATTAAGAAATATAGTAAGTGTTACCTAATTTCACCTACCTGGCTCAATCAGGTAGATCCTTGCATTCTAAATGATGAGGTACATTTGATATTTTGTGTTTTGCATGTAATTATTTCTTTGAGTTTAATTCAAATTATATGTTGCATTTGCTGATGAAAAGTAATGAGAGAATCCATACATTGCTTGAATGAATGGAAGCTTGAAGCATGTCTTTGAAGCAATGTTGTCCATAATTTTGAATTTACAAAATTAAGACGAGACTACAAAAATTTAATCGTGATTCAGATTAAAATGAAATGGTTTTAAGCTCTAAGTATTTCTCATAAATGAATTAAGCCATTTATTTAAAATAATATACATTGGATAATATAATATATGTAAATACCTGTACAATGATGTTTTAATTTTGAAACACTTATCATTGTGAAATTATTTATATGAAATATATATTATGTAAAATATTATTTAAAAATCTCTTTTTTACTAATGGGGGGCAATTTTTCTTTACATAATGTATGTTATTTGTTAGAAGAGCTTTTTACTTTGTCTCCAAGTAAGGTGTCAATTTTTAATCGGAAAACATATGTTGTAAAGACAAAAAGACATGTCTTTTCCTTTCCTATAAATCACGACTTAATTTAAGTCAGAAGGCGTTGTTTTTTTGTTTGTTTTGAAAGCATGTCTTGAAAGTATATTGAAACATGTCTTTTTCTTTCTCAAAAGTTCATGGTTATTAAAGGAGTCATAGGGCGTCGGTTTTAATAAAAGAAACACATCAAAACATGTGTTTTAAGTCTTTTAAAAACCCGTGATTTTCTATCAAGAATGCATGGCGTTGATTTTTTACTCAGTTGCATATCTTAAATGAAAAACAAATGTCATAGCCTCTTTAAAACCCATGGCCATTTTCCTATTCATAAAGTGTCAAATTTTTTTTTAAAATCCACGGTTTCGTTAAAGAAGGAAGGGCGTCATTTTTAGGGTGCGTTGCATATCGATCTACCTGCGTATTCTTCCATTAAAAATTGTAAACGTCTCCACAAGAGAGGCGTTTTTCCTCATTCAAGGAAGCTATGGTGGATTTTTATAGTTTTCTTGCATAAAAATGTGTTTTCAGCTCTATAGAAGGCTGCATTTTTTTAAAAGGAAAATCTTTCTACAGTACATGCAAAGAGAAAATGTTTTCATCAGAAAGAAATTTTCCACAAATCCCTGCAACATTCATTCCTATTCTTAAGGTGGATTTTTGGTGAGTTGAAATATTCTCTCTTCTTTCAAATTCAAAATCTATGCATTAGTATTTAGTAAAGAAGAAGTTTGCTTTGCATAGGGCACGTTTTTGGTTGAAATCTTCCTCTTTGTTGATGTTTTTAAGCAAATTTCAACTGCAATGTAGACATTTGGCATTCCATACTATGACTCATAGGATTGCATTCATTATCGATGAGGAATTTGTCAAAATTGATTGTATATTTATCTCCTAACATGCTCTTCAAAACTAAATTCAAAATTCTCACATCATTTCCAGAATTTTGTGAATCTTGTAAGTTTGAGTGAGAAATATGTGGTTCTTTCCCTTTGCATTCAAATAGAAGGTATAATTTTTTTCTTTTTCTTTGTTGCATATACACATTTGTCTTTGCTTGTTTGAATGTAAATCTTTTCATTTCACTTTCAGATTTACATGTTCTTGTCTTTCCATTTCTATCTTCTTCTTCCATTTTCTTCTAAGTTGCATATGAGGATGTCATTATCCTCATATGCAGTCGGGATTAAAAACCCCATTCTTGGTGGTTACTTTCCAAAATGAAGGAGAAACGATGCAAGGTGCTGCCCATATGCAAGATGCAACAAAAAGCCCACCTTTTCATATTCCCAATGATGAAAAGACAAATGCGAGACTTCCAATATAAAAAGTAGCCAAAAGCCTACTTTTCACGTTCATCTTCATATGCATTTGCTTCCAAAAATCCCACCATGCACATAGCGTGTTCATTCATGAGCTGTAAATGATTCCAAAAATCCCACCTTGCATATTGAAAATTTTCTCATGCATGCGTCCATGTATTCATTTTATCAAATTCCAAGTTTGTTGTCTACATACGTGCAGTATCTCCAAAATACTAAGCTCTTCCCAATATGCCTTATTGATTGAAAAACCCACCTCTTTCATAATGTCCAACATGCAAACCTGTCAAAAAAGTCCACCTTTTTGTGTCCTTTTATGACCTCAAATATATGAAGGTTCATGTTGTAAGAAGCAAAGTACTCCCCATACTATTGCAAATGAAAGAAGTGATCTTCCTCAAACTTGGTTCTTTGCAACTCAGCATATAGTGTTCTTCCCAACATGTGATTAAGTTTTAAAGACTGGATTACAAATTCCATGGTTGTAGAGGCATATGAAGCAGGAGCAACCATGTGATGGAGCCAGACAAGGAGGTGAAAAGTGTTGAATAATGAGCATATAGAATGATTTCAAGACTAAAATAAAGAGAAACAAAGATGCTTCCCAGCAACACCACTATGATGCAGAACAATCAAGGGTGTAGGTTCATACTTCGGTTTGAGATGCTTTCACCAAACCAAAACACATCACTCATCGAGCATCCTGTAGCAGCATGAAGACCAAAAAGGATGATGCAAATAGATGTCGTGTCTTGTTAGACACTTAGACGCTTTCATTGTGTATTTTGTAAAAGTGTAGAATCTTTGACAGATTACACGAAAATATGTAAAGTAGTCTCATGTAATCATGCTGCAAGGACATTAGGTCCTGCAACATTGAATAAGTCAAAGTTAGTTAGTTAGAGATAAGGATTGAATAAGTCAAAGTGGTCGAGGGTTTCCCCTTTCTTCTCCACTTTCCTCTCTCCTCTTTTCTTATATAAAAGAGGGAGCTCATTATAAATAATCATCTTTTTTTGTGTGCAAGTAAACTATAGGCAAAGCTCTAATATTTTGAAGACTTTGTGTTTCATTGTAAGAGAGTTAAACATCTGAATAAAAGGAATAGAGATTGACAAACTTTGAGTTGTTGTCTTGAAAATTGATGAATTTTTTCTTATGTAGCATTTGTTAATCCTTAATTTAGATTGAATAGTTAACTTGTTTATTTCACTGGAGCATCTTTAATCCAAGTTTTCTGAAGAATTTGTGCTTTAGGAGATCAGGGTTACTATAGAGAGTAGTGGATGTAATACTCCAAGGACTGAAGACTTTGGGCTTAAGTATTGGAAATTAGATAACTAGAGTACTTATTTGGGGTGAGAACAAGAGACTTTGATCTCTTGTATCATTTCATCTTTAAATAAATTCATTGTTGTCTCAAACAATTATTCTTAAGTCAATTATCGAGCCACCGATATTACTGTTGCAAGGCGAACTATATGTGCTACAGTTCAGTTCTACTTGGAGCCACCTGCGGTAAGAAGGGAGCCTCCCCTATTGCTGAGAGGAGAGAGTAATCTCACATATTGCTTCCTAAAACACATATTTTGCAAGTTGTAGTCTTAGTAACTTGTAAAATATTTAGTCAACAGTTTTTGGCGACTCTGTTGGGGATCTGAATACTATTTTGATTACAAGGTTGATAATAAGTTCACTTAAGAAGACTTTGAGCTTCTATTTGAGTTTCTCGTCTCAGAGAAGCAAGGGAGGACTTTGTGCCTTTAACAGACACTTTGCTTCATTATCTTTTATTGTTGATGTTTTTACAAGTTTTGTTCTGATTAAGTAAAAATAGGTTTTACAAGGACCCAAAACCTTTAAACAGAGTTATACAAATATTCAATGAAAGTACAACAACAACTGTGCTGAGGCACCAAAAAAGATAGCCGACTAAAAATCCAGCAGACATCCTAGCTAGCAACAGTCCCAAGATAATCAAAATAAACAGGGACAACACAAAAAAGGAAAGGGCCCAGGAAAATATAGCTACATTCCATGAACCATATCCTGGGTCTGAATCACCATAACCTCCATCTAATTGATAGTATTTTTGAGGTCACCTTTGTCCTTCTCTTTTTCCTCCGTTGGGCTCATCTTTTTGGTACTTTCCCTAGTGCAGGTTCCCGGGCCAGCCAGCTCCTTGACAACAAGGTTATCCTTATCGCCAGTATCCTGCTCCAGCTTTTCCATTAAACATTTAGCCTTCCTAGTATAAGCTTTGAGACTCTTCAAAAATTGATCCCCAATCTTATGAACCGTGTCCTCCAGCTTGTCCACCTTGGCCTTCAGGTTTTTGATCTGCCCCACACTATCATCTTCAGCAATTTTGTCCTCCAAGTCCTTGAACTGCTTTTCTAGATTACAAACTCTGTTCACCAATTCAGCCTGAGCTTCCGAATTCCCGACAGCCTCTCTCATTTCCCCCAGACACTCATCAACAATTTTTTCCCCAATTCCAACACATTTTAAAATATTTATATCCCCCCTCATACCCTCAATTTGATTCTTCAGGTCAACATTGTCCACTAACATTTTGCTAATTAAACCAACAAAATTTGTAATGCAAGCTTTACCATGGTTTAAATCTTCAGGTTCTGTTACCTACACTTTGCAATCTTTTTCTAAAAAAAGAGAAAAAAATTAATCGTTTGTTCTACAGGAGAGAACTAAACGACGCTCCATCTAAATTTTATTTAGTTGATCTAACTGTTCTACTAGGGATACGATATGCATTCGAAAGCCTCATGCTTTCATTTGAAGTATGCTCAAGTGTCCTATCCATTGTAATTATTCCATCATTTTGGTATTTCTTGTATTTTTTCAAGTTTTTTTGCCAAGGACATGTAAATGGCCCAAGGTCCTTGGGGAAATGCTTTTGGTCTGCTGAATCTAGCTCTACCTCTACATGCTCTTCCTGATGGCTCACGGAAGAATTTTCCAAAGTTCCAGCAACAACCTGATGAACATATTGCTGATTTTTACATTGCATGTGGTGTTCTTGGTGTTGAACATGAGGACGTGTTTGTAAGGTTGTTCGTGGAAACTCTTCAAGGTGTAGTTGTTGATTGGTTTTATCATCTTGCGCCATAGACTATCAAAAACTGGGCTACTCTCATAGCCAAGTTTGAATAAGGTTGAAGCCGCCTAAAGATGCCCATGCCCTGTTGGCCCAACTCACACAGCTGAAGAAGGCATCTCACGTACCTATGCATGAATTTGTGACTCATTTCAACAAATTGACACAAAATATTCTATACAACTGCAAATTTGAAGTGTTTCTTTGTTAATGCTCAGATTCTTGAAGTCAGTTTTCTATTGAGAAGAGCAACTCCCGCTACTGTTGCAGCTACACAAACATTGTCCATTGGAATTGAAGATGATATTATTCTTGCTAGGCATATAAGAATTGAAGCAAATGGGTTTGAAGAAAGTTATCTTCCTTCTGATTCATTTTCGTCCATGACAAGGATGGATCTTGCGGTGCAGAGGTTAGCAAATGAGTTGCTTTCTCTCAAAAAGAAAATAGCTCAAGGTATGTTCTTCGTTCCTCATGAAGATGTACAAAGAAAGCCTCTTCTAAATGTTTCTCATGGTTCTGCTATTCAGAATCAACAAAAGTTGCTTTCATCACCAAAGAAACTTGCTATTGAGGCACCATCAACAAAGGCAACAACAAAGCATCATGAATCTGAGGACAATGATCTTGCTATACTCTTCCAGGAAAAGGAAGAAGACATAGTTGGCGACTCTTATTTCTAGTTCACACAGTCTCAGAAAGCCATTGATGAAAATAAGAAAGATGCAACTCTATCTTCTGATGCTCAAGTGAACGAAGATAATCGCGTCATTAGACATGAAAAGATGGACATGCATGAATGTATCAATCAAGCTCACAATAGTGCATCTTTGTTTCAAGGTCATGAACTTGAATGAGTGTTGCATGAAAGATCTACCCCCGAACTTGATGAAGATCATTTCATGACTACTATAGAAGAGTTTTGCTCAAATCTTGTCGATAATTCTCCTCAATTTGAATATTGTGAACATCATACTGAAGAATGTATTGTAGTCATGTATTCATCTGAATCACATGAAGCGAATCATTCAAAGCATGAGATTATCATGGTTAAAAAACCAATCACTCAAGTTGCAACCAACAAGAAGAATTCGGTCTTTGTTCGATCAAAGGGATGTCCCATAAGACATGTTTCTTGGTTGGAGGCCAGTCGAAAATCAGATGTTCTTCTTGTACCAGAGCATGAAGATACAATTGAAGAAGAGACTAAAGAAGCATGTGTAGTTTATCAGGAGCAGATTGGATCTATGGACTCATTGGAGAAACAATACATATGACTCATCTCAATAAGGTGAACTTGTTCCTCTCTTCCAAGAGGTGCTGCATCACGCATTGGTATCATTGCTCCAACTATTCGTGTTTCATGGTTACAAAGTTGCATGTGAACATGAAAATTACTGCAAGATGCTGAAAAATAGCTATTTTGTTGAGCCAAAAAATGGTTTCATCTAAAAAGTTTCAAAAGTCGGCCAGTTTTAATTAGGTAGGTTTTCTTTGTTTTCAATAAGTGTGCTTGCACAGTTTTGTGTTTTTTTAGGTGCTTTGCGTCGGTCGCGTCATCCTTTTGTTTTGTGTTTTTGATGCTTGACTTTGTAGCCCAATGGATACTAAGGCACTTGGAGATTTTGGATTCTACATTCCTCATTGTTTCTAAGAACAAACGAGCTACGTTCCCCAGTCAGAGCCAGTTGTTCTCTGTAATTTTGAATTTACAAAATTAAGATGACATTACAGAAATTTAATCATGATTCTGATTAAAATGACATGGCTTTAAGCTCTAAGTATTTATCATAAATGAATTAAGCCATTTATTTAAAATAATATATATTGCATAATATAATATATGTAAATAATCGTACAATGATGGTTTAATTTTGAAACACTTATCATTGTGAAATTATTTATATGAAATATATATTATGTAAAATATTATTTAAAAATATCATTTTTACTAATGGGGGGCGATTTTTCTTTACATAATGTATGCTATTTGTTAGAAGAGCTTTTTACTTTGTCTCCAAGTAAGGCGTCGATTTTTATTTGGAAAACATATGTTTTAAAGACAAAAAGACATGTCTTTTCCTTTCCTATAAATCACAACTTAATTTAAGTTAGAAGGCGTCTTTTTTTTTTGAAAGCATGTCTTGAAAGTATATTGAAATATGTCTTTTTCTTTCTCAAAAGTCTGTGGTTATTAAAGGAGTCATAGGGCGTCGGTTTTAATAAAAGAAACACATCAAAACATGTGTTTTAAGTCTTTTAAAAACCCATGATTTTCTATCAAGAATGCATGGCATCGATTTTTTACTCTGTTGCATATCTTTTAAATGAAAAACAAATGTCATGGCCTCTTTAAAACCCTTGGCCATTATCCTATTCATAAAGTGTCCATTTTTTTTTAAAATCCATGGTTTCATTAAAGAAGGAAGGGTGTCATTTTTAGGGTGCGTTGCATATCGATCTACCTACGTATTCTTCCATTAAAAATTGTAAACGTCTCCACAAGAGGTGGTATTTTTCCTCATTCAAGGAAGCTATGGTGGATTTTTATAGTTTTCTTGCATAAAAACATGTTTTTAGCTCTATAGAAGGCTGCGCTTTTTTAAAAGGAAAACCCATCTAGGGTACATGCAAAGAGAAAATATTTTCATCAGCAAGAAATTCTCCATAAATCCCTACAACATTCATTCCTATTCTTAAGGTGGATTTTTGGTGAGTTTAAATATTCTCTCTTCTTTCAAATTTGAAATCTATGCATTAGTATTTAGCAAAGAAGAAGTTTGCTTTGCATAGGGCACATTTTTGGTTGAAATCTTCCTCTTTGTTGTTGTTTTTAAGCAAATTTCAACTACAATGTAGACATTTGACATTCCATACTATGACTCATAGGATTGCATTCATTATCGATGAGGAATTTGTCAAAATTGATTGTCCATTTATCTCCTAACATGCTCTTCAAAACTAAATTTGAAATTATCACATCATTTCCAAAATTTTGTGAATCTTGTAAGTTTGAGTAAGAGGTCTGTGGTTCTTTCCCTTTGCATTCAAAGAGAAGGTATAATTTATTTATTTTTCTTTGTTGCATATACACATTTGTATTTGCTTGTTTGAATGTAAATCTTTTCAACTCACTTTTAGATTTACATATTCTTGTCTTTCCATTTCCATCTTCTTCTTTCATTTTCTTCTAAGTTGCATATGAGGATGTCATTTATCCTCATATGCAGTTGGGATTAAAAACCCCATTCTTGGTGGTGACTTTCCAAAATGAAGGAGAAACGATGCAAGGTGTTTCCCATATGCAAGATGCAACAAAAATCCCACCTTTTCATATTCCCAATGATGAAAAGACAAATGCGAGACTTCCAATATAAAAAGTAGCCAAAAGCCTACTAACATGTTCATCTTCATATGCATTTGCTTCCAAAAATCCCACCATGCACATAGTGTTTTCATTCATGAGCTGTAAATGATTCCAAAAATCCCACCTTGCATACTCAAAATTTGCTCATGCATGCGTCCATGTATTCATTTTATCAAATTCCAAGTTTGTTGCCTGTATATGTGCAGTATCTCCAAAATACTAAGCTCTTCCCAATATGCCTTATTGATTGAAAAACCCACCTCTTTCATAATGTCCAACATGCAAACCCATCAAAAAATCCCACCTTTTTGTGTCCTTTTATGACCTCAAATAAATGAAGGTTCGTGTTGTAAGAAGCAAAGTACTCCCCATACTATTGCAAATGAAAGAAGTGATCTTCCTCAAACTTGGTTCTTTGAAACTCGGTATATAGTGTTCTTCCCAACATGTGATTATGTTTCAAAGACTGGATTACAAATTCCACGGTTGCAGAGGCATATGAAGCAGGAGCAACCATGTGATGGAGCCAGACAAGGAGGTGAAAAGTGTTGAATAATGAGCATATAGAATACTTTCAAGACTGAAACAGAGAGAAACAAAGATGCTTCCTAGCAATCACCACTATGATGCAGAACAATCAAGGGTGTAGGTTCATACTTTGGTTCAAGATGCTTTCACTAAACCATAACACATCACTCATCGAGCATCCTGTAGCAGCATGAAGACCGAAAGGGATGATGCAAATAGATTTCGTGTCTTGTCAGACACTTAGATGCTTTCATTATGTATTTTGTAAAAGTTTAGAATCTTTGATAGATTACGTGAAAATATGTAAAGTAGTCTCATGTAATCATGCTGCAAGGACATTAGGTCCTGCAACATTGAATAAGTCAAAGTTAGTTAGTTAGAGATGAGGATTGAATAAGTCAAAGTGGTTGAGGGTTTCTCCTTTCTTCTCCACTTTCCTCTCTCATCTTTTCCTATATAAAGGAGGGATCTCATTGTAAATAATCATCATTTGTTATGTGCAAGTAAACTATAGGCAAAGCTCTAATATTCTGAAGACTTTGTGTTTCATTGTAAAAGAGTTGAGCATCTAAATAAAATGAATAGAGATTGACAAACTTTGAGTTGTTGTCTTGAAAATTGATGAATGTTTTCTTATGTAGCATTTGTTAATTCTTAATTTAGATTGAATAGTTAACTTGTTTATTTTACTGGAGCATCTTTAATCCAAGTTTTCTGAAGAATTTGTGCTTCAGGAGATCGGGGTTACTATAGAGAGTAGTGGCTATAATACTCCAAGGACTGAAGACTTTGGACTTCAATATTGGAAATTAGATAAATAGAGTACTTATTTGGGGTGAGAACAAGAGACTTTAAGCTCTTGTATCATTCCATCTTTTAATATATTCATCACTGTTTCGGGCAATTATTCTTAAGTTAATTACCGAGCCACCAATATTAGTGTTGCAAGGCGAACTGTATGTGGTACAGTTTGTACATGTTAGAAACCTACCTGTTGGGAGCACGCTCAGACATGCAAACGTTAGAGAAATAACAATCAATAAGTTATACTAACATGTCTAAAGCATACTACAAAAACAAGAAACTCCATCATGACCTCCGATTAGCTGAACAAGGGCACCCAAGCCTTGTTAATTTTCTCTTAGAGAGGTTTGTGGGTGTGCTCTCCCAACACAATATTATATAAATCCCACTATTGATCTATTGAATGCAACTAAGAGAATGAATAACTCAAGAACAAGTATGAGGAACTTGTCTCAAGTGTTCATTCAACATGATAATGCAAGGCTAATACTAAGATGATATGCAAGATTCAATGAAAATAAACTAAGTTCATTCCATTAATCCTAACATGTAATATATAGATTTGAAGTATGAAGTAAACATGAGCTAAAAACTAAAATTGCTATGAAAGATGCTAAATGCTTTTAAGAAATCTAGAACTAAATTAGCATGATAACAATGCATAAATGAGAGATGATTTGCTATTGAGAAAGACCTCTATTTATAGAGTTTTTGGAGGAGAGAGAGGGCTTAGATGAGGTGGAGCTCATGTGGCATCCACATAGGTGCCACATGAGGGACACATAAGTCATGCAAGAGGCCCACTTTGCTCACACATGTGTGAGCAACTTTGGATATGATGGGTCAAAGTGTACTTAAAGTACACATGTGAAGGATCTTGTAAGAAAATGTAAGAGGGTGTAAGAGTTTTGGACCAATGAAACACTTTTGGAAAGTGTAAGAAGGTGTCATCATAGGTGTAAGAAACATTGTTGGCACAAAATAAGGATTATTTGGCAAAGTCAATTTTTGGAAATTTGCTCACACATGTGTGAGCAAATAATTAGGACTAATTGTTGTAGGAATCAAGAAATTAGCTTAATTAACCTTAGTTAATTAATAAATAGGTTTATTTGGTGAGAGTG
>MU224409.1:317142-329478 GCA_018584345.1 Thuja plicata | reverse complement strand
AATGATTTAATGTAATGTACTAATAATGAACACTAAATGAATGGATAATGTAATGTATAATGGTTAATGATGAATGAAATAAATGCAATGTGAGACTAAAGTATAATAGCTTAATGATATGAAACAAATGAATAATGACAAATGAGATGAATAATGCAATTTATAATGACTATTGATTAATAAACGGAGTGGATGCAATATGAGACAAATGTATAATGATTAATGATTAATGAACTAAAATGAAAATGATTAATGATTAATGACTAATGAACGGAATGGATGTAATATGAGACAAATGTATAATGATTAATGATTAATGAATTGAAATGCAAATGATTAATGATTAATGACTAATGAACGGAATGGATGTAATATGAGACAAGTGTATAATGATTAATGATTAATGAATTGAATAATGCAAATGATTAATGATTAATGTACGGAAAGGAACAATGCAAATGATTAATGAGGACACTATTTTTGTGTGTATCACAATAAGTCTGATAAAATCACGTAGGTGACTGGATAGAGGAATAAATAGAAACCTTTGTCAAGAGCAAAATCATGATGCAATATGACCTAACTAATATGAAAAGACTAACTACATGATAATAGTGGGATTAATACCATGTTAATGTCGGAGAGCACACCCTAGTTTGATATTGCAAAAGGAGTTATGCACCATGTGCTAGAAAACACAAGCGACATGGTTCCTTTGCGTGGACTAGACTCTCAAACAAATAGATTGTTAGGAACAAGAATGTGAGATATCAGGTATGATGAGAGCTATGAAATGTTACTCATGAGGAGACGCAATACATCCAGATATTTTGAGGGATTTGGGATGCATGAATCCTGCCCCCAGTGAGGCATACATAGTCATAACTGAATATCAAAACATAAATGCACTAGAAAATTATGACAAGCAGATCATACCACAAAGGACATGTATTTCACTAGATACTTACCATAACAAACCAAGATATAAAAGATCGAGGCTGTCGCGATAAGGACATAGTAAAACACAAGATAAAATCAACAAAAAGGCATCCTGACCAAGTGGTCATTCAGTCTAAAAGTTCTTGCCATGAACAATTTGATGTGAGGATTGATAGAACAGTCGACACCGGAAGGATTCATCCTGATGGGCTGAAGATTGATTGATAGAAAATGGAAATTCGCTGGCAATTGCTCATGAATAGAATAATCATTTAGGAAAGTCAATTTGTCTGCTGATTTGATGTAAAATGTTTGTGATCACTTTGTCTAGAACAAAGCTCAATTTTGTGATTTGGTAAGCTCAGTTGTGCGAGAATCATTATTGCGAAAGCGGGAGGATGGTCAAAGAACTACCTGCATAAATATGGGTAGCGACACTTATTATGAAAGGCGATGCAAGCTATACAGACAAATGGTGGAAACTGATGGTGGATCTGACTACACATGGCACCTGAAACAGGTTTTCACCATGGTACTTATCCATTGCGCCACCAAAGTGGTTTTCACAAATGGACAGATTTTATTTTTCTCTTTCTCTTTTTTATTTTCTTTACAAGCTTTTGTATTTTTTATGCTTTTTTAATTTTTTCTGATTTTTTTTTTGCTTTTTTGAATATTTTGAATGTTTTTGGGATTTTTTGCTTTTCTGATTTTTTTGGATTTTCTGAAAAAATTTCTGTTGTACAACAGACTACTGACTGATCAAGCATAGAAGCGTTTGAGATGTACAATATTTACAGGATCAGGGAGTGGATCTCCCTCTGAAGACGCAATCTGATAGGCACCTGAACCATATATTACTGTAACAATAAAGGGACCCAACCAATTTGGTTCAAACTTCCCTTTCTTCTCATAGTTCTGGAGGTTCTTCATATTATGCTGCAGGACAAGGTCACCAACCTCAAACTCACGAGGTTTGATCCTTTTATTGAACTGAAGGCTAAGGTGATTTTGATACACGCGGAGGTGGTCTAGGGCATTAAGGCGTCTCTCATTGAGAAGTTCCAGCTCTTGCAAGCGGGCAACTCTATATTCTTCTTCGGACAACAGATTCTTTAGAGAGATTCTGAGGGAAGGGAGCACAATTTCGATGGGTAGAATAGCCTCAGTACTATAAACAAGGGAAAAGGGAGTGGCTCCTGTGGGGGTTCAAATGGAGGTGTGGTAAGCCCAAAGGGTGGGATTGAGGCAAAGGTGCCAATCACGGCCAACTTCATCGATTGTCTTCTTGAGGATTCTGAGAATGGTTTTATTTGTAGCCTCAGCTTGACCGTTGCTTTGCAGAAAGTACTTGGAAGAGGTATGGTGGGTAATGCTAAATTTCCTACATAGCTCTATGACATCCTTGTTCTTGAAAGGTCCTCCATTATCAATAACAATGTCCTAAGGAATGCCATAGCAACAGATAAGATAGTTCAAAATAAACTTTGAAATCTATTTTCCAGTAGTGTAGGTGAGAGGAACAGCTTCGAACCACTTGGTAAAGTACTTCGTAGCAGCCAGGATGTATTTATGGCCATTGGATGAATTAGGGAAAATTTGGCTAACAAGGTCGAGACCCCAGCGTGAAAAGGGCCAAGGGGTGATGGTGGGTTGAAGTGATTGGGAGGGAGCCTGTATCAAATCGTCATGCTGCTGACAAGGTACACACTTCTTCACATAGTTGTAGGCATCTTGCTCCATAGTAGGCCAATAATATCCAGTGCGTAACAAATTTTTGACCAATGTAAGTCCACTAGAATGGGCCCCGCAGATTCCTTGATGTACCTCCTCCAGGGACATTTGTGCTTCATCAGAATTCAGACACCTTAAAAGAGTTCCATCAAAATACTTTCAGTAGAGGGTATCAGCGAGGATTGTGTAGCGGGAGGTTCGACAAATGAAGGTTTTATGTTGATTGGGGGTTAAAGTAAGCGGGGTATGTCCATCGTGCAGGTAGGAATACACTTCTTGGTACCACGGGGAATTGGGATCAATAATTTCACACACCATTTTGGAATTCAGCTTGTCATAGGCAGGGACCGTAAGATTCTCAACAAGAAACTCACACCGTGCGCTGTGTTCTGGCATAGTGATCAGAGACCCAATTGTTGCCATAACGTCTGCTGCTTTATTGTTTGTGCGAGGGATTTGTTGAAAGATTAGTTCAGTAAAATGTGTCTTGAGATCTTCAACTGTCCGGTGATAGGGAAGCAACTTATCATCCTTTGTTTGATATTCATCCATAACTTGTTTGATAACCAATTGTGAATCACCAAGCACCAATAGAGTGATAATCTGCCATTGTATGGCCTGTCAAAGTCCAAGTACAAGGGCTTCATATTCTGCAATATTGTTGGTACAAGGAAATTATAATTTGAAAGATTTAGGGATGAGATCCCCTTTTGGTGTAACAAATAAGATTCATGCCCCTGATCCTTTTTGAGTGAAGGATCCATCAAAATACAGCTTCCATGGTGGACTTGGGGCAAGATTTAAGACTGATTCATCTGGAAAATCTGTGATCAAAGGGTGTTTACCGTCAACAGGTGCTTCAGCTAACTGATCTGCAATCACTTGTCCTTTGATGGCCTTTCGATCCACATAAAAAATGTCAAACTCACTAAGAATCATGACCCATTTTGTTGTACGACCAGTAAGAGCAGCGCGTGCCAGGAGATACTTGAGTGGATCAATTTTAGCAACAAGATGAATCTTATGATTAAGCACATAATGTCGTAGCTTTTGTGTACAGAAAATAATGGCCAAACATGCTTTTTCAATTAGGGAATAATTCAACTCATAACCAATAAGAGTTCTGCTGAGATAGTAAATTGCTCACTCTTTGCGGGTGTCATCTAATTGTGCCAGGAGGGCTCCCAACGCAACCTTTGTAGCAGATATGTACAAAATTAGAGGGTGACCAACAACAGGTGGTACCAACACTGGTGGATTAGCCAGATAACCTTTCAGTTTCTCAAATGCATTTTGACACAAGAAATCCCACTAAAACTTGATATTCTTGTGCAGAAGATGGGAGAATGGATGCACTTTGTTAGCCAACTGTGACATGAATCTTTTGATTGATTACAGTTTGCCTTGTAAACTACGTAATTGTTTCAATGTTTTGGGTGGTGGCATTTCTAGGATTGATTTCACTTTCTTTGGATCAACTTCTATTCCACACCGTGATACAATGTATCCCAACAGCTTACCAGATTGTACCCTAAAGACACACTTTTTGGGATTCAGCCTAAGCTTATATTTCTCCAATCGCTCAAAGATGGTGGTAAGGATAGGAATATGTGATTCCCTTGTTTTGGATTTGCCTAAAAGATCATCCACATAATCTTCCATGATGACATGCAAAAGATCATGAAAGATGGTAGTCATTGCTCGTTGATAAGTAGCTCTGGCATTTTTAAGACCAAAAGGCATCACTTGATAATAGAAAGTGCCCCAAGGTGTTGTAAATGCAATTTTGTGCTGGTCTTCTGGTGCTATCCTAATCTGATTATAACCTAATAATCTATCTGTAAGTGACAACATTTCATGTCCTGCCTTCAAATCCACTATAATGTCAATATTAGGGAGTGGAAAATCATCCTTGGGACATGCAAGGTTGAGGTCTCTGAAATCTATGCAGATGTGAATGCCCCTAGCAGGCTTCCCTACTGGTACAATATTAGAAACCCATTTAGGATAGTCAATTGGTCTGATTATTTCAACATCTAGCATCTTCTGAAGCTCTACTTTGACTACTAATGCAACTTGAGGATGCATCTTGTGAAGCTTCTGTTTGACAGGTTTTGCATTTGGATCTACCGCAAGATGATGCATGAAAAGATCTATATCAAGCCTGGGCATATCTTTGTAGGTCCAGGCAAAGTTGATTTTGTGCTTATGTAAGAATGTCATTATGTCTTTCTTTTCTTGATCACTAAGAGAAGCTGCAATGTAGGTGATATGCGGATCTTCTTCTGTGTCGAGGTTGATTGGAATAGTATCTTCAATGATCATAGAGGACACTTCTAGTTCTGATGATATAAATGGAAAGTCAACCTCTCCCTCCTCTAGTGCCTCAGAAAGGTTTTCACTAGAGGAATCGTCCTTTATTTTGTCTTTTTCTTCATCCTTAGGTGCCTACGAGAGGTCTTCACTAGAGGATGTATTTTCATTTTTTTGATTTTTATTTTCTTTTCCATTTTTGCGACTGAGAGAGTTGACTTGGCTACCAAAGTAGGCTTGTTCACTATAGTGTATATGGTTTTCGTGTTCTTAGAGATTCTTAAGTCCAAAGAGGGCTAAAACTGCCTCATCTAAATCGCATATGTCCAAAGCTGGTGGTGAGTCTTGCTGATCCCAGTCAATTAATTTAGGGTTTGTGAGGGGTAAACGAGGGGATGAAAGGTTAGCTTGGGTAATAGTGAAGACATGGTGATTTTTAGTTAGGTCATCTTCAATATATTGGAAAGGAATTTTGAAGAACTCTTCCTTAGTGTCTGAACCTGAGGCAGCTAAACAATAATCCTTAGCAAAGTTAGTCTTAGTTTCTACGGAACCCAACTCATGTCCTTTAGGATAACCATTAGCTGTTATGATTTTCATATTTCTTGTTTCATTAGCTCCAAGACCAGTACCATGATATCCCATGTTTTCAACAATGGGAGTAACTTTAGGATACTTTCCTTTGGGGAAAGTTACAGGTCATTCTTCTTCATCACTATAGAGCCAATCAAGGACACTATATTCCATGTGTTCATCTAATAAGGACCCCCAATGTTTAAAAATAGTTGACTTACAATGCATAAGTGCTTTATCCTTGGAGAGGGGTAATGGTGATGGTCTTCCATAAGACTTTGGAGACAAGGGGAGTTGCCCAATACATAAGGCACTTTCAAATTTATACTCTCCCATGCCTTGATCTGTAAATGTGGTCTTTGCTTCAGATGAAGAGGGTTTGTCTTCAGTAGCTTTGTCCTCAGTGAATTTTTCATTTCCTTTGGGTTCCTCAGTTGATGTTTCTGATGTCTTTTCTGAACCAAGGTTTTCTTGATTGAAGTGTCGGCCAAATTCATTCAACGGACAGTAATTAGCTTGTTTGCCTTCCAATCTTTTACAATAATGAAAGGGCTCAGGATCTCCAGGAATTGTGATTTCTCTATCGTGATGTGGGAACTTCAGACACTGATGATAGGTAGAGGGTACACCTTTAATAGCATGTATCCATGGGTGTCCTAGCAAGATGTTATAAGGTAGATCTAGATCCAGTACATGGCAAACAGTTTCAATTAGGGTTGAGCCCACTTGTAAGGGCAATGAGATCAAACCCTTGCTTTCTCATTCTCGATCATCATAAGATTTTATTGTAATTCTCTTGTCTGCATCAATTAGGTCCTCAGAAAGACCAATATTATGGATCATTTTCAATGTGCACAAATTTAGGCTTGATCCACCATCTATGAGGATTCGTTTGACTCTTGTGGAGCGGATTTTGCCTTCAATATGGAGGGATTTATTATGATGAGGATCAGGACCACTAAAGTCCTTATCAGTGAGAACTAGATGTTCTTGTGTGGCTAGGTTCCCTATCATGGCTTTGAATTGTGTAGCATTGATGTTCTCAGGAACACGAGATTCATTTAGAGCTTTATCAAGGACTTCTCTATGAATTGGCAATGTGGTCAAGAGCTCTAGAATGGATATCTGTGTAGGTGTCTTTCGTAATTGGGCCAACAAGTCAAAGTGCAAAGCAGGTCGAGTAGCAGTAGATGGTGCAGCTAGTGGATTTATAGATGTAGAAGGTTTATCAGCAGCTTGAACAGTGACTCTGAGTCTTCGTGTAGTAGCATTACAATCAGCAGCTTTGAGTTTTATAGTATTAACATGCGTGTCAACTTCTTCAATGCGGCCACAAAGAGAATCAAACCCAAAGATATCATTTTCATTTAAACTCCCACATGTTTGATCATGGCCTGTAATGGTATTGGTAGAATAATCATAGGGGATTGCATTTGATGCATTGTTTTGATTATGAGGTGGGAAAGGTTGATTGTAGACTTTGAGTTTCACATTAGATGAGGACGCATTCTGACCTTCAACCTCAATTTTCCCATCCTCAATGAGGTCTTGCACAAAGTGTTAAAGCTTCATGCATTTCTTGGTATCATGTCCCTTGATGCGATGATAATCACAATACTCATTATCTCTATACCAAACAGGTTTAGGTTGATTCTCATCAAAAGGTCAAGTATTTGGGTAAATTATCATTCCTTGATCCGCGAGTTGTTTTAAGATCACATCTAAAGGCTTTGCTAAAGCTGTGAATTGTCATCGTTGTTGATTATCATTATTGTTGTTGTTATTGTTGTAGTTGTTGCGAGGGAACAAGAATGATTGATTACGTGGCTGTTGATTATTGTTCTGATTATTCTGATTCTGATTGTTGTTTTGATTCTGATTGTTCTGATTGGGTTGATTCTGAATCTAGTTTTGGTTATTGTTGTGATACTGATTTTGGTTATGATTGTTATTGTGATTATTTTGATTGGTATTGTTGGATGCTTGAACATTTTGAACATGTTTGGCATCAGTCACTCCATCATTGACAACTCCTTTGTTCTTACTCCAAAATTTTGGTTTATCATTATTGGAAGGAGTATAATGTTTGATGCTACCTCTTTGCAAAAGGCCATCTTCAATGTCCTTTCCCTTCTTGAAAAGGGATTCAAAGGTGTCAGGTGAAGCCATCTTCATTTGGAATGACATCTCGAAGATTAAATTATTTGTGAAGATGTCGATTAAGTGACTATCAGGTATTTTCCATGGCATTTGATTCGCAATATGTCTCCATCGTTGTAAGAAACTAGCAAAGGTTTCTCCATTCTTTTATTTAGTATTGCACAAATCGCTAAGTGTCACTTGATGCTCAATGTTATACGAATATTGCCCAACAAACTTCTCTGCAAGGTTAGAGAAGGTAGAGATTGACCCATAAGGAAGGGCCATGAACCATTCCAAGGTTGTGCCTCTAAGACTCCTAGTGAAAAGTCTTTTCAAATAATTCTCATTATAGGTGACAACTTGAAATGCAATGTAAAATTCTTTGAGATGTTGGAGAGGACATGTCTCACCTTTGTATTTCTTGAATTTGGGCATCTCAAAGTTTGGTGGGAATGGTTGCATTGTGATAGACTTGTCAAATGGGTTGGGACAAATCTCTTCAAAAGAAAACTCCTTCTTGTCCCCACTTTGTAAACCTTGTACAATAATTTTGAGCTCATTGAATTGTTGGGTGAAATCTAGAGTATTTTGTGTGAAAAATGGTGGTACATAACCTCCTCCTCCAAATTATGCAGTTGAAAAGCTCGTGGAGGTCATACCAATGGTTGGAGGAGGTATTTATTGATAGGCTCATGATGTATTGTTTGCAGCTATTTTTGCCCCCATCGTTTGAAACAAAGATGAAGACAAGGGCATGGAAACTTTCCCTATGTTATTGACATTAGCACTTGCTCCTTGAGTCATTGTCGTTTGAGTACTATTGTGCGTAGTATTGTTTGGCAAAGCACTTATGATTTGTTGGATTTGTTTAGGTGTCAATTGTGGTATTGATGTGGTTGTTGATACAGGTACTGATATTGGTGTTGATAGAGGAGGTTCGCTAATAGGTCCTTTACCAGTGTCATGTGATGATGTAGCATTTGAAGTAGAAGCCATGGCTACTGTAGTGGCATCAGTGACTTTAGTGACATTTCTGGTAAGGAGTGTTTCATCAACGTCAATAGGAACTGTGACACCATTATGGATGAGATTCAAAAATATCTCATCACGGCCTTCTCAACCATTTCCAAATTGTAGGGGTCTCTAAGGAATTCAATCACTTGGTTGGGTCTTTCTTCTTGGTCCACTAATTCCATTTCTTCGGCCACTTCCTCAGCGCGTACCCCACTTCCATTAAAGTATTATGTGACAAATGGGTTCTCTTCACGATTAACAATGTTGGATGTTGTTCGCCTCATGTTCATAGCTTGGGATCGAGTGACAACCATACAATGGTAGAAGAATGAAAGACAAGGATATGTACAAGATGAAATGGAGCAAAGATCTTTGATTTGATTTGATTTGATTGATTGAAGGATTGATTGGATTGAAGATTGATTTGATTTGATTGAGATGATTGATTGGATAGTTGATTTAAAGGTTTTTGGAACAAAACCTAGGCATGTTAAACCTTATAATGATACAAACACAAAGGATTTAAAGTAATACCTGTTCTACTTGAAGATGGACTTGTGATCTCAAGCAAAATGGGATATCACTAAGGGATTTAAATTACTTGAGACGGACTGATGGTCTACAAGCAATGTTGTGTTTGTTTGAGGATGAAGGTTTATGATACTTTGATTAAGGTCTTTTAACCTAAAGATTTGATTTGATTTTGATCTAATGCTCCAAAGGAAGAATGATGATGGAAGAAGTGGAAGAATGATCCAGAAGCCAAGCGTTACCTAATTGTATTGTTCAAGAGTGACAAAAGCTCTGTTGAGTGAAAACTTGGCCATGAAATTGCAAACTTTATTGTTGTAAATGATTTTGTCAAGTTTTTCATGGTGTTCAATTCCTTATTTGATGGATGTTGCAATGTGTCAAAATTCCTTGGATTTACAGGTGGTTTTCTTTTTCTCTCTAAGGACTGGAGATGTGGAAAGTTTAAACTTCTTATGCTTCTTAAAACTGGTCATGTCATGGAAAAATTTGATTTTGGCCAAGTGAATGAATGATTTAGGACAAGTGATTCTAGGGTCCTGTAGATGGTCAAATTTTGATTATCTCGGTCAATTTTGAAGCTCACTGTTTTGAAGCGGAGATGGCAGTCTCAGACGCAGCCGATGATCTTTGCAGACGATGATTTGCGCAGATGGTGATCTACATAGATGACGGATCTAGAGCAGAGACGGCCGACTGAGACTAAGGTAGTGTGTTAAAATTCTGGGCAAATTTTTTATTTTCAGTCCGATTTTGGGTAAATTTGTTCAATGGCAAGAACTAATTTTAAGAACAAGCAAACCAGAAAATAACAAACACATGTCTCAAAACAATCCAACAAGGGACAAAGCAACCTTGAGGGATACCATCAAATGTGACATTAAGGGATCTTGCTTCAACTTTGTAACATTTTGATTGTGTATGTTCAAGTGATTCTTTCAAACCACTTATGTTTTTACTGGGTCTAGCACATTGAAAAATAGTTCAAACAGTAGCTACCTTAGGAATTTGGCTTCGCATGAAATATTATAGGCCCATTGCTTGGTAGTCCTTCAACTCACATAGCATGTCACCCCCGGAAGGGCGCCTTTGTTTTTGTCTTTTCCCAGGTATTGTTGTCGTGCTACAAAGATCTCTTTCACAACATAATACCCTAGGATACGTATGATGGGAATCTTGGGGGGAGATTCTTCCCTTCCCTTGCACTATAATAAGTCACCGTTCAGATGTGAATTGGGTAGGCTACTAAGTTACAGTTGCTAGCAAGGTTTTTTGGCATCCCCGCAATCGATTTGTACAGTGTGAGACACTTAAGTCTCTAGTTCAACCATGCCAGTATGCTGAGGATATTCACTCAGTATGGACTACCAATGAACATGACCCACCTGAGCTTGAAGGGATAAAGAGGACCTTTGGGTCACACTTTATTTCTATACCAGTCGAAGGGATTACCGGTTTGAGTTCATCCTCTAAAGGGGAAGCGCTCCCTCTAGACAGGCCTCTCTAGAAGTTTGATTAAGCTAAGCTTTCTCTTCACCCAAGATCCGTGAAGGTGAGGGGAGAGGATACGACTATAGTTTAATCAAAGCATCACTTAATTTAAAGGGATCTATCTAATGACAAATAAGCTTGAAAGAAGTGTTGAAAAATACTTCTTTAAATACACCAAGAAGAATTCATTTCCAAATTGAACCTAATTAAAGAAACTAAGTGTTTTCTACCTAAGAAAAATACACAATAGTATGGTTAAATATGCAAGTTCAATTTATTTCCCACTCAAAAAAAAGAAAATCTTGAAAGGTGTGTTTAATTTGCTTTAATTCATTCAAGAATTGTGAGGTTCATTTCCCTTAAGCATTCAAGATTGGGTAAAGTTCATTTTTATGCAACATACATTCCAAGACAAGTGATTAGACATACAAGTTCATTTAAATAATCATTCATGGAACCTTCACGAAACTAGTTAGTAGTTTTGGAATTGTAGTTTTGCCAAAACACGAAAAAATCAGAAAAATAGTCGTAGACGATGAATCGTCGCAGACGGTGATCTGTGCTGATGGTGATCGGCGCAGACGGTGATCTACGTAGAGGGCGATCTACGAAAATGGCAACAGACCTGCACAGACAGTGAAAGATAGATAGTCATATTTTTCCAAAAGGATACAGACTTATTAAAACTAAAAATGACAATTTTTATCAAATTACTTTAGCATTTAACTTTTAAAAAGTTTACCACTGTCAGAAACTAGAAATTTAAAAATGCTATAAGTTGATAAAAAATATTTTTAAACTACAGTTTTATAAATCATTTTTGGATAGGCAGAGATGGCGAAGCTTCAGCACAGACAACCGAGTTTCACAGATGGCCGAGAAGTGAAGATGGCAGTCTACGGAGATGACGATTCTAGAGTGGAGACAGGTCTGCGTTAGAATTTTCTAAACTATGAAAAACTTGTAAGAAATGTTAGAAAATTAGGGACGTGGGTCCCACTAGGTATGCCAAAATGTACATGCTGAAAACCTACATGTTGGGAGCATGCTCAGACATGCAAACGTTAGAGAAATAACAATCAATAAGTTATACTAACATGTCTAAAACATACTATGAAAACAAGAAACTCCATCATGACCTCCGACGAGTTGAACAAGGTCACCAAAGCCTTGTTGATTTGCTCTTAGAGAGGTTTGTGGGTGTGCTCTCCTAACACAATATTATATAAATCCCACTATTGATCTATTGAATGCAACTAAGAGAATGAATAACTCAAGAACAAGTATGAGGAACTTGTCTCAAGTGTTCATTCAACATGATAATGCAAGGCTAATACTAAGATGATATGCAAGATTCAATGAAAATAAACTAAGTTCATTCCATTAATCCTAACATGTAATATCTAGATTGCAAGTATGAAGTAAACATGAGCTAAAAACTAAAATTGCTATGAAAGATGTTAAATGCTTTTAAGAAATCTAGAACTAAATTAGCATGATAACAATGCATAAATGAGAGATGATTTGCTCTTGAGAAAGGCCTCTATTTATAGAGTTTTTGGAGGAGAGAGAGGGCTTGGATGAGGTGGAGCTCATGTG
>MU224409.1:306524-317082 GCA_018584345.1 Thuja plicata | reverse complement strand
GGGTCAAAGTGTACTTAAAGTACACATGTGAAGGATCTTGTAAGAAGGTGTAAGAGGGTGTAAGAGTTTTGGACCAATGAAACACTTTTAGAAAGTGTAAGAAGGTGTCATCATAGGTGTAAGAAACTTTGTTGGCACCAAATAAGGATTATTTGGAAAAGTCAATTTTTAGAAATTTGCTCACACATGTGTGAGCAAATAATTAGGACTAATTGTTGTAGGAATCAAGAAATTAGCTTAATTAACCTTAGTTAATTAATGAATAGGTTTATTTGGTGAGAGTGATGTGAGRTAGGGTAGGATCTAGGTTCAAATTAGCTTAATCCAAATTAGATTTAGATTAATTGTGGTTTAGTAGAATTTAGGTCATGTGAAGGAATAAATAAATTAAAAATTTATTTAAAGGGAATCAATGAGGGATAATGTATCAAATAACATTTAGTACATTAAAAGGGGGAGTATTTAAATTAAATTCAAATACTAAGGAAAGTGAATCATATTTAATTAAATAAATAGAAGAATATAACAAATATAATTAATTAAAATTAACTATAATGTTATGGGAATATTTATTAAATTAATATAAGGATGATTTTGGACATCTACACAGTTTAGTTATACTTGGAGCCACCTGCGGTAAGAAGAGAGCCTCCCCTATTGCTGAGAGGAGAGAGTAATCTCACATACTGCTGCCTAAAACACACATTTTGCAAGTTGTAGTCTTAGTGACTTGGAAAATATTTAGCCAACAAGCAACTCTTCATCTGCTACACTCTTGCTTTTTCCCTCCATGCTTGCTGCCCTAACCTGCAAAAATGTTAAATCAATGATGTTAGAACTTTGAAAGTTCTAAGAAATGACTGAAGACTATTCCATCTACCTACCTATGCAATATCAAATGCTCTCTAAACTATAAAGACCCAATGCTTTCCTAACTAGTTGTGTTAATGTGTAGAAACAAACATGGTCCTAGAAAGTGGGATAAAATGAGGCTCCCACAAGGGTCGAGCCCAATTTGTTCGGGTGAAATCATAGAGTTATGACAACTATATCTTAGTTCTTCTTAGTGGGAAATCCAAAGTGAGATTTTTTTCTTGAATTTTCTGCTGTGTATTCTCATAAGTTATAGGTGCTTTATATCCATGCAAGAATAGGTACAAGTTTTCCAAGCATGATTTTTCCAAGTTTTCCAAGCAAAGCCTCAAATAGAGCTTTAACTTCGATAAGCAACCAACAGTTTCAAAATTCTTATCTCAGAGAATACTTTACCAAGAGAACTAATGTTGGAGCATCTTGGGTTCATGGCAATCCTGTGTTAACCAAAAAATGCTTCTTTTGAGATTGGTAGCTTGATGGAGACTTTTGGTAAACTGCTCGGTAACCATTCTGGAGTTCTCGGTTGAAGGCTTGATTCACCATCAGACTCAATTACTTCTCTTGGCTTGGTTTCAATGCACATTATGTTGCTCACAATG
Organism: Thuja plicata; assembly: GCA_018584345.1. Classification (NCBI taxonomy): domain Eukaryota; kingdom Viridiplantae; phylum Streptophyta; class Pinopsida; order Cupressales; family Cupressaceae; genus Thuja; species Thuja plicata. The sequence continues at coordinate 315,607 of MU224409.1, read as the reverse complement.
CATATTATGCAAAACAAAGATCCCCCAATTATGTAAGCTACTAAATTTACATAATGGAGAGCAACACAATAGGAAAAAGAGATGTTAAGGTATGTATTTTATATCAAGAAAAAGCATAAGATCCATGTCAAAGAAAAAAGAGATATATCTACCAAGTCTTGAGTAAATTATCTAAATTCAATACAATCAACAAGAGTGTGCTTATTTCTATCATGAAAAATACATAGAAATTAACCATTATTATGTCTTTGATTCTTTGAAAAATATCTATAAGAAAAATGAATTTTAGGATCATATTTAATTCTCCAAAAGATTCATTTAGCTAAAGTCAAATGAGCATCAAAATGAGGTGTGACAACAAATGGTGTTGGTAAAATAATTTCAAGAGGAGTATTATGTTGTGATGAAGAAGGATTAGGAGAATTAAAAGTGATGGCTTGAGGTATAAAAACTAGACCACGCCTAGTGACTTGTGTAGGAGGACCTATAGGAACCTTAAAACATTGTTCATTAATGCTAAGACCTAATCCATTGAAACCTTGTTGAGTATTAATGACATATCTCACATTTTAATTGGATTTTAATGTAGAGGGAAAATGAGATTTATCTTGAGGCTTATGGAAATGTGTAGTATAAAGAGGAATATGAGGAGAAATAATCTCTTTGGGGAAATTCCTATCACTGTTGTTATCTTCTTCAGGAGAAGAAGTAGACAGATTATCAAGAGTTTCATGTCTACTTAATGTTATTATTGGAGAGAAGTCATCAATAAAATTCTTAACATCATGATTATGAGTAATGCTTTGATAAAATGAAGATTGTTTTAGATAATCTAAATAATTACAAAAACTAGTTTAAGACTATCTATTAGGGTGGTTGAGGAAGAGGGGATATAGGTCTCACTAAGATGAGATCATTAGGATCTAGATATCTATCATAATCATGAATAAGAACCAAATGAATAGTATTAGGAATATTTATAGCAAAATCATCTTTAGGTTCGACATATTCTATGCATTTCCTTAAAAATCTTATGAGAACAATACATGAAGTATGAAGAATTTTTTTGAAAGATGCTTTGTAAGAAGGGAGAATATTTGAAAGACTCATAATGGAATATGAAATAACACCACGAAGGAATAAAAACATCATAAAATGCAAGAAGGTATGATTCACTCCATGTGATTGATAAAGATATCTAAGGAGAAAAGTAACAACACACGATATTGCACACCAATCTAACTTAGTAAACTACATGAATGCTAATGAGGTTTAAAAAGCACACAAAAGAGATATAACACCAAAATAATAATGGAAATGTTATAAGTTGGGTTCACCAAAAGTGCAATATTAAATGATAAGAAATGTAAAAGGATAGACTACTTCACCCTTTTGAATTGCACAATTAGAAGGAAGATGCCCCAATAGACTCAATAAGATTTCAAGCTCTGAATGAGACGATGATCCTTCACTCAATTATGTAAAATGACGATGTACGTGATAAAGTACAAATTATAAATGATAATTAGGAGAGATCTACATGTACCTAGAATAGGAATAGGACAAATTCTTCTTCAGATCTGAATATCAGATAGATAGAATCTTGAAAGAACCTGTAATTGCATACCTAGGACCTAAAGGTTGTGACCTAACTCTAGAATAAATTTGGGCCTATTCTGGAGGTACAAAACATATGAAACATTTTATACCCTCGGTTTCTGTTTCAAATTTCTAGGGATTATCTGAAATCTCCAGATCAGTCTGAAAGTTTCAATAGCTTCTGTAACCTCTTCTTGTACACAGAAAATGGGGAAGAAGGTTGAATAAAGGGGTTTTCCTCAATAAGGAATCAACCTTGTATTGAAAAGAAATAAAGAAAAGTGTGTTGTCATGTAGCTGAGGCTAGATCTAGTACATGAAGTATATTATACCCTAGGAGTGAAAATTCTCCTTTGAATGTGATCAAATATGTTGACACAATAGCTTTGACTTAACACAAAAACACAAAAGGAAATCATGAAAGGAAAAAACCTCATTTAATGGATGTTGTGATTCACCATAGTGTTTGATTGAGGAGAAGAAATAGAACTGGGATGAATGTAAGTGAATGTGTATCTCCTTACTTGATAGAAAACTCCTTTTCTCAGCCTCCAATGGAGGAAAAAAGCTAGATCTATAGAGGTAAACACCTTGAATACTTGAGAAGAATGCTATATCTTGAATGCTTGGACTTAACTGCTTGATGACTCTTGAAATTTTTTTGATTCCTTGCACTTGAATGCTTTATTGCTTGATAATAATATTGGATGCCAAAATGAGGAGAGATAAGTTGTTTATATACCTCTCACAACACTTTGGGGGTTAAAACTTAAGCAGGCTGACCACAAGACACAATTTCCCACTAAAACTTTGACATATAGCTCTGGGCCAAATTTGAGCCAAAAAGTGCACGGATGGAATGTTTGACACATTCTATCCCTTGGTATAGAATTATTGTCAATCAGGATTGTGCCTATAGATGGATGCAGAATCTAGCCATCCTGTTGAAACATGGAAACATTCTCCTAGGTGGATTAGAAAATGAATCTCTGGATTCTAGGCCGGTTCCTGTTGAATTTGGGATATCACCTAATATTGAATTTTATGGTTTTGGGAAAAGGGAGAAGGAGAACTAAAATTGAAAACTAAATAAGAAAGGTGATACACCAAAGATGGATGCAACTTTATCAGAATTGCAAGACTATACCTACAAAACACACATTACTAAGTTCTACAATATTTTTCACTTCTTAACACCTACGATGACCAAGAGCTTACTATTAGGGTTTGATACCACTAATGGTGAAGATCCGATCAACAAACAAGTACTTTCTACAAAAGGCTGATTCTTTATAACTCCAAAATAGGAATTTGAGTAATTCACTAATCTATATTTAAAAGAGAAGAAACACTAAAATTCAGAAATTTAAGAAGGATAGATAGCAAAACTTAGAAAAGATGTATGAACAGTAAGGCCATCTTTATTATCACCAAAATCTACAAAATGGTCGCAAAATACAAAAGGAAGTGCAAATGAATGATATGTTCACTAATACAACTTCTCTCCCCAATTATGAACCCCTCTAAATGGAAAAGAAGTTTAGTTATATAGCCTCCAAGGCTAATTCTAAAAATGAGTACTCCCCCTAAAAAGTGCCTCTAAAACAAATAGATCCCCTAAAATTAAGGCCCAAATAATGCCTATAATACAGTTTTCAAAAGCCTTCCATGATCTCTATAAAAACCTAAACCTAAGACATAAATCATGCCTGTATTCTAGCCTTCAACTATACCCTTTAATGTTAATTTAAAGATTTACATCTTATCCATATCTTATCAACATGTTACATGGAATATCTAAATATATCCCTAAGAATACATTAGAACATGGAATCCTTCCCTAAAACCATATCATATGGTAAAAACCCGATCCATATTTACAAACAACCCTAATATAATGTATAACCCCAACACATGAAGTCGACACCATAGTATTATTAGCCCTAACTTCATAAGCTAAGGTCAATGCAATCACTGAAAATATCCCTTACATCCCTTGTGATAGAACTATCGTGGCATTTGTTGAAGAGCTGCTGTGCACTGTTGTTGACAGGATCTTAACTCAAACTGCATTGTGGACTCCAAAATTCCATCAATTTCGACATAGGCAATTTCATCTTGCATCTTGTATTATGTGTTTTGAAGAAAAATTAGGGTTTTTCTTGTTGTTGTTCGGGCATTTCCATGCTAGGTTGAGTTTGGAAGTTGTAACCATGACAAATGGCATTGTGACTGCATTTGTTGATTCTTTGGTAACTTGGTTTCTTTGTTGTGATCTTGAGTGTATCTAAAACTCGGGCTATACTTTGCTAATGCTACCATTCTAAGAAAGGTAACTCGGCCTACTGTAGTTTGCATATTGTTTTTGATACTGTAGTTTGAAACCATGAATAATAGTGTTTTTGCCTCTAGTTTTAGGAAGCTCGGGCTTCTTGTAGTTAATTGGAGTGTATCATCTCTTCTGGATCACCGCATATCCACTAGAAATTGGGTTCTCTTTGCTGTGAACTTGCGTGCATCTGGGTCTTCTCTTCATTAAGATGAAACTCGGGGTCTATTATTTTTTTTGCATGTCATGTATGCATGGCGCCTCTTTGCATGTATAATAGGAACTTGAGTTCTTCCCCGCGGATGCATTTCTTGGAACTGGAAGTTTAGACACCATAATATGTTTTGCATGTATCATTGCAAGAATTAGAACTTGGGCTTCTTGTTTTGGAGTGGACTCAACCTCCACTATTTCTTACCTTGGGGTTTCTACTGATGTTTATATGCCATATAATATGGCGCCTCTCTGCATGTATCATGGGAATAATGGTGCCACATATTACATTTTAGTTGCACTTGGACTTCACCATGAAGCTTGGGCTCTACTTTCGTATGTAGTTGTGTGTTTTCTTATTTGACCGACAAGACTTTGAGCATGAACTCCATTTATTACACCACTTACAAAGTGTGTCTTTGCACCTTGTAGCTACATCACTTTGTGGTTTTTCTTAGATATCTCGGTACATTTTAGAGAGATGTGAAAATGTAACTCGGAACTAATTATGACATCTCTTAGCCACAACTTAAGACTCCTACGGAGCTGACTAAAACTTGATATCAAGTACAAATTTTGTTGCATAAAATATGGAGAAACATGAAGATAAGTTATTCAAAACTCTTCTCCCATTTTTGTACCTTATTAAATCTGAATATTCGGTCTTGCCTATTGTCTGTAGCTTTAAGACATTCTTGTCTCCCTGTTTCTTCATCTTTCGGTAGCACATGAACTAATTTTTTAGTGCACAAAAATAAAAACCCACTTTGTTCTGTCAGATGCAAATATGAACAAACAACTTGATTGAACTAGTCTTTATTTTATGGGTTGTGAACTGGATCTTCTTATCACTGTGAGCTTGGGCTTAGTTTGGAGTGTGGCTGCAAGACATGGAAATGTCTTATTTGAAGCTTGGTCTCTTCCAGCCACATCTTCAGACTTATTCCAAACACATGGTGTGTGAAATAACTCAAGCTTGGACTCCATCTCTAATCTGCAATTTAAAAGATAAGTTATCTTCTTCCCTTCATTTGCTTTATATTGTTGTCAACATCTTTTTAGAACATCTTTTGTATCTCTGGTTTTTTTCTTCTTCACTGTCAACATTGTAACTTCCATAGCTTGGTTGTAAATGTATATTTGACTTTGTAAATCTGTAGAAAAGCATTGTACTTACAACTTGATAAAATGAATGCATAATATAGTTCACTATCAACACACTTGGAAAAAACTAGTCATTCATTTCTATCAATACATAGTCAAACACAATCAGCTCCATAAAATAAATTAAAGCTTCAAAAGATGACTGCATTAAAGTTCCTATAGCATAATCACTGTTTAAAATGAACTCCTTTAGCTTATTTATTTGAAAAAACTTGTAATGTGCATATGAATTGGTATTCATTTTGATTATTTTGCATATATTTTACCCCTGTTGATACATACTGATATCACACTTAGGAAAAAAAACCAGTCATACTTTCTTTCAGTCATTTCTTCATGCTTCCATTAATATTTATCTAATGGCACAACCACTTTGGTACTTGAATTCAATACTTGAAAATAGAGAACATTCTAAGACTTACTGGCACAAATTACCATGCTTAAAAATAATTGTCTTTTGATGTTGAAACTGAATTCTTTAAAAGAAATGCAATAAGATATAAAATGCTTGTTTATTATCAATGAAGTTCGAGCACGGGCTCGTGACACTCAAAGATAAATTTTGGTAAACATTTTATGATACTTTTAAAACCCAATTCTATAGCATTCTTTCTGCAATCAACAAAGATATATTATACCAGTATTCATGAAACAGCACTCTGTGATTTGATCTTGACTGTTTGTAATTTTGGCACTTTCGGTAGCATTTCATCCTGTTTTGCATTTCTTTTCTCTGATTGTGAAGTTGAAACCAGTCAACTTGAAACACTACAAAATATTTTGTTAAACTTTCAAACAACAATATTATGCACTTGTTAGATTAGTGAACATAATAAATAATTTAGTTTATAAAAATGCCAAAATGACACTTGTGAATCAACATTCAGACCATTATGTTCATTAAGTCCCTTTGTGAATACTTATGCTTTTCATTCATCACTTAGATGCCATCTGCTATGACCCAGTATCTTTTATAACATCATTTAGGAATATATGACATCCCTGATCATTATGGTATGAAAAACTAACTGAATGTATCTTTGTTGACTCCACCTTTCGCACTTGTTTATTCTTTCCTGCACACACTTCTCTTATAATAGCAACACTGATATTTCATTCTATTGTGTCTTCTTTTCTTTCCTGCATATCATACTTTAGAATTTGTGGACATCTCTCGCTTGCACACAATCAGTTCTGAATCCCCATGTTAGGTTGGTGGATTCAATCAACAAATCAATGTCTGTACATAAATGTCATGTGGGATGACATTTATGTATGAATGTGGGTTTGCTGGTTGAAATTTTTGACCTATCAGGGGGATGCTCTTCTTTTCCTAAATAACAATCCCTTCCTAATGCAGGATAACAACTATATAGAGTAAAAGGTTTCATAAAACTATGCCCCTTTGATACTTAATTTAGTTATTGCAGATGTATACCTTGTTATTGCATTGATGTTTACTTAGTTGATATGCAGTTCTGAAAGTGTTGATAATAGTAGTATGTTGTTTGTGTTTCATGCATTGCTTAGATCCAGTTGGATCTAACACCATTTTTCTCTCATGATGTAGGTAAAAATACAAAAGAACTAGGATGAGATAAGGCAAAAGTCATGAGGATCCAAATGGTGTCATTTCTCAACCCCAACATGCAGAAGACCAGCTGACAACAACCATATGATAAGGCAATGTATGGGACCCCCACTTCATACTACTAGCATGCTTCTTTTTTTACTTTCAGTACTGTATATTTTCTCAATGTTTTCAACTAAAATATGTAACCTATAAAGGAATACTTTCTCATTGCATTCATTTTGAATGTTCAATGTAATGATCCATTTTTTGAATTTGAAAGTTTAAATCAGATCAATACTTAGAGAACAACATAAGTCTTAACATGAATGCAATAATAAGATATTTGTCTTCAATATCTTAATAGAGTTTGAAAGGATGTACCTTTATGCAAGTCTTTTCTCCTGTTTATAGTTGCTAGGTTGCATGTATACTTTCTCTTTTGAATTTGAACAATTCTACAACTTTAAGAAAACAACTATGAAATTCATAATCCAATGTAAGATAACAATTAATTTATCAATTTAGTGCAACTAAAAATGATAACATTTTCTAGTGACCTCTTAGGGGTGTTTGCCTACTGAAAACAAATTAGACCAGTTGCCTTTTGCTTATCCATTGGGCCAGAGTCTTTAACCTCTAGGAACAACTGAACTTCTCAAACTGACAACCAACTGAAAACTAAAAATAGAAACTAGAACTGATACCTGTGTTGATCAGCACTTAGAGAAAGCAAAGAATATCTATAAACAACACCCTACACTTCAATATTATTGTCTGAACCTATGTTTATGATGTGATACAACAAAATTTGTCCATGTATCATATGGTGGACATAGTTCAGACAATGGTAAATGCTGTCCAAAAATAGAAACAACTAAACAAAAGGTAGAATGATCTTGAACAATGACCTCAATTTTATGGTATAGGTGTGGGCATGATGCGTATGATGTGGGGCAGTGGAAATTATACATGTCTCATGTGATGGGTATGATGTCCATGCACATATCATGTAATTGATCTTGTTGCTCCTGTTCATTCTAACCTTCAAAACTACAAAGTAAAATATTTGAAAAACAACTTCTCTTCCCACCATGATCATATTATTGAGCTATTCACCATTTATAACCAGGAATCTAAGGAACTTCTCGATTATGGATGATGTGTATCTTCCTGATTTGACCATTGTGCACTAGTAAATTTGACTTCAAATTTTGACGAAAATTGGTCAAAATTTTGATAGTAATTGGTCGAATTCACGACCAAACCTTTCGTCATTTTTTTTTGTTGAATTTTCAAATTTTTTTACTATTGGTTGTAATTACGACCAACATTGAGGTTGAAATTTTGACTATAGCTCTTGTTTAATTTGACAAGAATCACCGTCGAACTCTTCGTCCAATGGTCAAAATTTTGACCACTGTTTGGTGGAAATAAGTTGTGACGTTGGTCAAAATTTTGACCATCCCATTGGTGGAAAGTATAGCATTCTCGTCGAACTCTTTTAGTAAAATGGTCAAAATTTCGACCACTATTTGGTGGAAATGAGCCGTGACATTGGTCAAAATTTTGACCAACCCATTGGTGGAAAGCATAGCATTCTCGTCGAAATCTTTTAGTAAAATGGTCAAAATTTCGACCACTGTTTGGTGGAAATGAGCCATGACGTTGGTCAAAATTTTGACCATCCCATTGGTGGAAAGAATAGCATTCTCATTGAAATCTTTAGTGTAATGGTCAAAATTTCGACCATCCCATTGGTGGAAACCATAGCATTGTCGTCGAAAGCTTTTAGTGGAATGGTCAAAATTTTGACCAACGTTTGGTGGAAATGAGCTGTGACGTTGGTCAAAATTTTGACCATCCCATTGGTGGAAAGCATAGCATTCTCGTCAAAATCTTTAGTGTAATGGTCAAAATTTCGACCAATCGTTGGTGGAAATAAACCGTGGAATTGGTCGAAATTTCGACCAATGTTAAGTTTTTTAAATTTTTTTTTTTTTTGGTTCAACAAACTTCCCATAGGAGCTCATGTTTTTTGGTATGCAAGGGCTCACAATAATGTTAGACCAAGGAAGATCAATGATTGACAGATATTTTATAGTACAATTCAATAAGAATAATTCTTTTCGATATGCACTTAAATCATGTTACTATGAACATGTGACTTTTTAACCAAATCATCTTACTATAGTGCAACCAAGATTA
>MU224409.1:283853-293968 GCA_018584345.1 Thuja plicata | reverse complement strand
TCCACCCATACCTCATTAATGAGTCTTACACCCTCATTAATGGCAGCCCTTCTAGAGTCTTCTCCCCTTCCTCCATTTCTCCTATAAATAGGATGGATTTTGAGCTCAAATGGCCCTGAAATTGAAACTTTTATTGTATTGTTATAATGCTCCTAATTTTGAAGAGTTAATAGCATCCTTGTGCTGCCCATATTTGGAGAATTAAAGAAGCAATCTCATATTGCTCATGTTTAGGACTTTAATAGTGCTTTCTAGCTTAAATCTTAGTTATATTGTTGTAATCTTCATTTCTAGAGCTAGATTGCATGTTTTTGAACCATTTAGATTACTTTTCATTTGAATCTTCCATTCTTAGGTTGTATTTGTCACTGGAATATGCATAATCTGAGGGCTATTATGTCATTTTTCATACTCCTCCTAAATAGGAAGCAATAAATTGATTTTAGTGATTGCTATGCTTTCTAACCCCTTGCTTTCACTAATGCAATGATTTATTGAAGTGTTGTGTCTCTTAACAGGTACAAAAATCACACACACATCTCTGGCGCCCACCGTGGGGAAAGATTTCTCAAAATTTCACAAAATTTTACTCTCTGCCCTTAACATTTTCAAAATTTGAAGGCATTTTATCATTTTCAGGAGCAACTTATAGTTTCCGGTCATTCTTTTATTGTTTCTAGGAGCAACTTGTCATTTCCGGTCATTCTTTTATCATTTTCTGAAGCAACTTATCATTTGCGGGAGTTTTAATATCGTTTGCCGTTGCACTTCTGAAAGGTAAAATTTGGTCTTAAAATCATTTCTGGTAATCATTTTCACATTTTTTTGTATGAAATATCATTTCGTGTAAAAGGAATATTGTCCTGGGTATGTTTTATCATTTGGGATCAATCTTTTATCATTTTTGGGGTTTATCATTTTGGGTCTCTAAAATATCGTCTGTCATCTAGGGGGAAAAAATATAGGGTTCTAACATTTGCAAATTTGATTTCTAACTTTCTAACTTGGTTGTTTTCATGATTTTGATCCTATTTTTAGCCTAACTTGTGTTTGCAAATTTCTTTTAGAGATAAGAGAGCAAAAAGAAGATACTAACTTGTGGTTTTACATGTTTCTAATCCTTTATCTTGACTTATATTCTTTTCTTACGCTTTCAAAACTAAATGACATTTTCCAATCTTATACTAAATTGACCTGAGGAATATGCTCTTTTCCTTTTTAAGGAAAATTAGAAACTCACAAGTCAATTTATGATTTGAAAAGAATTTGGAGTAATTGAACAAAACAAACCTCATCGTCTAATTTTGGGATTAGTAAATGAACAACACAAATCACTAAATCTTGTGGTTCAAAGAACAAGTTCAATCATTTAATTCATTTGGAATCATAAATTGAACAAGCAAAGCACTAAAAATAGTGGTCAATTGAACAAGGCAAAATTTACCTTCAAGCATCCTATTTTTCTTAAATAGGAACAACCTAAATCAAGCTCAACATAGTTTGAAGGAATGAACATTGCATTGCATATTTTGGGAGAAAATGACATGGATTAGGAGAGTATGTTCTTCTTCTTTTGAAGAATCAGAAATCTAGACATCCTAAGCTCGCCAATCCTTTGTACATTTATTTAACAGTAGAGGGCCTGCCGGTTGAGGAAAAAATCTCCCGAAAATGACCCAAGTGAGGATAGGTTTTACGCCAACCCTTCCAACTCACTATAAATAGTTGCTTCCTCATAGGCCAAAGCCTTGGAAGATGAAGCTGGTTTTGTTCATGGAATTTCGACATCATTCCTTGAACATGCTTGGGTATATGTAGAGTGGAGCCACTTGAATCTTTCTTGTGAGACTACATATATTCAGGTACTCATAGGGCTATACACCTCAATTTTGCCTTGTGCAATTCTATGGGGGATGGTTTCAAATGGATTTCTCAATAATCTACAACAACTTCAACTGAAAGAATTCCCGATTCACCCCCGAAAGGGTGATAATCTTTGTGCAAGGCAAAAAGTAATTGCCCCAAAACTCTCTTCATATTGTGCCCTCACTTGCATTTGGATTTGGCTAATACAACATCATGACTGGAGCCATTACGTGCTTGGTGATGGATGTATTTTGATTAGCATTTGAGTGTGTACCTAAGTCAATGAGCAAAGATTTTCATTCTCCACCTAGAAAATAGGGATAAGATGTGTGTCTATTTCACCCTCTTAACAATGAAACAATGCTTGATGTGACTGAAAATCATTAAAAAGATAAAATCTTCAAACAAGCAACACAATTCAAACCTTGGTCTACATGTGTTTTTCAATCATTGAAAAATCTCAAAAATGTGATCTTCAAACTTCACGCACTTTCAAAATGAAGCTAACAACAATTGAATAGTGGGAACTTACGTCATTGCCTCTCAGAGGAAGATATTTTATTTTGGATCCCCTTTTGACTCTTTAGTCTGTCCTTATTGCTTCTTTTGGTCTCATTGTGGCTATTTCAAAATTTTTTTTAGACATCTACCTTGCATGTCCTGTCAAACTCTTGTAATCTGTCTCAATACGTGTGGTCTACCCACTTTTTACAACTTGGTTCCCAGCTCACTATCAGGGCATTCTAACCCTCTAACGCTGGAATCATTTACTTCCACCCAAACACAAACAACACTTCTACCTAGACACACTCACTTGAACGATTTGAGACTCTACCTGACACTATTGGGAAATGTTGATGAAAGTTAAGACATAACCACATGGTTAACACAAGATGCAACAAGTACACATCTAAAGGATTGGAAGTACCTCCTAAATCAACACACTTTCCAGGAGAAACATCTCACAGTTCCCTACTTGATCTAGACTGTCCACAAACAGATAGAAACACTCATGAATGGAGTGCAGCTTTTGAAGAATATGACAATAGAAAGAGTCAAAATCACGAAGATCTAGATGAGAATGATGAAACCACCTTTGAACATGATCCATTTGGATCGGACAGTGAGGGGGAGATCCCTGAAGATGAGTATGAAAAACTCAAATAGAGTAAGAGGTTCCACAAGATATTGGAAAGGATAATTGATGACGATAAAGAGAAATACTTCCTCCATCTAGCGTCTATGGGTGTCAAATTACCTAAGGATTATGATGTGGAACAACTCAAAGAAAATGAAGTACCAACTCCTATATCTATCCTTTCCAAATAGCTAACATTGATGCAAACATAGCTTACAAACCTCAAACAAGAGAAGGCTAAATCAAAATCACCATACTCTTTGGACTCCATTTGTCCATTCCCTTTTGATAAGAGTATTACTATGGTTCTATTTCCTCCAATTGTGGCAAGACCGAAGTATGAAAAGTACACGGGAGAAACTGACCCACACGATCATGTGAGGGAATTTTGTGCTTTGAGCATAGAATACATGCACGAATCTACATACCTCATGCGACTCTTTCCAGGAATTCTAGGAGGTAATGCCATGGAATGGTTCTCAAAGTTGAACCCTAAGGTCAAAACATTTGAGGAGTTAATCCAACGATTCATCCAACATTACTCCTACAACATCCAACATGATGTGACTATGATGGACCTATGTAATACCAAACATGGAACTGGTGAATCATTTACACACTTCCTACAAAGGTGGAGGAATATTTTTGCATGATATTCAAGGGCCATTCCCGAAATAGAGAAGATGGAGATCTTTGTTAATAATCTAGTGCCAGAATTGAACTATGCATTACAAATGCAAGAATCACAAAGCTTCGATAGAATGATTAAAAATGCCCTCCGTATTGAGGAAGTCATGGTCAAAAGAGGGGAGATCACTCTTCAAGGTGAAAACAAATCAAACAACTCCAACTCCAAGCCTAAATGGTGGAAGCAAAACAAGAATGTTTTTAATGACAAAGTAGTTGACGCCTCTAACATTAATGCTAAATCCAAGGTGTTCAATCTAACTAATAGTATGCAAGCAAGCAAGGAATCCAAGGTAACAACTCCCATACCCAAAACAAACAATGATAATGACAAGGGACGATCATGGACTTCCAAAACTCATAGAACATTTACTCCTTTAGGAGAACCTCTTGAGACTGTCTTAAAACACTATTGGATAACAAAGTTCTCATAATCCCCAATTCTAAACCATGGGAACCAATGGTCAAACCTAGGTGGTGGGATGATAATTCCTATTGTGTATTCCATAAAAACAAGGGACACAAGACTAATAATTGCCTTAAAATTAAGCATGTCATCCAAGACTTCATTGAAGGAGGTAAGATCAAAGTAGATGGACATACTACCAATGAGGATCATACATCATTCAACAAACCCTTTCCTAACTACAACAAAGGAGAAACATCTAAAGGGAAAGGTAACAAAGTCAACTACACCTATTCCAACAATGACAATGTGATTAATATGCTCAACATTAAGACTGAGTCAATCAATGTGGTCACAATCAAAGGTGTCTCATTCCACTTGAATACCGTAACACGGAGCCAAGCACAGGTCATGATCAAAGGACCTCCAAAACTGACACCGACATCCAAGGTTCCTATCATAACTATTCCTAAACCAGTAGCAAAACACATGGTTACTATTCCTGGAGCAAAGTATGACTTGGTAGACCAATTGAAAAGAACCTCTACCAAAATTTCCATTTTTGAGTTGCTCAAAATATCCACAGTACATAGGGAAATCCTAGATCAGGCTCTACATGCTGCTAACATCCCAAAGGATATCAATATAGACAAATTCCAAGTGATGATCAATCACATCTCCGCGCCACATTACCTCTCCTTTTCTGAAGAGGATGAAAAGTCATTGACCCATCCACATAATAAACCTCTCCATATTGAAGTCCTTATTCATAAATTCCATGTTAGATGCGTGTTGATAGATGGGGGTGCAGGATTGAATATCTGTACACTTGATCTAATTAAGAGACTGGGTCTCTCAGAATAGACAATTGACTCTAGAAGCAAAATAACTATCAAAGCTTATGACGAGGAAGAAAGATCCTCCAGAGGTCTTATTGTTCTACCTATCAGAGTTGGACCAATTGAGAGGAACGTCACATGTCAAGTTCTGGATCTACCCTTGGCCTACAATATCCTGTTGGGAAGACCATGGATTCATGAAATGCAAGTTGTGCCGTCTACTTACCACCAGTGCATAAACTTCCCACATAATGGTGTAGAAGTGACAATTCCTACAGATGCTAACTACACTTGTAATAATATCAAAGCTGGTAGCATGATCCCACATAACAAGGAGGCTATGGATGCAATTTCTCCTGAAAATACCAAGGACATGGTTATGAAGAGTTTTGGCAAAACCTTAAAACTTGAAGAAATAGGTATGGGAGAGTATAAGCTGGACTTGACTCCCTCATTGATAGAACTTTCGGTGTCACCAAGATCCTATGGAAAACTTTCCTCGACATTCAAACCTACAACATCCAAGGAGCCAAAAGTACACAAAGCAACTGGCATGGTAAAGGCATCCAAATCTTCTTTAGATAACACATAAGAACAGGCAGTCTTGGACTGGCTTTACAAAGGAGAACCAGTGGAATTTGAGGTGAAACATGTGAAGATATCCCTAGAACAATATGGCAAGGGATATGATTTCCTCAAACAAATGGGATACAAAGGAAAAGGACCTCTAAATGACACAGGACGAGGGCTTATTGAGCCTATACCCATGGAGTTCTGGAATACCAGAGACAAAACAAGACTGGGTTTTAATACTAAAACTGATAAACCCTCTTCAAAAGAGAGTCCACACTCAGATAAAGGGAGTGATGAAATAGATGAACTAGAATAGTGGTCCTACGAAATATTATTACATGTTGGCATAGAGGATCCAAACTATCAAGGAGAACACTATGTACCCAGCTTTGAGGTACCACAGGATCTTCATAGCCCCTTGTTAGCACAACCTCCCATTCAAGAGGTGGGAGACACCATAGCAACTGGTCTAGAGATATCATTAATAGAAACAATTACTCAAGAGACACCCTGACAACAAGATTTACATCCTAACTGGGGGCAATTGGTCACAATTTCACATGTCCTTGATCTACCCCACTTTGATCCACATGTAGATAACTGGGCACATCAGATAACCATTGCTGAATACTTAAATAGATTTGATGATGAGGTCACTGACTCTCATGACTATGAATGGGAAGAGCTATCTGTTTCCATTGAAGATATTGGAATAGATACAATTCATATGTTTGTGGTGCCCTTAGCTCCTCGTAAATAGTCTAACACTACTCCCAATGACACTGATAATCCTGAAGCAGAAGAAGAGTTCCTTCCCTCGATCATTGATGAAGAAACTAGTGAATACATAAGTCTAGAATAATTTCATAGGATACAAGAATAAGCCTCCTTTTACGGAGAGATGATGATGAGATTTCTACTGACGAATCACTAGAGTTTGGTCCGCATATAACTAACCGCGACCCTTTTAATTACAGTCTCACTCTTATTGATCTAAATATCGAAGAAATTGACTTAATAGACCATGTCATGTCAGTTATTGGTCTCGATGCTAATGTGATGATGTCCTTCCCAGAGTCTGACTCCCTATCATTGGTACTTCTAAACCTAATTGATTGGACTAAAATAGATCCTACTCCTATCCTCAACTTTCCCAATGACCACAACCTAGCTTGTTATCTCAATGCTTGTGAACCTTACCCTTCTTCCACCAATGAAAGGAGTGAGAACATGTCACAAGAGGATATGAGGTTTCTCAGTCAAAAACTGAAAATTAAAAAGAAAAAGAGGACTGATGGTGAAAACCACTCTATGGCAGTATCAGATCCCAAAACAATAAAGAAAAAAGATGTATCCAATGGTGAAAACCTCTCAGAGGTGCTAAAGGATGAGACTCTTGATATCCTCCCCGAACACTTTCAGGAAAGGTCTTCAGTACTGATTGAACCAACACAGTCAGTAAATTTGGGCACCATTGAAGATCCTCAAATAGTCCACCTTGTACAATCTTTATCAGAAGAGGGGAAGACACAATTCACAGAGTTCCTGAAAGAGAAGAATATTAACTTTGCATGGTCTTATACTGATATGCTAGGGCTAGATCCTAATCTAATCATGCACCACTTATCTATAGCTCTTGGGATCAAGCCCGTAAAACAAAAACTTAGAAAGATGCATCCTCATGTTGCATTATTGGTAAAAGCAGAGCTAGAGAAGTTGTTAAAGGCTGGATTTATCAGAGTCATTGCCTATGCAGGATGGATCTCCAATGTGGTCCCTGTATCTAAAACTGATAAATCTATCAGGGTTTGTACTGACTTTAGAGACTTGGACAAAGCATGTCTGAAAGATGACTTCCCTCTACCTAACATTGACATGATCATAGACCTTACAACAGGCTTCTAGATGTATTCATTAATGGATGAGTTCTCGGGCTATAATCAAATCAAAATTGACCCTGAAGATCAAGAGAAAAATGCATTTACATGTGCATGGGGCACCTTTTGCTGGAACGTCATGCCATTTGGGCTCAAGAATTCTAGTGCAACATATCAAAGAGCTATGACGACTATATTCCATGACATGATGCACAAGAACATGGAGGACTACGTGGATGACACATTGGCTAAATCCAAAGAAAGAGGTACTCACATTGCTGACTTAAGAAAGATCTTGGATCATATGGAACAGTTCCAACTCAGGCTCAACCCAAAGAAATGTGCCTTTGGGGTCCAATCAGGGAAGCTCCTAGGATTCATTGTTTCAGCGAAGGGAATTAAGGTAGAGCCTGCAAAGGTTAAGGATATACTAGAGATGGCTCCTCCATGCAACATCAGTCAAATGAGGATACTACAAGGGAGACTTCATTCCATCAGGAGATTCATGTCACAACTTGCAGATAGGGCCCAACCCTTTACTAAATTACTACATAAAGGGGTTATCTTGAAATGGAATGAACACTGTGAAGCAAACTTTAGAGAATTGAAAGGATACCTAGCTACCCCTCTTATTCTTATGGTGCCTATTCATGGAAAGCCCTTACTCCTATACATTTTAGCTACAGCTACATCCCTAGGAGTATTGCTAGCTCAAGAAGATGAAACAAAGAAAGAAAGAGATATCTACTACATTAGTAGAAGACTGGTTGCCTATGATCTCAATTATAGCATTATTGAAAAAGCATGCTTAGCAATAATCTTCACATCAAAAAAATTGTGGCACTACATGCTCTCTCATACAGTAAAGCTCATTGCTAAGATTGATCCTCTATAGTACCTTATGATCAGAACAACATTAACAGGATGTTTGGAAAAATGGGTCCTGATTCTAAGTGAGTTTGAAATTGAATACATAGAAAGGAGAGCTATTAAAGGACAGGTCCTTGTAGATCAATTAGCTGATTCACCACTCCAGGATGATGAACCTTTGATGATTGAATTCCCTGATGAAACGATCATGCACCTAACTGAATGTCAATGGAAGATGTACTTTAACGGTTCATTTACTCAACAAGGCTCTGCAGTAGGGGTCCTATTCATAACTCCTCAAGGTTACAAGATTCCCAAATCTTACAAATTGATGTTTCCATGCACCAACAATATTTTAGAATATGAAACATTGATAAACGGTCTTAAGCTAGCTATGGAGTGGAAGATTGTAGAGTTACACGTATATGGTGACTCCCAACTAATTATCAATCAGGTCAATGGGGAGTATCAAATGAAAGATGAGAAATTGATGCCCTACAAACAACTAGTTGATGACCTGAAGAAGTACTTTGTCTTTGTCACCTTCCAGTAGATACCAAGATCAGAGAACAAAGCTGCAGATGCTATGGCTACCTTAGCATCCATGTTACAACTGGAAGAACATCAGTTCCACTATGAATTCTTGGTGGAAGAACTATCCTATCCTGCCTTTGATACCCCTGAATATCAAGTCATATGTGCTTTGAATGCCCCAGACCAATCTTGGTATGCTAATATCATTGCTTACCTTTATGACCAAATCATCCCTAACAATCTATCCAGAAATGAGAAAAGATCCCTAACTAGGACAGCATCATGTTACATCCTCATAACTAAAAACCTATATCAATGAGGTCTCGACGGTACACTTCTTAGGTGTTTAGAACTTGAAGAGTCTGATATTGCATTAAAAGAAGTCCACGAAGGTGTATGTGGATCACACTCAAACAAATTTTCATTAGCAAAGAAACTGCATAGAGTAGCCTATTACTGACCTACCATGGAGAGAGATGTTATTCAGTTTTATAAAGCATGTCTTAAATGTTAGACACATGGAAATCTCATCCATGCTCCTGCTAGAGCACTTATACCTTTCATAATACATTGGCCATTTCAGCAATGGGCCTTTGACTTGGTTGGACAAATACATCCCAACTCTTCAAATGGACACAAGTTCATCATCACGGCCACTGATTATTTCACAAAGTGGGTCAAGGCCATGCCGCTAATCAAAGCCACTAGCAAACAGGTGGCTATGTTCATTCTAAACTACATTATTTGTAGATATGGGATACCCTCTTCAATTGTAACAGACAATGGGGGCCAATTTAAAAATCAAGACATTGATGACCTTTGTGAATAGTTCCACATCACTCAACATTGCTCCTCAATATATTACTCTCAAGGTAATGGACAAGCTGAGGCATCTAACAAGAATATTCTCAAGATTCTACACAGAACTGTGAGTAAGTCTAGCAGAGACTGGCATCTACAACTAAATCTGGCACTATGGGCCTATAGAACAAGCATCAGAACACCAACTAGAGCCACACTATTTGATTTAGTCTATGGCGCTGAAGTAGTACTACCCATTGAGGTTGAAATCCCATCTTTACGGATATCTTCACAAGGTGTAGACACCAAAAATTGACCAGGGGTATCTCAAGTATTCAAAATTCCAAATCTCAGCTAAATGCCTTAAAATCTCATCTCAATGAAAAAATAAATGGACCAAATCAAATGGACAAAAATCAAATCAAATTAAAATATCAAATAATCATGAAATCAAATAATTAAATTCAAGCCTAAAGGGATTAATCAAATTATGCAATTGATTTTTCAATTGTATAGTTCAAATC
>MU224409.1:261253-280405 GCA_018584345.1 Thuja plicata | reverse complement strand
CAAAGCCTATTCGAAAGGATTCTCCATCACTCTTCCAAACATTCCCCATGCATATCCAAGCATCTACCTTGTCCTTAGAAGTGGCTCCATGTCAAGAGGATAACCCAAAGAGAAAAGAAACAAGTATTAATAAAGATCAAGATCAAGATGTTATCCAATCTCCTCCCATATTTGATGAAGGTCCCATATCCATAGAATCTAGTGATGATCCCCTTGCAGCCTTTCATTTTTTCCAAGATGACATCTTTTCGGGTCAAGAACAAAGTGTCCTTCCAAGCTCGATATCTAGTCCACTTCCCAAGAAAGATAAAGATATCCCTTCCACCATTTCCAATGAACATATTAAAAATCAAGAGAAAAACATCCTCTCTACACCATTCGAAGATCCTTGTCAATATCAAAATACCCCATCAACTCCTTGTCATGATCCTCCATATTCACCTCAAGAAACCATCATTCCTCCATATCCCTTGCATAAGAATAAATCCCTTCAAGCTTTAGTTGATCCTATCAAAGTTTCTCTCATGAAAGCTACTCATAATCCTATTGGTATAAAGATAAATCTTAAAGATGAGAGCCTTGAAAATGTAACTCATGCCAAAGATATTGATATCCCTTTCACTGCCTATCTCCCTCCATTCAAACACAACCATACACCTTCACCATCCTCCAAATCTATTTTGGGTTCCTATGTCCCAAAGCTAAATTCTTCATCCCTTCCATCCATATTGGGTCCATATATTCCTTCATCAACTATTCCTACTATCCCTAGTTCTTCATCCACTTACCCTCCCATGTATCAAGATCAACGAAGGCACACATACTTGAACAATGTTCAAACACCCATCCATATGAACCCTCCATATTATTCCTCTTCACCCACAATTCCCAAGTCTTTTGGAATTAATTTGGATGTGCAACATAAAAATCAAAAATCCAAGAATCCACATGTGTATAAAAATCACCATGTCCCATCTAATTGACATGTGATTGAAAAGAAAAAAGAAATATCAAAAAGGCCGCAAAGGTCCACAAAGACAAATGAAAAATCCAAGAGGCCGCAAAGGTCCACCAAGCAAAAAGAAAAATCAACAAAAATTTTGGTTCCTAAATCCCTCATTGAAGAAATGCATTCAAAAGCATCACAAAAGAAACAAAAATCAAAGACTATGTGGATTCCCAAGTCACTTTTGAAATACTTGCACACAAAAGAAAAATCAAAGTTGACATTCAAGCTTCCAAAGGCTTCCACTCCATCTCCTTCCAAACATTTTCCACTTTCTAAGTCTACTTTGGGTTCCTATATCCCAAAATCCACTATCTTAGATACATCCTCACCTCCTTCATCCATTGTTCCTCCGTCATTCCACCACCGTTCAAAGTGTTTGTCACAGTTGATCTTTCCAAAATTTCCATTCACAACATACCTTCTTATCCTCACATTCATTATCCAATACATACTTTCCATCTTTCCATCCCTCTTATCCCATCTATGGTAGAAAATGTTCGCCACCATCTACCCTTATCTTCCATATCTATCATTTTTCATCAACTTATCAATATCTTTGAGCATCCTAGCCATCACCATGGTTTATTATAGCATATCTTCCAGAAGATCATTGTCCAAAGATCCAAATGTTGGGGAAATTTTGAAAAATACAAAAAAAGAAAAAAATTTAAAAAAAAGAGAAAAGTGCCTTGGTGAAAACCTAGCAATAGGCACCTTGGTAGAAAAAGTAAATAAAAATAAATCCTTCCTATGGTGAAAACCACTTCTTGTGGCGCCTTGGACAAGTACCATGATGAAAACCTGGAAAATAGGCATCATGCGTAATTCCTTCCTCTTGCACTCTACACTTGGGGGAAAGTTTCATCCATGTTATCCTCCATATTCCATATTCTACCATTTATCTCACTTGCATCCATATTCCCTCTTTTACCTTTGGTCTTGATAAGGTTGAACATATCCATGAGCATCAAGTATCTTGACACCATTATCCTTTCCATTAGCTTATTCACTTGTTGCATCCATCCTACCCTACCATGATCTTGCTTCTCCCTAATCCACCTTCATTATTCCTAAGCAATCTTTCCATGATCATCCTCTCATAGCCTCCAATACCCTTTATCCTGATCGTGCTATATTATCCACATCTTACCCAAATTGATCCATTGGTCTTGATTGAAAATGAAGGATGTAAAGTACAAAAATTTGTTATCAAAATCTTCTTGACATGTCCACTCTTTTGGATCACTCACTTTCATGACATCAGGTCATTATCCTATATGCTATCTAGAACTGCATCATTGGCTTCCATTTCTTATCCAAAAACATGTTTCGCATTGTTATATCCGTTTTCCTTAGCTTGGGTAATCTTGAGGAGATGGTCCTATGGGTCACATTCGCATGCTTCATCCATCATGGCCTTTCCATCTCTAATCCATTAGCTTCTAAATCCATCTTTCATGTCCTATACCTTGCTAGACATTGGGGACAAACCAATGTGATCTTGTTTGAGAGATGGTAAATTCTAAAAATTCAAAAAAATTCAAAAATACCAAAAAAAAAAGGAGAAAAGATCAAAAATACCAAAAAAAAAATCAAATATCTCTAAAAAATCCAAAGACATTAAAAAAATCTAAAAAAAATCCAAAAATCTTGCATAAAGTCTCTCAGCTGCATGGTTGTCACATACTCGGTTGCATTTGCCCAAGATTTACACGGTTTGATTTTTACTTGGGGGCAAACATCATGGATTTTGGTACCAAATGGATTCAATAGTGCAACACCTTGTTCACACATCAGAAGCAGATTTTCAGATTCAGAGGAGAGATATTTTGGAACTTTTGATGGATATCATTGTTTGACCCTAAACAGTTTGATTTGATAACATGATCCTTGAGCTTCACTACCTTATTTTATCAGGATTAAAAATTGACAAACCCTAAATGATCAGAATGTTTGGAATTCTTTTTGAAAATCTTGGTACATTGCAAAACACTTGGAATTTTTGATGAGTTTTTCATTGACTTTTTCGAGTCATGTTCTTTTTAGCTAATCCAGGATGTTTTGACTAGATTGGCGATAATGGAGACATGATGTTTTCTTAGGCTTCTGTGTGACATTTTTGAGGACAAATTTTTAACTTGTGTGAATTATTCTAACGAAATGGTCATCAAAGAACCATCGAGGACATTCATATGGGAAGGAGGGTTAACCTTTGTTTGTTCATGCAAAAGGATACCTTGGCTATTTAAATCTTCCATATCTTAATACCAACCTCCACTTGCAACATTGCATCCGATGAAACCAGTATTCATACTCCCATAGTTGGTCATTCAACTAGTGAGGGTTGTACTAGGTTCTTTAAACAAGGTTACCACATGAGATGAAAGTCATATTCATATTATTATGGCTGCCATGGCACCAGTAAGGATTGTATCGACTCCTAGTTCCACAACGCTCAATGATGAAAATATATCTTTGTTTGCATTTCTTTCACAAACACTCAAGGACAATTAGTTGCATTGCATTACATTCATGTTAGATTAATTGCATTTATTTAGAATTATCTTTCCAAGTGAATGGGCTGGAAGTGAATCATGATTACATCATCAAAGTCCTAATCAATGTCCTCAAATATCTTATCCATCAAATTGATCACATGCTACATCAAGGATATCATTAATATACATCTAATCACCTAAGGGCAATCTCACCATCTGATCAACTCAGAGAAACCTAACTCTGTTTATCCCCTATACCTATTTCTGCACCCGATTCATATCAAATGACCCTATCTATCAGCCTCCCACCACAAATCTTCCCATCCAATCCAATCCAATTGAATATCAATTAGTCAAATCATCCAATTGATCATCTAACGTCAATCATTTATCCTATCATCCATTTTCTCATTTTGAGCACATCAAATTTCCTAACTCTAGATCTTGAGGAAGGAAATTCAATCCATTTGTTCGTCTCTCTAGATCTTGAGAGCAAATTATCAGTTTATCCAATCAATCCATTTGTTCATCTCTCTAGATCTTGATAGTGAATTATCAGTTTATCCAATCAATCCATCAACCTACTTATCCGATTGACATCAATACAACATCAACCAAGTGATTCTAACTGGCATCAAGTGATATCTGATCATCATCACCTTATCTCAAACATCAACAACATTTTCTCAATCATAGCTATTATCATCAAATTCTCTTCGCACTGGGGCATGTTTTGTTGTCAGGATCAACATCATTGTTTATCAGAAATGCAATCATCTTGGATCTCTCCTATCAGCAATATTCATCAAAATATTCACATCTAAGATCAATATGATTTCATTTCAAAGGGGGCATCATCATATCATCCAACTGGGATTCTGCAGCATACCTTATATCAAATCTGGGGCATTGAAATTTCACATTATTAGTGGGGCATCAAATTGAGTATCATATCAGGTTTTCATATCATTCAATCAACTCATCAGTATTGAATCAATGATCAAGACAATCAAGCTTTCTCTGAATCAATGCGCTTCACACATCAATTCAAAGAGGGGCATTTGTAGACACCGAAAATTGACCAGGTGTATCTCAAGCATTCAAAATTGCAAATCTCAGCTAAATGCCTTAAAATATCATCTCAATGCAAAAACAAATGGATCAAATCAAATGGACAAAAATCAAATCAAATTAAAAGATCAAATAATCATGAAATCAAATAATTAAATTAAAGCCTAAAGGGATTAATCAAATTATGCAATTGATTTTTCAATTGTATAGTTCAAATCAAAAAGATTAAATCCAACCCAATCACTTCTCCATGGATAATTTAATTAAATGATGGAGTTATTTAATTCCTAATATCTTTGAGACAAAAAACCAACTTTCCCTCCATTTGAGAACACCTCAAAGCTTTTGACTTAACCAAACTTTGATCATGATCAACTCACTCTACCCCCTACCCTTGGAAAAATGCTATAAATACAAGCCATTTCCTTTGTGTTTGGGATCCAAGAATTTCGAGAGAAAAAGCATCCTTATTATAGGCATATGGAGAGCATTTTAGAGCTTTTGATCACATTTCAACATTTGCGCACCATTTAGTATATCATCTTTTAGGAGCATTTGTTGTTTTCTAACATATCTTGGAGCATTTTGAGCATTTTAAGCTAGATTTGAGCTTTTTTTATCATTCATTTCTCGTTATAGGATTGTCCTTGGGAGAGATTAAGCCTGAGAGCTCTCTTAACAAAGCTTAGATAGAGAACCATGAGATGATATAGATCTTAGCTTCAATTCTTAGATTAACTTGTTTTATCTTTCCATAGAATTGTGGCTTTCAATCTTAATTTCATGAAGGTGTATTTTCTTACACACACAAGGTCTTGTTACTAATGAGCAGTACCGCATAGATAGAGTGAATTCTCTAGACATACTAGATGAGCGTAGACAACTGGCATTCGACCACCTCAAAGTATATCAAGCACGCATGTCCAAAGGCTACAATAAGAAGGTCAAACCACACAAATTTGAAGTAGGAGACCTCGTCCTAAAAGAGAATCCTAAGAACCAGCCTAACATAGAACATAAAGGAACGTTTGAACCTAACTGGCTGGGACCTTATGTTATCACTACCACTTTTGGGACTGGAGCTTATCAACTGGCTACACTTGAAGGAGATGTTCTTCTAGATCTTATCAACACTCTAGATTTGAAGCGGTTCTACACTTGATGTTCGGCTAGCAGAGCCTGTACAACAAAAAGTTTTTACAAAATACCAAAAACATTCAAAAAATTGATCCTGAAGAAATCCAAAAATAGTGGAAAAAGGTCCTACAGAAAGGGTATCCTTGGTGAAAACCTGGAAAACAGGCGCCTTGATACTACAAAAATATTCAAAAAAGCAAAAATAGCAAAAAAAAAAGGGAAAAAGAGAAAAGTGCCTTGATGAGCATCTGGTAAAACAGGCATCTTGGTAGCAAAAAGAAAGAAACAGTCTTTCCAACTGGTGAAATCCTAGCAATCAGGCATCACTTATGTTTTGTGTTCTATCTATCAATGCACTACTGATACTAGGCCTTCATAATTATACCTGTTCTCAAACGCTGACTTCATTTCCTCAATGGCTATCTTATCCTCATTTGGGATTTGTCTGCATTTACATCTTAAGAATAAGTCATTCTGCACTGGGGGCATCTTTGCTGGCATGGTAGGTTGTGGTTGCTAGGTTGCTCTAGGATGGTTTGCCTCACAAACACAATGTTTCTTGATACATGCAAAGCAATGTCACTTTCCAAAACAAGGGTGTCTTTTCAAAAATCACATATCTAGACATGACATTTACATTAACGGAGTTCCTACGAGGCTATATTGGATCGCAAACATGAATGGATTATCCTATCAATGCACAGGCATGGAAACACCATATTTCTTATATTCCAATTTTCTGATTGATGAATCTTTACTATGTTTGACAGATGAATGAACAAGTACTACTTAAACACACAGTTTGATAATGGTTTGATTATGATTCTTTCATTTTCTGATGATGTTCTCAACTAGGGGCATCTAAGTAATTATAAATTTTATTTGATTGATTCTCAATTGATAATTTATTATGTCTTCTTAGTTTCTCAATGACGTCTACACAAAGACAAAGAGTCACAAGGATAGGGGGCATAATGTTTTCTTGATTTTCTATGTATGTTGATTGTTCCAAATGATCCTATAAATTTCACCTAACTTGGATGTTTATGGTAAGAGCTGCCACTATGGGTGGATAGCTGCATATATCTCAATCTTCGTTATGTGTAGAATACAGTGAGGTTGAAATAATTTTCTTGTCTATTTTCTGATCCAGATTCTCACTAAGGTATACGAATCATAATGTACCCAAGGATATGAATTTTCACGGTCATTGCAGGTCCAATATCTTGCCTTACTCAGGATTTGGTATATTAAAAGGAAGGTGACTATTTTGTTGTCCTGGCTTCTATGCCTTGATGCCTAAGTCTATTTCCGACATTCCAATAAAACATTGTATTCATACTTTCATAATATCAATGGGTATTAGTGATTATTGTACTATCTGATGGTATCCATTCCAAAAGCACCCAATGATGATAAAATATTCCAATATCTGCAAATCAGTGGCAGTCCTAAGAGTCTACATATAAATGCATTTAGAGATTGCATGATGCATTTTTGAAAGAACAACATAAGGATTTGTGCTAAAACTCCTTTCTATTTTTAATTCATTTGAAATCCAAGCTATTTACATACCCATGCTTCCCAAAATCTCTGATCTATCAGGAACGAAATCAAACTCACCTTTTCAATGTGATTAACTTGGTAATCATGTGTTTACTCTTAAACACACCACCTTTTTAACTTCTTCTACTCCATTATTTTATTCCCCTACCCAATCACTGTAAGTGATACATCATTTCAACAGAGGGATTTTATTCTTTTTCCTTCAATTTTGTTCCCGAGGGGGCATGATCACACTATCATCAATTAAATTTTTTCTCAAAACAACATTAAAAATGACTTCATTATCAAACAAAATAGGGGCATGACAGTTTCCTTGATTAAGTCAGAACTATTGGATAGAAATCTTTGGTTCTCATAAGCTGGATATCTTGTGTTTCCTCATTTTAAAAGATTCTTATTAAGCTCCCGACAGCTTCTTACTGACTTTGGACAACAATCAAGTTCACAATCAATATTATCAATCTTTGGATGACAACCAAGTTCAAAATTGGTATCTTTAAAAATATTTTATTGATCTTTGGATGACAACCAAGTTCAAAATCAATTCTATCAATTTAGTTTGATCAAGTGCGAGACTGATCTCATCAGGCATTTTGTTCGATCGTGAGCGAAATTCTCAATCTTTCTGAAGTCTACATCAAAAATTTCTTTGAATCAATGTGTTGCTCGCACATCAATTCAAAGAGGGGCAAATGTAACCACCTAGTTTTGGTCTGCTTTGACTATAGACCCTATTTTCCCTAAGTGTGATCATACCCCCAATTATGTCCAAAAGACCCTGTTACTACTTGGCATAATTCCTTTGAGTCAGATTTAATCTCCTAAGTGATCTAATCACTAATCTACATTAATTGCTTTAGCCAATCAAATCAATTCAATTCAATCAATTCAAAATCATACCTAGCTAAGGTAATTAATTTAAAGGGAATTAAATGGAATCCTATTTATACCGCATCAGTTGCAAGATCAATCCCCTAGCCTAAATTGATTCAATTTGGCTATAGTCCTAATTAATTGTTACAAATCAATCAAAATCTTGGATGATTAATTAAATCCCTATTATTAAATGAATATGTTATTACAATAATTCATTTTATTAATATTCCTTCCACCCATACCTCATTAATGAGTCTTACACCCTCATTAATGACAACCCTTTTAGAGTCTTCTTCCCTTCCTCCATTTCTTTTATAAATAGGATGGATTTTGAGCTCAAATGGCCCTGAAATTGAAAGTCTTTTATTGTATTGTTATAATGCTCCTAATTTTGAAGAGTTAATAGCATCCTTATGTTGCCCATATTTGGAGAATTAAAGAAGCAATCTCATATTTATCATGTTTAGGACTTTCATGGTGCTTTCTAGCTTAAATCTTAGTTATATTATTGTAATCTTCATTTCTAGAGCTAGATTGCATGTTTTTGAATCATTTAGATTACTTTTCATTTGAATATTCTGTTCTTAGGTTGTATTTTTCACTGGAATATGCATAATCTGAGGGCTATTATGTCATTTTTCATACTCCTCCTAGATAGGAAGCAATAAATTGATTTTAGTGATTGCTATGTTTGCTAACCCCTTGCTTTCACTAATGCAATGATTTATTGAAGTGTTGTGTCTCTTAACAGGTACAAAAATCACACACACAATATCATCCAAATAAACAAGTACAAACCTGCACATCAAGTTTATGAAGGCCTTGTCCATAGCCTTCTGAAAGGTTGCACCTGCATTTGATAGACCAAATGACATTTTTTGATAAGCCATGGTTCCCCATTTGGTTGTAAATGTTGTTTTGAATCTATCCTCCACCAAAATTTGGCTGTAACCAGAGAAACCATCCAGCAATGAGAAACATTCTGAACCTGAAATAACCTGTAAGATTTGTTCCATGGAAGGCAACATATGTCTATCTTTTAATGAAGCTCTGTTCAGGTCAAGGAAATCAACACACAATCTGATTTCCCCATTCTATTTCCTAACAGGAACCAGATTGGATGCCCATGAAGTGTGTTTGATTGGAAAAATGATGTTACTCTCAATCAATTTGTTCAATTCTTTAATCATGAGGGGCTCTAACTTGGGATTTATTGGCCTCTATTTTTGCCTAACTGGTTTGGCTCTTGGTTCAAATTCAATTATATGCTGAGAAATATCAGGATTAAATACTTTCAAATCTGAATACTCCAAGCAATAATATCATGGAATTCATTACATAATTTGACAAAGGTTTGACGTTCTTTAGGTGTACATACCTTTCCAATTTTCAGCACTTTATCCTTTGCAACAACAATTTCCTCATAATGCTCCTCTTTAATCTGCAAGCTGGATTTATCCTTTTTGATTTGATCATTAGTACCAAACATAGATTCTAAGGTCGCAAGACCTTTGGGCATCTTGTTTGTTCTTAGCTGAATAATCTGGTCCTCATATTGCTCCTTCAATCTTTGTTGGTTTGGTTGTGCAAACTCAGCTTCTTCTCTTAAAAAATTAACAATATGTTGGTCAGATTCAAAAACTTGCCAACAATCAGCATTGTTAGGGACAGAAGGTCTAACAATCACTTTAACATAATTCAGCCCCTTACTATATCTGATCTCTATTGGGATATCATACTGGGCTCCAATAGCAGCAAGCCTATCAGCATGTTCATTCTATTTTCTAGGAATGGACTACAGATTAAAGGCTTCAAAAACTTCAATTAAATCTCATACAACATGTTTGTAATTCTTTAAAAAATCATTCTTAGTTGCATAAACATTCCTAACTTGATTCACAGTTAATTCTGAATCACCATAAACTTGTAAACAGCTAACACCTCTTTTAATGGCCCACTTCAATCCGTTTATGAGGGCTTCATATTCAGCCACATTGTTTGTATAGCTAAAAGTGAATCTAAAAGAAGCATAATACCTTTTATTTGCTGGTGAAACAAGCATACAACCTCCTCCTACACCTATCTTGCTGTGTGATCCATCAAAGAACAACTTCCAAACAACATTAGGTTGCTATTCCAAACCTAAATCTGCATCTTTTTCCATGGCTGGAAGAAAATCAGAAACTTCATGGATAATGTAATTACCCAAACTTGGATCTTCAATCTATTCATCTGATATTCTTATATTTTCAGTTGCCCAATCATCTAACATCATATCAGGAAACTTACTTACTTGTGTTTGAGTCTCAAACACCTCTGGTATTTCCTCTTGATCAAATAACACAATTGCTGATTTGTTTCCAGTACTAGCAACATACTTTTCAACACATAATTTTGCAATTGGATCTGAGCGTATAGTAACCTTAGTACCATACATGGTGTGGAATAGCATGTGAGTCCAGTCTGCTGATAGATAACCTCCTATCTTAGCAGTAAATTATCTAGACAAGCATATAGAGAAGTTAGGAGGCAAATCTATAACGTACACATCCATAGGAATTGAAAAAATAGGACAGCTATGCAGTGTTAAATATAAATCCCTTATAACTCCCACAGTTTCCACAACTATTCCATCTAACTATACTACTCCTCTTTCCAATGGCTCATACTTCAAGCCTAACTAGTCAGCAATTTTCTTAGGCATGACTGAACTAGTTGCACCAGAATCAATCATGCAGTTATGGACTAAGTGTTGTCCTATAGTAACAGTTACATAAAATAGAGGTGGCTTGGTCAACTTAGATGATTATTGGGTTTTATTTGTACTGGAAACAACTAAAACCTTAGGGGTTTGCTGAGATAAAACTTCATCAGATAAGGTAAGTTTTTTTAATGCTTCTTGCAATAAATCTTTTTGGCCTGGAAGAGCCAAAACATCCCACATGGATAAGGGAACATTTTTTTTCTTCAAATGATCAACAATATTGAAGTTTTGAACTCTAACCTTCTGCTACTATTTTAAAACAATAATCTCCTTTGCTGTTTGGATTGACTGTTCTGCTTCCTTTTGAGCTTGTACATGCTGCTTCATTTGTTGTTGATCTATGAAAGTAGGTTGTTGTACTTTATCATTTTGAGATTGATCATTTCCAACCTTTAATTTTGACCTTGTTCCTGTTTCTATTGGTCTCCATACTTGATTGGGGTCAAAATTTGCTGCTAAAACATCATCTTCACCAAAATTGACTAAAGAGGCATCATGATTACCTTGCGTGTGCGATTGATCATACTGTACCTCCGATTGACTATTAGCTGGATGTCCTTTCAACACATCTTACCTTCTAGCTTCCTGTGCATGAGGGCAATCCAACCAGTAATGCCCGTCATTGCATGTGTTGCACTATTTCACTTCTTGCACATAATTATTTTGTGGAATTAGTGTCAACTCCTTGGAAGTACTTGGAGTTGCATAAATGTATGCTTGGCCCGCTCTTTGACCATAGTCCCTTTGCTACCCTTGAGATGGTCTTGACGGATTTGAGCTAGAGGCTTGATTCAATGGCCTATTTTGCTGGTAAAAAGCTTATGGAGTTCTATTGTATTGGTCATGCTGCCTCTTAAAATTTGTAATTTCATTGCCAAAATTCTGCAATGTCTTCAAGATGCTATCACTTGTGTCCTTTAGCTCCAAAGTTTGCTCTTTTATCTCCTTTATAGGAGCCGAGGTAGCATGCTCCTCTGCTGCAACCTACATATTTAATGTTGGTACTGGTGGAATAACTGCAATCGGTGGTATGACAACTGGTACAACTAGTTGTATCTCTACACAATAAGGCATTGAAGGCCTTGGAGGTAATTTTCCAGCTTGTATCAAGTTGTTTTGAGCTCTAACAAAAAAATCATAAGAAACAGGTAAAGTATTACCTCCCATAGACTGTATCATAAGTGCAATATCAGGGTTAAATTCTTTCAAAAAGAAAAGAAATACATAGTCATTAGATGGTCTAACAGATCTTGGAATTTTGTCCCAAGTTTGTTGAAAATGAAAGTTGAAATCAGAAATATGCTCATTGATATCTCTCTTAATAGTAGTTAACTGCTCAACCAAAGAGAAATTATCTGATCTATCTTCAAATTTACTGATCAAAATAGTACCTAACTCATCCCATGTACTAATAGAGTTAAATGGAAAACTTCTAAACCAGACTAATGCTTTACCTTTAAGTGATGCCGCTAATAGTTTTAATGCTACATCATCATGAGTAACCTGATGTAATCCACATAAAGTAGCAATATATTTAATGTGCTCAATTGCTGAAATATGATTCTCACCATTAAAATACGTCAAACCTTTTAGTGCCAGTGGTGGAATATCACGATGTACAACAATTTGTAACGGGCTGCTAGCATTGAAAGCCACAAATGGCAAATTTCTACCCATCTGTACTGGTGGTACTTGCTGTTGAACTGCAGTTTGCACCTGTTGTTGGACTACAGATTGCAAAACATATTTGTTTACTTGTGTTACCATTCTCTGATATGTTTTCAATCTTGGAGTAGTAGTGCCACTTGTGGATGCTACAGAAGTGGACTGATTTCTTGTTGTTTCTTCAAAAATGGGTAATTCTGATCCAGAATTATCAATAACACTTAAATCTTCAGGAAAACCAAAATCTTCAATTATTACCTCATGGATTTCAGAAATGGCAGCTTGATCCTCAAAGATAGGATTATCAAATAATGAAAAATCAGATCCCCTGAGAAAAGAGGATGATTCTCCTACAGCATGAGATGCTCTACTTCTCCTTGTTGATCTACCACCTCTTCTGCTAGGTTGTAATTATTGATAAATGAACCCTTCACTGTTGGCTCTTGTAGGAGTCCTCATTAAAATAAGTCCAACTAAATCTGCAGTAAAAACCTCCCAAGTAGAGTTGCCAGGTGTTTGGTAAAGCACCTTCTTTAAGGTAGAAATATTGTTGTTCACACCAAAACAACAATAAGAAATAATAACTTCAAAGAACTGTGTAGCAGTTCGTGTCCCACCGGGCGTGCCAAAAAATGGTGTCAATCAAGATTGTGCCTATAGTTGGATGCAAAATCTAGCCATCCTGTTGAAACATGGAAACATTCTCCTAGGTGGATTAGAGAACGAATCTCCAGATTCTAGGCCAGCTCCTGTTGAATTTGGGATAGCACCTAATATTGACTTTTATGGTTTTGGGAAAAGGGAGAAGGAGAACTAAAAATGAAACCTAAATAAGAAAGGTGATACACCAAAGATGGATGCAGATTTATCAGAATTGCAAGACTGTACCTACAAAACACACATTACTAAGTTCTGCAATATTTTTCACTTCTTAACACCTAGGATTATCAAGAGCTTACTATTAGGGTTTGATACCACTAATGGTGAAGATCTGATAAAAAAATAGGTACTTTCTGCAAAAGGCTGATTCTTTATAACTCCAGAATAGGAATTTGAGTAATTCACTAATCTATATTTAAAAGAGAAGAAACACTAAAATGCAGAAATTTAAGAAGGATAAATAGAAAAACTTAGAAAATATGTATGAACAGTAAGGCCAACTTTATTATCACCAAAATCTACAAAATGGTCACAAAATACAAAAGGAAGTGCAAAGGAACGATATGTTCACTAATACAACTTCTCTCCCCAATTCTGAACCCCTCTAAATGGAAAAGAAGTTCAGTTATATAGCCTCCAAGGCTAATTCTAAAAATGAGTACTCCCCCTAAAAAGTGCCTCTAAAACAGATAGATCCCCTAAAATTAAGGCCCAAATAATGCCTATAATATAGTTTTCAAAAGCCTTCAATGATCTCTATAAAACCCTAAACCTAAGGCATAAATCATGCCTATAATCTAGCCTTCAACTATACCCTTTAATGTTGATTTAAATATTTACATCTTATCCATATCTTATCAACATGTTACATGGAATATCTAAATATATCCCTAAGAATACATTAGAACATGGAATCCTACCCTAAAACCATATCATATGGTAAAAACCCGATCCATATTTACAAACAACCCTAATACAATGTATAACCTCAACACATGAAGCTGACACCATAGTCTTATTAGCCCTAACTCCATGACACCATAGTCTTATTAGCCCTAACTCCATAAGCTAAGGTCAATGCAATCACCACAAATATCCCTTACATCCCTTGTGATAGAACTATCATGTTATTTGTTCAAGAGCTGTCATGCATTGTTGTTGACAGGGTCTTAACTTGGACTGCATTGTGGAATCCAAAATTCCATCAATTTTGACATAGGCACTTTCATATTGCATCTTGTATTATGTGTTTTGAAGAAAACTTAGGGTTTTTCTTGTTGTTGTTAGGGCACCACCATGCTAGGTTAAATCTGGAAGTTGTAACGATGACAAATGGCGTTGTGACTGCATTTGTTGATTCTTTGGTAACTTGGATTCTTTGCTGTGATCTTGAGTGTATCTAAAACTCAGGCTATACTCTATTAATGCCGCCATTCTGAGAAAAGTAACTCATCCTCTTATAGTTTGCATATTGTTTTTGATACTGCAGTTTGAAACCATGAATAATAGTGTTTTTGCCTCTAGTTTTAGGAAGCTTGGGCTTCTTGTAGTTAAGTGGAGTGTGTCATTGTTAGTAATAACTAAGGGGGGGGGGGGAGGGGGTGAATAAGTGGCGTAAAAAATTAATCCTTAAATCAATCCTTCAAAACTTATAACCACAAATTATATCTCAAGTTATTTTATGTCCTACAAGATGAATGCCTTGAATAACTTATATCAATTTACTACTTGTCAGATTGCTCTGTTAAGCCTTTTTCTGTATGTTCACTGATAAGCAATTATCTATTTACCAAAATATAGTAGATATGTAGAGTATACCGATAAGTCTAGAATGAATTATGTAAGATACAAAATAGTAAAGAAATGAATCATACACACATAACACATGGATTTTAACATTGAAACCCTGTTAAGGGAAAAAACCACTGGGACTGGTACCCCAAATTTTCAGTCTTCTGAAGTGAGCCCTGTTAGGAGCCAACCCTGTTAAAGGTTACAAACACATTGTTAGGTGTAACCTTGTTAGAGGATTTTATACATAGAGGTTGTCAATTAGTATCAGACATCTAATGCTGCCATCCTTGAATCAACCTCTTTCTTAGACTGTCAATAAGCATTAGGCATATCCAATGCTACTTTCACAAATCAACCTTTTTGGCACTCCTTGATATGTACCTCAATATATAGAAGACTGTTAAGTCCTACTCAGTTAAGAGACTTGATGCTTCAATGGTTAAACTGAAACACTATGACCTGTTCATATTGCAACTTAAATTGCATTTTTAGATCTATTTAAGTACATTACCTCTCTGACCAATGTATCAATTCAATCATTGTGCTCTACACTTTATTCTTTGTGATGTTGTGCTCACTGTTCGTCGGTGTCTGCAGAATTCCTTAGCTCTCCCTTCAGCTTATTTGATCAGGACTGCATGAAGTTGTTCTTCATTAGTTTCTCTTTAGCATCCTCTTTCTGTTCACTCCCCTTAATCCTCTTCTATAAATGAATTAAGCTTGTCTCTTATATAGACACGATATTCATTGTTTCTTGGTTCTTAATTCTTGGCATAATAAATAATCCAGCCAATTTGATTTAAAGCATAACTCCTGATTTGTCTCGCAGATACCTTCTTGCCAACTGTATAAATCAGCTATAAATCAATTACTTATCTTTGACTTTATCTGGATGACTAAAACAATGATAAGTATCCGTTAACTCTATCTTTAGCTTCTTGCCAACTAAGCATTTTGTTATTTTTTGAATTCTCTGTTATGTCAGTTAATACTTCAATTAGTAATCTGTGATAACTGACTGTTTCATCGGTGTGACTTCATTTTTCATCGGGATCTCCATCCTTGTCTTTTCCATTAGGCAACACTAAAATTCTGTCCATCGGGTTACTCTGTGTTTTTCTCATCGGGCAACACTGTAACTCTTCTTGTCGGTAATTGTGTGTATTTCTTCGTTGGGCAACACTGTGATTTTGTTCTTTTTATTCTGACCACCGGGTGCACTTTGTTGGTGTATGCAGTCACATAGTGAATACTTGACTTGTATGCATTACTAATTAGCATAGCCTTGATTCATGAGTTCTTTGAAGTCTTTGGCAGTATCTCCATGACCATACAGATTATATTAAGTTGACATCAATGACAATACAATACATTAACTGATTTAATGCCTTTCATGATCATCAACTTAACAACTTCAAAAATTTAATTAGTTACATATCATCAATCTCTCCCTTTGGCATTGATGGCAACATACTACATTATCATACTATAGTATTGCTAATACAATATGAAATATACAGTTTCATCAAGATTTTCTAATGTAACTATTACAAATGTCTAGTTTTCCGTAAGCTCAAGTAGCTTTGATTTGATTCTTGCAGACTTTCTATCTGTCTTCAATCCCTTCACTGGATGGATGTAGAATCTTTCTTTCTCTAATTTTATGTGTTCTCCTTCTGTGTCAAATTCTCTCCCTTTGACTGTTCTCCTTTCTTTTGATGTTTTCTGTTTCTTTTGTCAGCAACTCTCCCTTTGTATAATATTTCCATACAATCTCTCTCCCTAAGGATATAATCTCTCCCTATTGGAGTAATGTGATAATGGATAATCTCTTCATTTCCATCAGGATGTGATAATATGGATGATAATGTGGATAATCTCTCTCCCTTTGACATCAATGCCAAATAAATATCTCACAAACATCTGTCATTATTGTCAAGTAATCTTTTCTCTCCATCCATAATATATTTCTTGAATTTCCCTTATCTATCAACAATACAACAATATGCTATGGTGCTTGGTGATGATATATACCTATCTATATATAGATGTATCTTTGAAGTTCATCCCTTTACTTTCATCAACATGAATGATATTCTAATAATATGTAGGTTGATGCAGCCTTCTAGGCAGCTTACTGACCAGTAGACAAGGGTCTAACCCCTAGTCTCTTTCTTAAGTACTCAAATGCATCCTTGGGCAGTGGTTTGGTGAAGATATCGGCCAATTGTTCCTTTGATTACACATACTCAAGCATCACCTCCTTTTCCTGACCTTTTTCTCTTAAATAATGATACTTGATGGCAATATGCTTTGTTTTAGCATGCATGACTGGATTTTTGGAAATTTTTATTGCACTTGTATTATCACAGTAGATAATTACTGGTTCTAGAATTTGAATATGCATACCTTCTAGTAACTGTTTGATCCATGCAATATTTGAGCAGTTTGTAGCAGCAGCAACATATTCTGCCTTTGCAGTAGATTGTGAGATGCATCCTTGTTTATTGCTAATCCATGTGACAAGTCTGTCACCCATGAAGAATGCTCCTCCAGTTGTGCTCTTCTGATCATCAATATTTCTAGCCCAATCAGCATTGGTAAAGACTTGAAGTTCAAATTTTACTTCTCTTCTATACCATAATCCATATTCCTTGGTATTCTTCAGATATCTTAGAATTCTTTTCACAGCAGTCATATGTGACTCTCCGGGGTTAGCATAAAATCTAGCAACTATTCCTACTGCATGTGCAATATCTGGTCTAGTATGTACAACATACATGAGTTTTCCAATCATTGATCTGTATAAAGTCTGATTTACCTCTGATGACTTGTCCTCCTTTGTTAGTTTGCATCTAGTTTCCATCGGTGTTCCAACTGGTTTGGATTCTTCAATCTTGAATATTTTCAGTACTTCTTTGATGTATTTGGATTGTGTAATTAAAATACCTTCTCCTTGTTGCATGATCTGTAGACCAAGAAATAACTTGATCTATCCAAACATAGACATCTCAAACTCTTTTATCATCTCATGAGAAAATGATTTGCATAGCATAGCATTGCCTCCAAATATGATGTCATCAACAAATATTTCAGCAATCAAAGTGTTAGCATCAATATCTTCCTTTAAATAAAGATTACTATTTTCACTAGTTCTTACAAATATACTACTTATAAGATAGGAATGAAGTCTTTCATACTAGGCTCTAGGAGCTTGTTTCAATCCATACAGGGCTTTGTGAAGCCTAAATACCATGTCCCTCTTGTCTGGATCAAAACACCCTTCTAGCTGTTCAATGTATACCTCTTCTTCAAGTATTCCATTCAGGAATGCAGACTTGACATCCATTTGATATACCTTGAATCCTTTATATGAAGCATAAGCAAGTAATATTATTACTCATTCTAGCCTAGCAACAGGTGCAAAGGTCTCTCCATAGTCAATTCCTTCTTCTTGTGCATACCCCTTGCATACTAGTCTTGCTTTATTTCTTGTGACTTCTCCATTCTCATTCAACTTATTCCCAAATATCCATTTTGTACCGATGACATTCTTGTCATCTAGTCTTGGTACAAGTGTCCATGTCTTTTTTTTCTCTATCTGTTCAATCTCCTCATTCATAGCACTAATCCATTCATCATTATCTAGTGCAACATTGACAGATTTGGGCTCATAATCACAAATAAGACATCTTGTATTTAGAGACTTACTTCTAGTTCTCATACCAGCCTTTTTATCTCCTATGATCTGGTCCTGTGGATGGTTCCTTCTAACATATAGAGCAAGTACAGGTATAGCTCTTTGTCTATCAGCTTGATCATCATTTTGTTCTTCACCAATTTGTGCATCATCTTGAGCAATATTCTGATCGTCGGTATTTGCAACCTGATGCTCAGGTGCAATGATCTTTTTCTCGGGAGCTCTACATTGTTTGTAGGGTAGAGTGTCTAGTTCCTCATCATAAGTGAACTTATTGTAGTCCTATGGTTCTTTAGTGCTTTCCTTTTCATTCTTCTCTGCAAATTCATCTATCTTTACATTTGCACTTTCAACAATTTTTTTAGAGGCTTTGTTTAGACATTTATAAGCCTTGCTCTTGGTAGAATACCCT
>MU224409.1:235771-261203 GCA_018584345.1 Thuja plicata | reverse complement strand
CTTTAGTGCTTTCCTTTTCATTCTTCTCTGCAAATTCATCTATCTTTACATTTGCACTTTCAACAATTTTTTTAGAGGCTTTGTTTAGACATTTATAAGCCTTGCTCTTGGTAGAATACCCTAGAAAAATTCCTTCATCACCCTTGGAGTCAAGTTTTCCATTCCTATCATCTTTTAAGATATAACATTGACTACCAAATTTTTTGAAATAACGTACATTGGGTGTGTATCCATATCATAGCTCATAAGGTGTCTTTTTGGCGTCTTTCTTCAATTGTACTCTATTCAATGTGTAAACAACAGTACTGACAGCTTCCCTCTAGAATATTTGGGTGATACCTTTCTGTATCATCAATGTCCTTACACAATCAACTATGGATCTGTTCCTTCTTTCGGCAATTCAATTCTGCTATGGTGTTCTCGGTGCAGAGACCTGTCTTTTGATTCCATGCTCATTACAAAAGTTAGTGAATTTATCTGAAATAAATTCCCCTCCTCTATCGAACCTTAATCATTTTAAATCCTTACCACTTTTCTTCTCAACCATTTCTTTGTACCATTTAAACATCTTATATGCTTCTGATTTATCTTTTAGAAACATGAATGTCATCATTCTAGAGTAATCATCAACAAAGAGAATAAAATATCTATCTCCATAATAACTCTTTGTCCTCATAGGTCCACATAAATCAGTATGGACTAATTATTGAATCGCATTAGATGTATGAGTTTTGCTTTTAAAACTAGACTTTGTCATTTTACCTTTTTGTCAATTCTTACACATGATGTTGTCAAGCTTGGTCATTGTCGGTAAGCCTCTAACATTTCCCTTTTTGCTAATATTTATCATGTTGTCAAAATTTACATGACACAATATTTTGTGTCATAGCTATATGTATTCATTTGTAGCAATCAAATAGGTGGAGTGAGTATCATTCAGATAGAATAAGTTACCTTTTGTCTGCTGACCGGTACCAATCAGATTTCCAAATTTATTGAAGATCTTTGCCTTCTTAATTTCAAATGATACTTTGTGACCTAAATTATTCAACTGAGAAACACTCAATAGATTATAATTCAATCCATTTACCCAATAAGCATTCTCACATTTTATCTGGCTATTCAACATTATTGTTCCTCTCCCTTCAACTGGACAAGGTGTGTCATTACCCATTCTTACTGAACCACCTTTATAGTATTCAAAAGTATCAAACTTTTGCTTATCACTGGTCATATGGTGAGTGCAGCCACTATCTATGATCCAAACATTATTTTTGCTAATTTTAGATATGAGAGTTGTTTCTACATACCTTTCTTCATCATCATCTGAATCATCCTTTACAGACACAAACACCATCTCGATGTATTCATCAGATTCGGTGTCAGTATAATCATTATTGCATTTTTCTAGGTAATTGGCCTTCTTTCCTTTGTCCTTATAGTCTTGAGTAGCTCTTCTTTCTGATTGTCGGTATCTTCTGTAATCACCTCTATCAGATTTCTTTTCAAATTATCTGTCATTACTTCTGTCATCTTTTCTTCTGTTAGTACATCTTGCAGCAAAGTGTCCAATCTCTTTGCAATTAAAAAAAACAAGTGGTAATTTACCTTTGTATTTACCTTTGCCTCTCTACATTCTTCTGGCCATAAGTGCTTCAATTTCATCAAGGTCATCTTCTTCACTTTCACTGTCACTATATTTTCTTATAGTATTTTTATGACTTGATTTACTTATTCTCATAGAAGATTTGAATGCAGACTCTATATTTGGTAAGACACTATTATCAAAGTTATTCATCTCAAATGAAATCAGTCTTCCAATCAAACTATGTAGAGTAACATTGCTATTTTCTACTGCTCTCATTTCTTGAATGGAAGATACTCTAATAGTATAAGTAGGCAGTAAGGTTCAAGAATTTTACTTACCACTATATCTTCTTCTAGTACACCTCCAACTCCTTGGATAACATTGACTACCTCTTTGATTCTTGTGCTGTACTAAGTGATGTTTTCACCTTCTTTCATTTTGAGGTCATCAAACTTTCCTCTAAGGATTTCTGCCTTGGCTCTCACAACATTTTTTTCACCACCATGTACAAGATTCAATTTGTCCCACATCTGCTTTGCAATTTTGCATTCTTTGACTTCTTCAAATTCAGCATCAGAGAGTGAGGAAGCAAGCTCTATCATCATGCCATTGTGTTCATGCTTCTCTCTCATTTGTTCAATTGTTGGTGATCCTGTGGGCAACACATATTCAGTTTCTAGGAATTGAGTAACATCATTACTGATACCTGATAAGTGGAGTCTTATCCTGCTCTCCCATGAAGAAAAATTATCTTTGTTCAACTTGGGCACATCTCGTCTGTTCATCTTGTGATATTTGGCTTAGGTCTTGAAACCTTCCTTCTAATCACACAAGCTCTGATACCAATTGTTAGTAATAACTGAGAGGAGGAGGGGGGGGGGTGAATCAGTGGCCTCAAAAATTAATCCTTAAATCAACCCTTCAAAACTTATAACCACAAATTATATCTCAAGTTATTTTCTATCCTACAAGATGAATGCCTTGAATAAATTATATCAATTTACTACTTGTCAAATTGCTCTGTTAAACCTTTTTCTATATGTTCACCGATAAACAGTTATCTATTTACCGAAATACAGTAAATATGCAGAGTATACCGATAAGTCCATAATGAATTATGTAAGATACAAAACAGTAAAGAAATGAATCATACACACATAACACATGGATTTTAACGTGGAAACCCTGTTAAGGGAAAAAACCACTGGGACCGGTACCCCAAATTTTCACTCTTCTAAATTGAGCCCTGTTAGGAGCAAACCCTGTTAAAGGTTACAAACACATTGTTAGGTGTGACCTTGTTATAGGATTTTCTACATAGAGGTTGTCACTTAGTATCAGACATCTAATGCTTCCATCCTTGAATAAACCTCTTTCTTAGATTGTCAATAGGCATCGGGCATATCCAATGCTACTTTCATGAATCAACCTTTTTGGCACTCCTTGAGATGTACCTCAATATATAGAAGACTGTTAAGTCTTGCTCGGTTAAGAGACTTGATGCTGAAATGGTTAAACTGAAACACTATGACTTGTTCATATTGCAACTTAAATTGTAGATTTTCATATCTATTTAAGTACATTACCTCTCTGACCAATGTATCAATTCAATCCTTGTGCTCCACACTTTCTTCTTTGCGATGATGTGCTCACTATTTATCGGCGTCTGCAGAATTCCTTAGCTCTCTCTTCATCTTGTTTGATCAGGACTACATGAGGTTTTTCTTCATCAGTTTCTCTTCAGCATCCTCTTTCTGTTCACTCCCTTTAATCCTCTTATGTAAATGAATTAAGCTTGTCTCTTATATAGACATAATATTCATTATTTCTTGGTGTGATAAACAATCCAACCAATTTGATTTAAAGAATAACTCATGATTTGTCTCGCAGATATCTTCTTTCCAACTATATAAATTATATTTAAATCAATTACTTATCTCCAGCTTTATCTGGATGATTAAAATAATGATAAGTATCCGTTAACTCTATCTTTAGCTTCTTTCCAGCTAAGCATTTTTTCATTTTCTGAATTCTCTGTTCTGTCAGTCAATACTTCAGTTAGTCATCAGTGATAACTGATTGTTCTATCGATGTGACTTTAGTTTTCATCAGGATCTCCGTTCTTATCTTTTCCATCGGGCAACACTAAAATTATGTCTGTCGGGTTACTCTATGTTTTGCATGTCGGGAAACACTGTAACTCTGCTCATTGGTAATTGTGTGTATTTCTTCATCGGGCAAAACTGTGACTTTGTTCTTTTTATTCTAACCGTTGGGTGCACTCCATTGGTGTACGCAGTCACTTAGTGAATACTTGACTTGTATGCATTACTGATTAGCATAGCCTTGATTCATGAGTTCTTTGAAGTCTTTGGTAGTATCTCCATGACCATACAGATTATATTAAGTTGACATCAATGACAATACAATACATTAACTGATTTAATGCCTTGCATGATCATCAAATTAACATCTTCAAACATTTAATTAGTTACATGTCATCAATCATCTCTTCTGGGTCACCACATATCCACTGGAACTCGGGTTCTCTTTGCTGTGAACTTGCGTGCATCTGGGTCTTCTCTTCATTAAGATGAAACTTGGGGTCTATTATTTGTTTTGCATGCCATGTATGCATGGCACCTCTTTGCATGTATAATAGGAACTTGAGTTCTTCCCTGCGGCTGCATTTCTTGGAACTGGAAGTTTAGACACCATAATATGTTTTGCATGTATCATTGCAAGAATTAAAACTCGGGCTTCTTGGCTTGGAGTGAACTCGACCTCCACTGTTTCTTACCTTGGGGTTTCTACTGATGTTTATATGCCATATAATATGGCACCTCTCTTTATGTATCATGGGAATAATGACATTGCATATTACATCTTAGTTGCACTTGGGCTTCACCATGAAACTCGGGCTCTACTCTGGTATGTAGCTGTGTGTTTTCTTATTTGACCGACAAGACTTTGAGCATGAACTCTGTTTATTACACCCCTTACAAAGTGGGTCTTTTCACCTTGTAGCTACATCACTTTGTGGGTTCTCTTAGATATCTCGGTACAACTTAGAGAGATGTGAAAATGTAACTCGACACTAATTATGACATCTCTCAGCCATAGCTTAAGACTCCTACCGAGCTGACCGAAACTTGATATCGAGCACAAATTTTGTTGCATAAAATATGGAGAAACATGAAGATAAGTTATTCAAAACTCTTCTCCCTTTTTTGTACCTTATTAAATCTAAACATTCGGTTTTGCCTGTTGTCTGTAGATTTAAGACATTCTTGTCTCCCTGTTTCTTCATCTTTTGGTAGCACATGAACTAATTTTTTAGTGTACAAAAATAAAAACCCACTTTGTTATGTCATATGCAAATATGAACAAATAACTTGATTGAACTAGTGTTTGTTTGATGGGCTGTGAATTGGATTTTCTTATCACTGTGAGCTTGGGCTTAGTCTGGAGTGTGGCTGAAAGACATGGAGATGTCTTATTTGAAGCTTAGTCTCTTCCAGCCACATCTTCATACTTATTCCAAACACATGGTGTGAAAAATAACTCAAGCTTGGAATCCATCTCTAATCTGCAAGTTAAAAGATAAGTTATCTTCTTCCCTCCATTTGTTTTATACTGTTGTCGACATCTTTTTAGAACATCTTTTGTATGTCTGATTTTTTTCTTCTTCACTATCAATATTGTCACTTCCATAGCTTAACTGTAGATGTATATTTGACTTTGTAAATATGTAGAAAAGCATTGTACTTACAACTTGATAAAATGAATGCATAATATAGTTCACTGTCAACACACTTGAAAAAAACCAGTCATTCATTTCTATCAATACACAGTCAAGAACAATCAACTCCATAAAATAAATTAAAGGTTCAAAAGCTAACTGCATTAAAGTTCCTGTAGCATAATCACTGTTTAAAATGAACTCCTTTAGCTAATTTCTTTGAAAAAACTTGTAATGTGCATATGACTTGGTCTTCATTTTGATTATTCTGCATATATTTTACCACTGTTGATACATACTGATATCACACTTAGGAAAAAAAACCAGTCATACTTTCTTTTAGTCATTTCTTCATGCTTCCATTAATATTTATCTAATGGCACAGTCACTTTGGTACTTGAATTCAATACTTGAAAACAAAGAACATTTTAAGACTTAGTAGCACAAATTACCAGGCTTAAAAATAATTCTCTTTTGACGCTGAAACTAAATTATTTAAAAGAAATGCAATAAGATATAAAATTCTTGTTTATTATCAGTGAAGTTCGAGCACGGGCTCGTGACACTCAAAGATAAATTTTGGTAAACATTTTATGATACTTTTAAAACACAATTCTGTAGCATTCTTTCTGCAATCAGCAAAGATATACTATACCAGTATTCATGAAACTGCACTCTATGATTTGATCTTACTGTTTGTTATTTTGGAACTTTCAGTAGCATTTCATCGTGTTCTGTATCTCTTTTCTCTGATTGTGAAGTTGAAACCAGTTAGCTTGAAACACTGCAAAATATTCTGTTAAACTTTAAAACAACAATATTATGCACTTGTTAGATTAGTGAACATAATAAACAATTTAGTTTATAAAAATGCCAAAATGACACTCATGAATCAACATTCAAACCATTATGTTTATTAAGTCCCTCTGTGAATACTTATGCTTTTCATCTATCACTTAGATGCCATCTACTATGACCCAGTATCTTTTATAACATCATTTAGGAATATATGACATCACTGATCATTATGGTATGAAAAACTAACTGAATGTATCTTTGTTGACTCCACCTTTCACACTTGTTTATTCTTTTCTGCACACACATCTCTTATAACAACAACACTTATATTTCATTATGTTGTGTCTTCTTTTCTTTCCTATATATCATACTTTAGAATTTGTGGACATCTCTCGCTTGCACAAAATCAGTTCTGAATCCCCATGTTAGGTTGGTGGATTCAATCAACAAATTCATGTCTGTACGTAAATGTCATGTGGGATGACATTTATGTATGAATGTGGGTTTGTTGGTTGGACTTA
Source organism: Thuja plicata (assembly GCA_018584345.1). NCBI lineage: Eukaryota > Viridiplantae > Streptophyta > Pinopsida > Cupressales > Cupressaceae > Thuja > Thuja plicata. Next base: position 254,554 of record MU224409.1, on the reverse strand, counting down.
TTAAACTATCATGGGGATGCTCTGCTTTTCCTAAATAGAAATCATTTCCTAATGCAGGATAACAACTATATATAGTAAAAGGTTTTATAAAACTATGTCCCTTTGATACTTAATTTAGTTATTGCAGATGTATACCTTGTTATTGCATTGATGTTTACTTAGTTGATATGCAGTTCTGAAAGTGTTGATAATAGTAGTATGATGTTTGTGTTTCATGCATTGCTTAGATCCAGTTGGATCTAGCACCATTTTCCTCTCATGATGCAGGTAAAAATACAAAAGAACTAGGATGAGATAAGGCAAAAGTCACGAGGATCCAGATGGTGCCATTGCTCAACACCAACATGCAGAAGACCAGCTAAAAACAACCATATGATAAGGCAATGCATGGGACCCCTAATTCATACTACTAGCATGCTTCTTTTTTTACTTTCAGTACTGTATATTCTCTCAATGTTTTCAACTAAAAGATGTAACCTATAAATGAATACTTGCTTATTGCATTCATTTTGAATGTTCAATGTAATGATCCATTTTTTGAATTTGAAAGTTTAAATCAGATCAATACTTAGAGAACAACATAAGTCTTAACATGAATGCAATAATAAGATATTTGTCTTCAATATCTGAATAAAGTTTGAAAGGATGTACCTTTATGCAAGTCTTTTCTCCTGTTTATAGTTGCTAGGCTGCATGTATTCTTTCTGTTTTGAATTTGAACAATTCTACAACTTTAAGACAACAACTATGAAATTCATAATCCATTGTAAGATAACAATTAATTTATCAATTTAGTGCAACTAAAAATGATAACAAGAATGTTTGAAACATTTTATACCTACGAAAATGGTCCCAAATTTGGATTGGGTGTCAAGAAGATAGGGTAGATGCAAGATAATTAGATATAGGTAATTTTAAGGTCAGGATAGAACATAAAGGTCACAAATAGTTATATATGGCCTAGGTGATGAAACAAATTATGAGATTGAAGGAAAAATTGAGGAGAAAACTTTGAAATAAGGGATAACCTCAATTTTAAACAATATTGAAATGAAAGAGGACCCAAATTTGAATTTAGGTATCCATTAAGTGCCACATGAGGCCCTATTATAAAAAACACACTAACGTAGGTACAAAATAGTTCTTAAATTATACATTAATTAGGTCCTTACAATTTAGGATGAAAAAGTATATATATACAATGATTATCTACACAATTTATAATAGATAATTTCCATTGTGTGTACCACAATTTATATCAAATATTGCAATTGCCATTATCAATTTTACAAGTATAGAACAATCATTGTCATCATATATTCTTTTCAATTTGCATTGAATATATATTGTAGTGAGCATCATAATAGATATCATATATTTTATATTGAATATATTTATAAATATATTAGATTTCACATTTATCTTCCATTACTTTCTTAAATTCATATCTATTTGACATAGTAAGTAGGGAATAATGGAATAACAATCTTAGCATTCTTGAATAGTGAAACGGGGCACATTACAAGTGGTATTAGAGTCATCGATCATACCACCCTATGAATTAAATGAGATACAAGGAACTCAAAACATATAGCAGGAGGAAAATAGGACAAAACTCTGGAACTAAGCCAATGGGTGAAGAATGAGAGATTAGAAAAAATGGACACATTTTGGCTGAGCAAAAGGAAACCCAAAGTCGTCTGGCCTAGTTAATAGATGTTTTGACACATACAATCTTAAGAAAATAATCAAAAAATAATGGGTGAAAGGAAAAATTCAAGAGCAAAGATAGGAACAATAATCCAAGAGAGTTAATTTAAGAGAAGATTTTTACCATGAGAAATGAATAAACTTGGAGCAATCACCAAAAGAGCCAAGACAAGGAGACAAGAAGTTTTTCAAGGGGAAAAGAAAATAAAAACCCCTTGTGAATTATGAGAGAGAGAGAGAGAGAGAGAGAGAGAGAGAGAGAGAGAGAGAGAGAGAGAGACACATTTANGAGAGAGAGAGAGAGAGAGAGAGAGAGAGAGAGAGAGAGAGAGAGAGAGAGAGACTCATTTACAATAACATCATAATTTTGAAAGGAGCGAGAGGAACATCTCTTAAATAGATATGATGAGAGGAGTTACAAAGTAACTCATGAATCTATGAATGCCAAAATTTATAATAGGTGTGTGCAAAGTGGAAATATCCTCTTAAGGAGGATAAACTATTTTCCTTGTGAATTATGAGAGAGAGAGAGAGACTCATTTACAATAACATCATAATTTTGAAAGGAGCGAGAGGAACATCTCTTAAATAGATATGATGTGAGGAGTTACAAAGTAACTCATGAATCTATGAATGCCAACATTTATAATAGGTGCGTGCAAAGTGGCAATATCCTCTTAAGGAGGATAAACTATTTTCCTTATTAAAGGAATTACAAAGAAATGGCATGTCCTCGTACTTGTACTAGAGGACAAAATACATGTAGGATACCTTGGTTTATCCTAAATTAAATAAAAATACAACCAAAAGAAAGATTAAATATTCTAACAATGGGTAAGATAAATATTCAAAAAAATAAAAGCCCAAAAAGTAAATCTACTTCACCCAATTAAAGACATAGGATGCCCACATTATCTCAAATCAAACAACTAGAAATAATTTAACCTTCATTCACACAATTGCAAAAGTAGTTTAAATAAGATTTGATAGATGGTGATTTACATACTGAAATGTCACTAAGAGAATATTTATAGTTAAGAATGAAATATTTACTACGAAAAGGAAATAAAGAAGGATACTCATAATTAAAGAAGAAGACTGGAAAACTTAGCATTTTGTACTTTGATGGATCCACCAAAACATAAAAAAGAGTGTTAGTTAACATATTTGTCCTTGTGAAGAATATCTAATTTGTAAAGACTCTGGACCCGATTGGGCAAGAACAAATTATTAACCACAGTTGAATTAACCACTCACGGTAAATTCTCTATATTTATAGGTACAACTCCCTCTAGAAATATAATGCTTTTATCTCAACCAAAATAAAATAAAGTAAACATTCATTAAACTTTTAACCAAAAAGCATATACAAAGATGACATACATCCAGTCATCACTATGAATATGAACATAACAAAATTGCTCAGATATACTTAATGGAACCAAATTCAAAACTAATCTATGTTATTAATAGAATGATTGACATTCACTATTTTAAAATGCAAACTAAAATACATTAGGAAGAGAATAATAAAGTTTACATGAGATTTCATCCACAAATCATTTTCATTCCAACTGAAACAATTTTTTTTTCCTCAAACCAACTGATCAAAAGGGAGATAAAACACCACTTCACAAATCAATAGATTTATGTGTGTTTATCATTCATTCCAGTATATATAAAAAATAATATTCAACTTACTTCTATTATCTAACTCCTAATATCCAAAGTGCCTACCTTCACAGAGTTTTAATTTTTTAAATATATAGCCACACAGGGCTTTTTAAACTGTTACAAAACATTACTCCACCAAGAGTGATTGTTTGAGCAGTTATAAAAACTAACTTGAAATAAGATAAAATAAAAGGAAAAATGCCTAACGATCTTGACACATTCTTCACATGGTCAACTGGTTGTCGGAGTGACAGATCTAGGGAGTTTCTTCAGCTCTATCAAGATTGGACACATGGTCTTCCAACTCTCATAAGCTACTGCAAAAGACAGGATAATTTTCTGATGTGGCAGGCCCACACATGCTATCCTCTATTTTCATACTTCTATTTTCTTCTAGATTTGTGCCATTTTATTTTCATGTAGGTTCAGGTGATCTTGTTCGATGATCAACATCGATTCAATGTGAGCTACTCTTGAGAAATCACGTGTAGTGAGTGATTTTGATTCTTTAGCCTCCATCTTTTCCTGCAGATTAGCGATCACCTCCTCACTACTCCTTACAGGACCTTCAACATTTTCCATTAGTAGGACATATATGCATCTCATATCCTCTTGTGTGATAGCTTTAATGCTTTCTAACTCCTTTAACAACTTATTTGCTTCATCAATTAATTGCTCTATCACAACGTTCCTCCACTCAATGCTGACCTGGGAGACATACAATACTTTGTCATCTAGACCAGCAACAAGTTTTTACACAACGAACTGTTTGAGTTTGTAATTCTAAATTTCTTCCATCTAGGTTGCTTTTTACGCCCATTCTTATTTTTTTTCTTTCCAAGAGCTGATCTTTGTGTCCATCTTTTTAATAGCTTTTGAAGATGTCATGTGGGTGTTACTTAGATTGCCTATGTGTTTTATTGCCTCAAGGGCCACAAAATCTAACTAGACGCCAAAAGTTTTTGTGATCATCTAATCCATTTGTATCTGACTTAAGAACTTTTGATTAATTGGGGATTTGACATCCAGTGTGTCTAGATTTCAAAAATAGGCAGAGGACCTGGATTCTGAATCACATGTATGTACTCAACCATTTTTTTTAGAGCCTCTTTCATTTCTTTCTTATCTTTTTCATCTTTCCATATTCTTGATGAGATATTTTATTTGATGATTCAAAGATCTTCATGTCTGTCTCCCTCATACCTTTTCTAAGGCCAATATTTTGTATTTCATAACCTTGGAGAGATATTTCACTCTCATATTTACCCTTGGCTAGTTTTCCTATTTCAACCATTCATTGACCTTTATTTTCATCAAAATTTAGCCTAGATTCCACCTTCGACTTCTTAGTCTTCAAAGACTTCCCAAGACATTTGCTCACCATGTCCCCGATTGGGAGTGAAATTGGGAAGATTCTCATTTTATTTCTTACTGACATTTCTAGCCATTTAGGTGCTCCAGAAGGCTTGGCTTGGGATGTCTGAACTTCTATATTGTCTATCAAAGCTAATGAGTCATCCTGACCATCTCCCACCTCTATCATTTTTTCAGCATCCATCTTTGTTGTGTGGGTGTCATCAATAGCCTTATCTTCCTCTGGTTCTTTTGCCTCTCCTACTTGTTCTAGGTCTATTAGAATGTTCAAACCTGGCTGTTGTTTTTTGCTTCTCTTACTCCATGAACGAGTGACCTGAGCAGGTAGTGAGGACTGAACTTGAACTTTTCTTGGAAGGGGTTCTGATTAAACTTCAACTTCTACTGCACCTTCTACAAAGGATTCAATGATTGGATTAGTAAAGACATAAACACTTTTGGGAGAACTCAACCATGCAAACTTCTTTTTAGGTGTTGGCTTCCTAGAGGTAGACTTGGTCATTCTTTGTCCCTCAAGTCATTTTTTCTATGCGCTTGATTATATTGTAGGTCCTCGCCTGTAGATTATCTTCCTTCCTCCTATTCCAATCTATAACTAGAATAGGCAGACCTTAAACCTTTTAACTGATTGAACGCTTCGTACCTATTGAAATTCCAATTTCAAACCTTTGGAAATGAACCTGCTGATCTTTGAATTTGAGTTTTGAACATTTGAACTTGAACTTGAACTTGAACTTTAGTTCAATGGTTCAAGTTCAATGCAACATTACTCCCTTAAACTGCGGTAGAAAAACCTGCATTCCTTTTTTTTGAAAGCTCTGTTTCCCATGAAATTTTAAACGTAGGATAAATGAGCCATGCAGAGCAGAACATAGAAATATTTTTAGCATAGGACACACAAAACTTAGGATTTAATTGATTTTACATCCTTTGAAATAAAAAATTAAAGCATTAAAATCTGGTTCCCGGTAATGATTTGGGTCACAAAAAATTGAATCTTGAACCTAAACTAAGTTCATGATTTGGAGTACTTGACCCATATTACTTCACCAGAACTGTGATTATGTTACTTCACTAAAACTGACCAAGAAAAGATAGTTGCTATCAGACAGTTCACTGGATTGTATATTTTCTATATACACTTGTATTTTGGACTGTAAGTCCCGAGGGTGGATTTAACCTTCTTTAGGAAGTGTGCCTGGGAAGTGAGCCTACTGTTACTCTTGACTCCTAATAGGGTACATCATTTAACAAGGACTATGTACTATAATGCATCAATAAGTTCCTAACATGGCTAAATCTTTTAACAGAGATACTATACTCTGAGTACATCATTTATGGGTGCTAATTCCCACTAGGGTTTTACCTTTAACAAGGTTTCCTCAACAACAAAGGATTGTGTTATTGTGTTGGCATTTACTGTGTTATCATTTGGATTAAAGTTTTTTTATAAAGTTTAATGTTTAATAATCAGTCTCACAACTAATTCACCCCCCTCTTAGTTGTGTTGGTGGATTGTTTTTCCTAACAAGATCTACAGTTCTAATTGTACAATTGTGTTATGAGATGTCTACATTTGATGTGTGTCAGTTTGCAGATGTTAGAGTGATGATTGATTTATCAGATACTGGTACTTTGGTTGTTTAGGAAGTGACAAAGTTTCAATTTTTTGATTGGTATGGATCGGTGTTGAAGAGTTGTTGGTTTCTAACTTGGTAGTGAGTTTGAGACATGCATATGTGTTATGTGTCCTCAACTCGTGTGGTTCATGATTTGGATACTGGCAAGATATTTTTATTGATTAATAGAGGTTACAAATATTATTGTTGATGAACAATACAAAATTAATTTAGATCTTGAATTTATCAAATACCTCATATTTTTCTTTAAAAAATGTAACCCACATCAACCAACTGTCAAGGATTCATATGCTTTCGTATTAATATTGAATTATTTATTAAAAAAATAGTCCAAGATATTTCAATGACCCATATCAATAACCTCAAGAACTCTCTAGATCCACAAATCACTCTCTAAACCTTTGCAACATGTTACATCATCAGGTTGGCTAAGACCAACTGAAGAACACCAACATGTTACATGAGAATCATGAAACCCGATCACTTCAAACATTGTGAACCAACAACATAATCACAACACGATAAAGAAACATCAAAAAACAATGTGAAATACCTCATCAGCCTTTGCATCAACACGAACTCAAGATATAAATTCATTTCTGCACAGTTCATCAACAATAATATCTGCAACCTCTTTTACTCAAGAAAAATATCTTGTTAGCATCCAAATCATGAACCACTCAAGTTGAGGACACATATGCACATCCCAAACTCACTACCAGGTTAGCAACCAACAAATCTTCAACACTGATCCATACCGATCCAAAAATGGAAACTCTGTCACTTCATTAACAACTAAAGTACCAGTATCTAATAAATCAATCATAAATCTCACAAATCATCACTCTAACATTTGCAAAATGGCATGCATTAACTACAAACATCTCGTAACACAACTGTAGATCTTATGTGTAGTATCCATACTAAGCAATTCAACTTACTAAACATACCACGAACATTGTCTTTAATAGTAGAAATATGTTGACATCAATGACAAAACATTAATGCAAGCATGCATATGCACAATCTAAATAAAATATCAACAATCTCCAACAATCTCCCCCTTTTGCATTGATGGGAACATATGATGTGAAAAATTTAATCAATGCACAAAGAAACAATACCAAGAACAACATCAATAATATCCATAATATGACATCTTTGTTTTACAATCTCTCCTTTATAGCCTCATACAAAATATGTCTCCCCAAAGCTTCCTTATTTTTCACATGAATATATCTCCTCCTTTGATGTCAATGAAAAAAGCACATGTATGCACTAAGTCATAGAGGCCAAAAATATGAACAACACATCTCATGAAATATTTACCACACACTACTCCCCCTAAGGAGAAGCCACCAAAACATTAGTCTAGAAGAATGAAAGCTCTGTAAAAACATTGGACCAATTCATCTCAATGCATCTCTAGCTCTGATCATTACCTCAAAGATAGTCAAAAGTTTCCTTTGGCAAGGGCTTCCTGAATATATCAACAATCTTCTCTTTAGTAGATATATATTCCAATCTGACTTCTTTCTCACTGACTTTTTCTCTCAAGAAATGATATTTGATAGAAATATGCTTATATAGATTGTATTTATAGATGTTATTGTTGGAGTGTTTTATATTTGATAGAAATATTCACAATTGGTATGATAATATTTTTCTGGTTAAATTCTTTCTGGATGATATAGTTTTTGGTGTAAATGAAAAGCTAAGTAAAGAATTTTCTGATGAGATGCAAAAGGAATTTGAGATGTCTATGATAGGTGAGATAAAATTGTTGTTTGGACTGCAAATTACATAAACAGATAAGGATATTTTCATTTTGCTGTCTAAGGATGTGAAAGAATTGTTGAAGAAATTTGGTATGGATGATTCAAAACCTATTGGTACTCCTATGATTACTGGTTGTAAGTTGAAAAAGATTGATGATACACCTAATGCAAATCAAACTAGATACATACCAATGATCAATGAACTATTATACTTGACATAAACTAGACCAAACATTATGAATGATGTTTGCATTGTTGCTAGATTTCAAGCAGAACCAAAGGAATCACATGTTTCTAATATTAAGAGGATATTCATATACTTAAAGGGTACAACTAATAATGACTTATGGTATGGTTAAAATAATGATTTCACATTGAGTGCATATATTGATGCAGATTGAGCAGGTAATGTGGATGAAAAAAAGAGCATTAGTGGTGAAGAATTCTTCTTGGGTAAGAGATTAGTTTCATGGGAAAGTAAGAAACAAAATTGTATATCACAATCTACTGCTGAAGCTGAGTATGTTGATGATGTTGTTAATTATACATAAGTGGTATGGATGAAACAAATATTGAAAGCTATCAAAATATGCATTGATGAACCTATTTTTATATATTGTGACAATTCAAGTGCTATCAATATTTCAAAAAATCTTGTGTTTCATTCAAAGACAAAGAATATTTATATCAAATATCTTTTCTTGAGAGACAAAGTCAAGGAGAAAGAAGTCAAATTTGAATATATATCTACTAAAGAGCATATTGCATATATATTCATGAAGCCCTAGCCAAAGAATACTTTTGAGTATCTCCCAGGTAAGCTTGGGGTGATTGACCCTCCTGCAGAGAAGGAGATGCATTAAGATGCATCAGTCCAGTGTGCTTACATAGCTTTCACTCTTCTAGATTTATGTTTTGGTGGTTTCTCCTTGGGGGGGTAGTGTGTGGTAAATATTTCATGAGATGTGTTATTCATAATTTTGGCCTCTATGATTTAGTGCATACATGTGCCTTTGTCATTGATGTCAAAGGGGGAGAGATATTCATGTAAAAAATATGCAAGCTTTGGGGAGAGATATTTTGTATGTGGCTATGAGGGAGAGATTGTAAAACATAGATTTCATATTGTGGATATTGTTGTTAGTATTGTTCCTTTTAGTATTGATTGATTTTTTCACATTATATGTTGCCATCAATGCCAAAGGGGGAGATTGTTGGAGATTTTTGAGATGTTATTCAGATTGTGCATATATATGCTGGCATAAATGTTTTATCATTGATGTCAACATATTTATAATGTTGAAGATAGTGTTCCTAGTATGTTTAGTAAGTTGAATTGTATCGTATAGATACTACATAGATGATCTATAATTGTAATCATACAGTTGTTTTTAAAAATGTTTGCAATTGATGCATGTCATTTTTTAGATGTTAGAGTGACGATTTGTGAGAGTTATGATTGATTTATTAGATACTGGTACTTTGACTATTCAAGAAGTGAAAGAGTTTCAAATTTTGGATCAGTATGGATCGGTGTTGAAGAGTTATTTGTTGCTAACCCGGTAGTGAGATTGGGACTTGCATATGTGTCCTCAACATGAGTGGTTCATGATTTGGATACTGGAAAACAATTTTTATTAAGTAATAAAGGTTGCTTATGTTATTGCTGATGAACAGTACATAAATGAATTTAGATCATGAGTTCATGTTGATGAGAAGGTTTATGAGGTATTTCAAAATTCTTGCTGATGTTTCTTCATCATTTTTTTATCATGTTTCTGGTTCGCATTGGTCAAAGTGATTGGGTTACATGATTCTCATGTAACATGTTGGTATTTTTCATTTGGTCATAGCCGACCTAATGATATAACATATTGAGATGGTTTACAACATGATTTGTGGATCTTGAGCATGTTTGAGGTTATTGATATAGGTCATTGCAATGTCTTGGTTGACATTCAATGGATCACATTGAGGAATGAATTGTAATTTATTAATTGTTAGCAATTAGGTCCTTGGCAGACCTAGTTGAGATGAGTTGATGGATTGTTTATAGATGTAATCATTTGAAGTTGTGAGAGTGTGATAATGTTTGTACAAATGGGATAAATAATATAAATGATGTTTTATGAAGAGGTATGAGTGGAATATAAGATAATTTAGAGATTTGTGTACTTCATTTGAACTATTTTGGCATAACAGATGCTATTAGTTAGTTTGTGTGTTTGGACTATAAGTTCTCTTTAATCTATGATCGGTTGATGTTGTAAGGTGGTGAACCTTGTTATTATTGTTTTTGAGCAGTGAGTGCTAGATAGTGTGCCTGAATGCATGTGCATTACCCTTTGTAATAATCCTAATAGGGTACAATACTTATTACTGAGTACATTCTTCTTGTTGGTTCCATCTCCACCATGATTTTCCCCTAACAGAATTTCCACATGAAAAACTTGGTGTTATGTGTTTCTTATTGCGTTGAGATATTGCTTTCTTATTTATGATTTAGATCTATGATTAAAATTTGTAAGTTGGTAAAGTTTGTTGATGTATTCACTATCCATAGAAATACCCTTATCTATTTATTGAAGATAGCTAAATTCTCAAAAAGAGCTTTACAAAAGTTATGGAAGACATCCTCAACTAAGAACTACACACCATAGAAGATTATATGGTTTCTTTCTTTCCATATGCTCTAGTTCATATGGGGAGGAATTTGCTTCCACAGTTGCCTAATAAGGGGGTTAAAGGAAACCTCCCTCAAATTAAAGACAATCTGCTGGATCTCCCAATTCATAACCTAGTTAATCTAGCAGGAGTGTAGTATCTTACTCAATTTTTTTGTGAAAATGGATAATGAATAAGCATGTGACAATTAATTTGTCACGCTTATAGAGAGCATGATAGGTAGGAAGCTAAAATCCATTCTTGGAAAGATTAACTTGCATAAGGATTTTATTGTGCATAACCATCTACCAGAAGAAATTGATTTTAGAGACAGTGGGAATTCCAAACAATTTTCCACATGTTGGAAATATTTTCTTCATCAAAAAGGAGGTAATAAGTAGTTTTCACGATGAATTAACCATTAGAATTCCTTCTCTAGAAGAATCTATCCTCCTTTTGAAATATCATAATTCTCACTTGTCGATGCCTCTTTTGTAAATCTGATGTTAGAGGAAAGAGCTTCTATTGATCCTAATATAAAATAGAAATTTTCTGTCATACTTTAGAGTCAATAAAATAATCAACCACTTAATCCCCAAAGAAACACTTTGCGGTCCCACAATGAACATTGAATATTTGGTGGGAGGAAGGGGCGTGCCCCCAACAAAGTGTCATCCCAGAATAAAATTATATGACCATCCCCAATTTTCCATTTCAATCCTAGCAACTAGATACTCATACACTTAAGAGTGTTGTACCAAATATTGGACCCATTGCAGATACCTTACATAATAAGGAAGTGGTAGAGCCTTTCATTATTCAAATATTCAGCAATGATGATGTCACACTAGTTGCCCGTGTGTAAGGAAAGTTTCCAACCAATCTTAGCAAGTAGAGATTTATTGAGGTGATTGATTTTCCTAATGAAAAGTCCTCCCATTATTTGTGGTTGGAAAAATTTGTCCCAACTTATAAGTGCAATAATTTTTGTCTCCTCTAGACCCATCTAGAGTAAGGTTTTCAAAATTCTCTCTAGTTTATTAGACATAGCATTTTAAATTTGATTGAGGGAGGGAAAATAAATAGGGAACCCTTGAAGAGATGATGCTTGAATTTGTTGTTTACCATCACTGCTAAGAAGTATGAATTTCTAGCCAACCAATTTTCACTAAGTTCTCTCAAGGATTGAGTTCCATAAGGAATTAGTAGCTTCATTTATAATGAGTAGAAACTAAAGGTAGGTACTAGGAAGATTAGCACTAAATGAATACCTAGTATATTTTTTATTTTATTCTGCAAGCTATCCAAAGTCTTAATGCCTCAGTCGGTACCCAAGATAGTTTACCTAGTCATGCACATAGTGACTCTCATGCTAGTTACTATGTGGCCTAATAGGATTAGGCTCTCCTTCACTCACCCCTTCCTGACCCCAACTTGGTAGTACATAAGACCAAGGAAAGTTAGGATGGGCACTAGGATAGGTTGTGGGGATACCCACTGAGATCCCAAAAAAAGTCTTTTATCATAGTTGATATCCTGGCTAGAGATATGAGTATAGAAGTTAAGAAAACATTTATACACTCTATCTTCAATCGCTAAGGTAGTACCAAAAAGAAGGAAAAGTGGAGGCATGTCGAACCCCTTGGATTTTTCCCTCTTCAACCAGCCTTGGAAGATTTCTCCCTAAGACGTCCGCAAATATTATAAAAATAAAAGTAGAAAAAGGTTCCCCTTTTTCGATGCCCCTATTGGCACAAACTAAATAACTTGGAATACCATTTACCAAGATAGATTAACAAATAGTAGTCACACATTCCTTGATAAGACCAATCACTTTGTTATCAAAGCTAAACTTCACTAAATCTTTAAACAAGAAGTCCCACTTGAACCTATCATAGGCCTTGGAGATATCTAGTTTGAATTCCATCCTTTTTTGGTAGCACTTTTTCATAGAGTGAATAACTTCATGAGTTATAATGGAAGCATAAAGGATCTGTCATCCAAGAATGAAAGCTTGTTGATTGCAATTAATAAGCCTATCTAATAAGGGTTTGATCCTGTTATCCAAGACCTTTGAGAAATTTTTATAGGCTGTATTACAAAGGGTTATTAGCTGAACATTAATGAGATGTATTTTCTCCTAAAGCTAAGGAATTAAGTTAATGAAGGAGTTATTCAACTCTTTCAGTAGTTTACAATCCTGACTAGTAGAAATAACACCAGGGCCAACTATATCCCAATACTTCTAAAAAGAAGAAGGGGGGAAACCGTCTAGACCATAAGCCTTAAAGGAACCCATAGAAAAGAAATCATTAATGACTTCTTCTAGTGTAGTCTGGGCCAAAATTTACACATTATCAGTGACATTGATAACTATTTGAAGACAATCTAACAACCGGTCTTTTAAAATATCATGAACAAAGAAACCATCATCTTTGAAAATATTGTAAAACTTATTTGAGTCCATGAGACTCAATTTTATATCCTCATTAATTACATAGTTTTTTTCATCCCTCAGGTAGATAATAGTATTTATCCCCTTATGTATGCTAGCAAAATAGTGAAAGAAGGGCAAATTTCAATCTCCCCTTTTCAGCCACAAAATTCTAGATTTTTGTTTCCAAAATATTTCTATTCTATAAATATTTTATTTCCATTTAGTTATCAAAGCCTCCTCTTGATTATGTATCAACACATAAAAGTCTCCACTTGCCATTTTTTCCTAAATGACTATGAATCTCGTACAAATTTCTTTTATCTTCACAAAAATGTCTCCAAAAGTTAACTTGTTCCAACCCTTCACATTCCTTCTAATAATATTCAATTTTTGAATCACAAGATACATTGGGGTCCCATGGATAGTGAAATTCCACCAGTTTTAAATGGATTTGTAGAACGCAGGGTGTGTTTCCCACATAAATTCATAATGGAACAGACTATGCCCTTTTTACAATATATTTTTCCAGTCAAGAAAGATAGGATTATGATTTGATACTTTCCAGGGAAGGGCAATTAAGAAAGAGTTAAACGCTAAGTCCTAATTTGTAGAACAAAGGAGCCTACCAAGATTAACTTAAATAATAATATTTCCCTTCTTATGGGTTGACCAAGTGAATAATTGTCCTATACACTTGATCTATGTCAACCAAACTAGTTTCATTGATAAAGTCAGATAAATCAAGCATTATATTAGAAAAGTCTTCCACACTACTCATCGTTTCAAAGGGGAAGAGTAGAAAGCTGAATTCACCTACTAATATCCAATGACAAGTTCTAAACCATTGGATATGAGAAGAGATGCCCTCCTATACCCACTTTCTACCAAGGCAATAATTGGAGGGATAAACATTGACCATAAACCAAGCATAACCATTAGAAGCAAGTTTGGCAATAAAAAAATTAGGGTTGAAGGAAATAATCTCTCTATCCACTTTCTATGGAATCCACATAGTAACTATACCTCTTGAGACACTATTAGTTGAAAACTAATACAAAAATGAGACCCTGGCCATAGAAACTCGGTAATTGTGTTGAATAAGGATTATGGCATCTTTGCTTCTTGTAGAAGTAGGACATCAATACTATTTAATAAATGTTGTTCTATAATGCATATTTCTTTTGGGGGCCATTAAAACCCCTCATGTTCCATGAAAGGAACCTCATTTCTTAGCTTTGGAAGTTGATATAGGGTCCTCTACCTAATGTTGGTGATTTCCCTTGTGATCTCCCCTTGTCTTATGATTCATTGAGATGGGTGACCAACCTTGGTTTCTAACAAAACATTTTCCTTCTTATTTTTGGTCTTCTTTTCCTAAGTTATCCAACCATAATCACTCACAAGACAACTTGTAGAAGAACCTACTGAAGAAGAGGTTTTGTTAAGGGGTGGGGGTTTTAAGTAGTGGCTTGGGGGAATCTCTAGCCCCATCCTCGCTAGGAGAGGTAGAGGTTGGGGAGTCACCTAGTTGGGGTAACACATCGATAGGGGGTGAGATTTCTCCTTCCTTGAAAATAATTGTTTGGGGGCCACATGGATCCCCCTACCCTATTTGACTTTCTTATGGGTTTCAAAAAGTTTCAATAGTCCAACCGTAAAGGGATATTCATTATTTTCAGAGTTAGAACCAATCACAATAAGGGGGGATATGAATCTCAAAGGGGAAGTAGAGATACAATTGAGTTTTTGTAGTCCCTTATCAGGGGCTTTATAGTCATAGATCACATGGACCAATTTTGAGCATTTCTGGTAGAAAACCATAGCATTTGCATACACCAATACTTGCATCCACTTTCCCAATTTAGATTTTAGGGTGATAAAATTAGGGAGATTTTTTTTGATAGAAACATTAACACAAAAACGGATAAATACTAACCTAGGTTTTTCCTTAGTCACCTCATCCATAGAAACATAGTGGTCAAAGGTGCTGCCAATCTAGTGAAAGATCTATTCATCCCAAATTTCAAGTGGTAGACTAGGCACACAAACCCAAACTGGGTTAATTTTATAAGGTCAGTTGTAGGATCAAAACCTAGTTTCAACCTATGAAAAGAGAGAAATATTTTCCCAAAGACCCATGATCCAGACAACACAACAATCAAATCCTTCTCAGCAGTAAACTTGAAAAGGAATAGAGTGTCATACATTGTGTTGATTATGACACTCCCCTTGAGTTTATATTTCTAGGAAGCCCACATCCTAACCAAACCAATGATTGGTCTGAAAGAAAATAATTTCTCCACTAAGGTATTGTTCATCGAAGAAACAACATGATAAACCACTATGTCAAGGAACTTAATAGTTGTTCTCTCCCCAATTTTTGAACACTAGAATATAATAATATTCCACCTCCTTATGGTTACTCCCCACAAGTTCTTGTTTCCACCAATCAAACATACTAGTGCACTAAATTATTTTTCCTATTTAATTTTTTCAGAAACCACCTCTATAAATTCAATTCCAAGTTCAGGATTTGAAACCCTAGCTTTCTGACCTTCAATCTCTAATGTTGGAGCATTTACTATAGCATGTGAATTATCTGGCACAATGGGCCCCTAGTTCCATCATGCATAGTTTCTACACATGTTGGGGGCTCCCCATGTAGAGGAATTTGTCCCTCGATCCCATCAAGAACCATGGATCACAAAAAATAAAAAATATAGAAAAGTAGGAAGAACTAGAGCATCAATGATATTTCACTTCTCTTATTATTTTGAAACTTGAATTTAAGGTCTTATGTTAGGTGGATGAAAGTTTTAGTTCAAATTGTTAGATTCTCTATTCTAAACATGTTTATCTTGAAACACAGTCTTACCAATAGTTATACTTTTACATTGATTGCAGGTGTTAGAAGCTGGATCTTCTTATTTTTATAAGAAAATTATGTATTAAATTTATAAAAAAAATTCTATCATAGATTGGGTATCTAGAGTTTTACTCAGAATTTCAGATTTTGAATATGCATGGGAATTCAATAAGGGATTTAACTTCTAAAAAATATAGCCTCTCTGCTACATTGAGAAATAATACACTTGCATGACAAATTGTTCAAACTATTTGAATTTCAACTTTGTCAAATCTTCCAATTGATGACATGTAACTGATTGAATATTTGATAATGGTAAGTTGAAGATAACGCAAAGCATTAAAATAGTTAATGGTTTATATTGTCATTGATGTCAACTTGATATCATCTATACAGTCATGTACATAATGCCAAAGACTTCATAGAATCAATAGAACAAAGGTTATGCTTTCAGCAATGCATAAATGTCAAGTATTCACTAAGTGACAGATAACATCGATGGAGTGCACACCATCGGTAAAGGAAAATAAGAAAAGTCACAGTGATACCCGACGAGCAGAAGACAGTGTTGCCCGATGAAGAAAAACCACAGGATGCCCGACGAGCTGAAAATAGAGTTGCCCGATGAGTAAAAAAGACAATGGTGCTTGACGGACAGAGATCCCAAAGCTAACTAGAGTCATGCCAACAGAACTGTCAGTTGTCACCGACAACTAACTGAAGAATTGACCGATGGAATTGAGAGTTTAGAAAATGACAAAATATCTACCTGGAAAGAGCTAAAGATAGACTTAACTGGTTGTTTTCTTTGTTTTATTCAAATAGAGTTAAGTAATTGATTTAAAAAAGATTTGTACAGTTGGCAAGAAGATAACTACGAGATAAATCAAGAGTTATGCTTTAAATCAAATTGGCTAGATTTTTTTTCACACAAAGAATTAAGAATCAAGAAAAAGTGAATATCATGTCTATATAAGAGACAAGCTTATTTCATTTTCAAAACAACACATTCACGGAAAGGGGATTAAGGGGAGTGAATGAAAAGAGGATGTTGAAGAGAAAATGATGAAGAAGAACTTTATATAGTCTTGATCAATCAAGCTGAAGGAGAGCTAAAGAATTCTGCAGACACCGACGAATAGTGAAGCACAACATCATAGAGTGGAAAGTGTGGAGTACAAAGAATTGAATTGATACATTGATTAGAGAGGTAATGTACTTAAATAGATCTGAAAATCTGCAATTCAAAGTTGCATTAGAAATAGGTCATAGTGTTTTAGTTTAACCATTGAAGCATCAAGTCTCTTAATAGAGCAGGACTTATCAGTCTTCTATATATTGAGGTACATCCCAAGGAGTGCCAAAAAGGTTGATTCATGAAAGTAGCATTGGACTTTCTTGATACCTATTGACAGTCTAAGAAGAAGGCTGATTGAAGTATGGTAGCAATAGATGCCCGATACTAAGTGACAACCTCTATGTATAAAATCATCTAGCAAGGTTGCACTTAATAGTGTGTTTGTAACCTTTAATAGGGTTGGCTCCTAACAGGGCTCACTTCAGAAGAGTGAAAATTTGGGGTACCCGTCCCAGTGGTTTTTCCCTTAAGGGTTTCCACATTAAAAATTCACGTGTTATGTGTGTATGATTCATTTCTTTATTGTTTTGTATCTAACATAGTTAACACTGGGTTGATCGGTATACTCTGCTTATTTACTAAGTTTCGGTAAATAGTTATACTGCTTATCGATAATCAAGGAGAATATGGACAGACAAGAAAAATTGACAGACATTTATTCATTATAAGTATTTCATGGCATGCATCTTGTAGGGACTTAATAACTTGAGGTTTATCTGATTGGTGGTTAATGTTTGAAGGATAAATTTTTGAGGCCATTGATTCATCCCCCCTCTTAGTTATTACTAACAATTGGTATCAGAGCTTGTGTGCTTAGAAAGGAAGGTTTCAAGACCTAAGTCAAGATCACAAGATGAACAGACGAGATGTACCCAAGTTGAACAAAGACAACTTTGCCTCATGGCAAAGCAGGATAAGAATCCACTTATCAGGTATTGGTAATGATGTTACTCAATTCCTAGATATTGAATATGTGTTTCCTACATGACTATTGACAATAGATCAATTGAGAGAAAAGCATGAACACAACTACATGGTCATAGAGCTTTCTTCCTAACTCTCTAATGCTAAGTTTGAAGATGTCAAGGATTGTAAAACTACAAAGAAGAGGTGGGACAAATTGAAGCTTGTACATGGAGGTGATACAAATGTTCTAAGAGCCAAGGCAGAAAGAATTAGAGGAAAATTTGATTATCTCAGAATGAAAGAAGGAGAAAACATCACACAGTACAACACAAGAATAAAAGAAGTAGTCAATGCTATATGAGGAGTTGGAGGTACACTTGAAGAGGAGACAGTGGTAAGTAAAATATTAAGAACCTTACTGCCTGTATATGATATTAGAGTTTTTTCCATTCAAGAAATGAGAGCAGTGGCAAACAATACAGTTACTCTTGATAGTTTAATTGGTAGACTGATTTCATTTGAGATGAATAACTTTGATAATAGTGTCTTACCAAACTTAGAGTCTGCATTTAAGTCTTCTATGAGAATAAGAAAAT
>MU224409.1:212667-230198 GCA_018584345.1 Thuja plicata | reverse complement strand
GTGTGTATGATTCATTTCTTTATTGTTTTGTATCTGACATAGTTAACACTGGGTTGATCGGTATACTCTGCTTATTTACTGAGTTTCGGTAAATAGTTATACTGCTTATCGGTAATCAAGGAGAATACGGACAGACAAGGAAAACTGACAGACAATTATTCATTATAAGTATTGCATGGCATGCATCTTGTAGGGACTTAATAATCTGAGGCTTATCTGATTGGTGGTTACTGTTTGAAGGATAAATTTTTGAGGCCACTGATTCACCCCCCCTCTCAGTTATTAATAACACCAATAATAATGCATATACCTAGAGGATGTTCCATTAGTCTTCTATTCATATTTTTTCTACTATAGAACTCTTTGAATGACTCTAAATATGTTTCCATTTCATTCAGAAGGACACGGGAAACCATATGCCAATACTATCACAAAGGAGGGCGAATTGAATTGTGACTTAGGTATTCCTCAAAATCTGATTGGTTGTTCATTGTCAATGACCAATCAATAAGCATGCCCCATCCTCCATTTTCGATTTAAAATCTCTTCCACACTCAAATTTTAACTTCACAAAACCACTACACTCTATCATTATAAATTTCCCAAAATCATGCTTCTACACAATGAGAACACGTCAAAAAAAAATTGGATTTTGTGTCAATGAATCTTGGTGAGTTGTCAATGTCTTTTCTTTATTACCTCAATAAAGTGAATCCAAGCTTTTGGGTGCCTCTCTTTCTCTTATTTCATCTTATATTTTTTGATATTGTTTATTATGTTCTTTGATAAATGATAAAATATCATATTCCTTTTTAGAAGAAAAGTCTAAATATTTAATCTCATCTAAAATTGACATTTAGTACATTCATATTAATTATATAGTACATTCATATTAACACATATAATTATGTGAATGCATTTTAAAATAATTGATTTTAATAATAATATATATTTTGCAGTTACTTTATATAAATTATGAAAAATTTCTTTGATTTTTAAGTTAAATATATATTTAAATATATTTTATTAATTTTAAATTTAATATGACGTATATCTATACACATTATTTATAAATAATAAATATCACAAGTTAAATACATGAAATATTTATTAATGAATATTAATTGTTGCAAGTTACCTTTAAAATTCTGTAACAAATAAGTTCATTCAAATTTACACCTTTTAATCTCCATAATCACAATATTGTATATGTTATTTTTAAATATTATACAAAATTATGATATTATTATATCAAGATTTCATTGTATAATTTTTAAGTCAAAATTATTGATCTATTATTTTATGTTGTGACTTACATGAATCTATTGAAACGTTTGGAAAGATCACCTATGATAAAATGTTAAAATAAATCATTTTCAACTTTAATTAATACCAAGATTTAATTTTTTAAATTTTAAGTCAAAGTTATTGATCCTTATTTTCTAAATAGTGATTGCATGAATCTATTAAACCTTTTGAAAAGATCACCCATTATAGAATACTTAAATACATCATTTTCAAATCTTATTATTAATTTATTTGTCACCAAATGTTGAAGAAAGCATTTTATTAGTCTTTAGGAGTAGATCAGATAGTCAAGCTCTTTGAAAAATATAGATGGTGGTCACAAGTTTGAGTGCTCCCTTGTGAGTGAAAAAGCAGCTAATGTACTCCTTTTGTTGTTGATATAATTATTTATAATATTTCTATCATTTTTTTTTGGTCAGTAATAGTTGTGTATATTAATATATAAAAATATTACAATTTCATCCTTCAATCAGATTTATCTTGCCATGCTAATCAAACCTACGGAGTCTCTTCTCCTTTACATTTGCATCTATATCATACTGCACTATCTACTTCATATGCTATCTTTCAAATACTATATCCTAATCTGGAAATATAACTTTACAATGATATGGCCCGTGGCCATAAATGCTCTTAATAGTTTACAAAAAATGAGAATCGAGGGCTGTTTCCCCAAAACACACTCGGCTTCATCTTGCAGGTTCTTTATTCTTTCACTCCATGTCCTTGGCTGGCCTCATCGACATCACTCCTTCATTCCCTTTGAGCCCTTTGTCGGATATATTTTCTTGAAAGGATCATTTTCAAAAAATTTCAAAAAGATATCCGTTTATCTTTCAAAATTTTGGGTTTACCTCCCATTCTGCTATGCATTTACCTTTCCTTTTCACCCAGATTGAGGGCACTTCTTCCTCGGCACATTCATGGCCAGCTGCAACATCAATTCCTCCTCCCTTCGCCTCTGTACCTCCATCTCTTGCTTTATTTTCATCCAGCCCGCTTTTTCCCTTTTGATCATCAAGGGTTTGTCAACTTTTGGCCTCCACGTGAGAAAGGGAATTAATCCATAACGGTGCACATCATCATCTTCTGCAAAGCATTCAGATATATCCTACCCAATGGCAGGAATGGACCATTCTAGCACCGACTCAAACTCTCCTAATAGGTCTTCTTCAAATAGCTCCCTTATAATCCGGTTAACTTCCTCAATCTCTTCTCCAATCTCAAGCCCCCATGCTATGATCACAACAACCACATCAAGGTTAGTGTGGCGCTTAATCCTTCATTCCTGGAATTTCTCTCCAATAACCTCAATCGCTGCCTCCACCATTTCAATCGACTTGATTTTCACCAAGCCCTTCACCCGCTCAAAGCTCATAGGGCCCTTAAAGGCTTTCATCTACTTATCAGAGTCTACACAGAATGTTGCCTCCATTATTTCTCTATCAATGCTCACTTCCCTAATTTCTAGCAGAAGGTAATATGTTGCTCAATTTTTGTGTGATATTAAATTTCTTAACACGCCATTTAAACATAGCGACATTGAATTTCCACACTTCATAATAACTGCAAAGCCTATCTCTTATTATATTTTAATGAGTATTTTTCCTTCGATATCTCCAATTTGAAATTTCCCGTAAGCTGCTACCGTCATCCATGTCCTTTCAAATCTGCCACTTACCTCTCTTTGCTATGATTAAAGGCTATGTTTAAATCTAGCCATGATGTCTTTAATCCCCTATGGGATTTGAAATATAATCATTATCAAAACAATTTTGTAAAAAAACTTCATATATAATATTGTTAGCATTATCAATATTCGTAGCCCAATTTGCTACTATGTCAGCGTCTACATTACCCTCCCGTAATGTATGACTGATTCTAAATTCCTTCATAGTGTGAAGAAGGGTGACCACCTCTCAAATTATACAATTAATAGACCAAGTCTGGGAGTATTCTTTCTTAATGGCTTCTATGATGATCTGGGAATCACCTTCTAAATGTAGTCTTTCCACCCCCAATCTTTTTCCTAACTTAACTGCCAGTAGGGCGGCCTATGCCTCAGCTATATTGTTTGTTCCAATACCTATCTTCTGAGCTGCCGATGCTAACATATCTCCATCCCTATTTCTTTCTATAGCCCCTACTCCATATAACCGTAGGTTCCCTTTAGAATATCCATCAAAGTTAATTTTTGTCCACCCTATTTCTGGAGGAAACTATTTTACATATTTTCTGCTCATTTTGATCATTCCCCCATGACTGCTATCATTCTTATACCTGAATTTTATTCTAGGTCATTGCTTATGTATATATTTATCCCAAGATGAGAAGACTTTATTAGTACATAACTTACCTACAGCCGAGCTCATAACTTCCTGTATAGAAGCATTAATTCTGGGTTTAATCCTTTCTATTGTCTTAGACACATCATTAAAGATTCTCCTATTTCGTTCCTTCCATATCTCCCATATTATTATTGAGGGGCATACTATCCAAATTTTTGAGAAGGTTGATTTCTTTTGATCCCCCCACCACCATTTGAAGATATCTAGAAGTGATCTCGGTATTAGCCCTATAAAATTTAATTTTGTTTTCACCATTTCCCAACATTGCTGGGAAAACTCACAATGTGCAAAGAGGTGGTCTATGACTTCAATAGCATCATTTCATAATGTACACATAGATGGGCCTATAAACCCATAACTTTTCCTCCTTTCCCCTATTAACACCCTTCCCTGAAT
This sequence comes from Thuja plicata, assembly GCA_018584345.1. Classification (NCBI taxonomy): domain Eukaryota; kingdom Viridiplantae; phylum Streptophyta; class Pinopsida; order Cupressales; family Cupressaceae; genus Thuja; species Thuja plicata. The sequence continues at coordinate 226,146 of MU224409.1, read as the reverse complement.
GGATAACCATGCAAATGCTCTTGCTTTCTGCAAATAGTCCTTGTCCCAACATAGTCTATAAGGCCACTCATTTGTAGTTTCTTCCTTTACTAATATGTTATATCCCAATTTAGCTAAATAATTCCCACTTTTGGCTGCACTCCAAATTATAGTATCCTTCACCTCTGATAGATGAATTGGATGGTTATTTAGAATGTCTTTCAGATCTTTGTAGCTGTTCTCATTCAAACCTGTAGCACTAATCTCCTTCCACTTCCATTGTGGTCCCAACGGTCCTTGAAACTGCTCCATATATTCTCTGACTTTATCACCCCATAAATTTTTTATGCTTGCCATTAATTTCTAAGAGTTGTTGATATTGGCCAAAGCTTTATGGCCATTCCAGGAATCCTCCTAGAATGCTGCATTTCTTCCATCACCCACCTACCATGAGATATGGTTGCAAATTAGTGGCCTGCATTCTAAAATAAAATTCCAGACTGCAGAGCCACGGATTGGGTTTTGAACAGTAAGTATCCTATTATCCTCCATACTATCCAAATATTTTTCCTTAAGTATTCTAACCCATAACTGTGATGGTTTAGTATACATTTCCCATACCAGTTTGGCACCTGGGGCTTTATTGTTTAACTGCCACCTTCTAATTCCAGCTCCCCCATTTTTTCAGGATTTACATATTGTTTCCCAAGCCACTAAAGGTATTTTTTCCTCCTCCTCTCCACCATTCTAGAAGAAATTTCTCATCCATTGTTCAATATATTTTGGAACTTTTATGGGAATTTTTAATCAACTCATTGAGAATAACGGGATAGCAGAGATCACTGCCTGTAACATCAAAATGCGACCTGCATAGTTAAGCCATTTTCCTTTCCAACTATCCAAATGTTTAACATAGCTATCTACCAGGTACTAATATAGATTCACCTTAGAAGCCCATGCGAAGAGTGGGATACCTAAATACTTATTAGGTAGGACACCTGGATTCATTCCTAATAATCTAAGTACATGGTGCTGAATAGGGATAGATGTATTAAAGAAAAACACTTCAGATTTGTCCCAATTAATAAATTGACCAGAAGCTGCATTGTATGTATCTAGAGTGTCCTTTATTACCCTGGCCTCCCTTACAGAAGCTTCCCCCATGAGGTATGTATCATATAAAAATTGTAGATGGGTGACTAGATCCAATCCTCTTGCTATCTTAAGCCCTTTCCAAACACCCTGACCGCCTGCTTGTTTGATTGCTCTGCCTAAAACTTCAGCAAGAATAATAAATAGAAATGGTGATATAGGATCACCCTGCCTTATGCTAGTAGTAGTATCAAAAAAACCCTGGGGGCTGCCATTAATAAGTATTGAGAGGCGTGGAGTAAAAATACAACTCAATACCCATTCACACCATTTATCTTCAAACCCAAATTTACGTAGCACCTTAATTAGGAAAGCCCTATTCACATTATCATAAGCTTTTTGGATATCAAGTTTGATCATCATACTTGAATTTTTCCCCAGTATGGTAGAATGTATAGCTTCATGCACAATAATAATTCCTTCATAAATTGATCTTCCAGGAGAAAATCCACTTTGTTCTGCTAATATTAGTGATGTCAGCACTAATTTCAAATGTTTTTCCATTACCTTAGTTATTACCTTATAGACCGTATTGCACAAAGTGATCGGTCAAAAGTCAGCAAGTGTTTCTTTTTTCCCCTTTTTAGGGACCAGAGCTAGAAAGGTGTTGTTAAAATCCTTGAATATAAAACCACCTCTTCTTGAATCCTCAACCACATCACATAATTCTTTCCAAACAATATTCCATGCTTTTTGGAAGAACAAAGTTGGAAATCCATCCGGTTCTGGGGCTTTATCACTGCCCAAGTTGAAAAGAGCATTCTTTACTTCTGCTTCACCTATAGGCTTCATCACCATGTTATTCTGCTCATTGGTGAAAATTTTTTGTATCACTTCATTAAGGTTATCATTCACCTCCTCTATTCCTATAGTTTTCACAAAGATTGCTAAGAAATAGTCTATTGCCACTTTATTATTTTTTTCCCTTTCATGAGTATTGCCTTGTCCATCCTTTATTGTGAATGTATTATTTAAAGATCTTCTCCCCTTGACTGAATTATGAAAGAACTTGGTATTTCTGTCTCCTTCTTTCAGCCATAGCTCCTGTGACTTTTGCCTCCAAAACATTTCTTCTCTGTTTAACACTTCATCATATTTTTGCTTCAGTTCTACTTCTTGATTGTAAAGGTTGCTATCCATTCCTCCATGAGCTATGATTTCATTTAAATCTACTAGTTCATTTTCCAGTTTAAACTTTTGTTTAAAGATATCTTTAAATACTTCCCTATTCTAGATTTTTAGATTCTCCTTTAAATGTTGAAGTTTTTTGAAGAAAATAAAAGCACAATTGCTAGATCATCTTGGGGCATTTATCCACCAGTCCTTAATTAATGACATAAAACCTTCCTCACAAATCCACATTTTTTCAAATCTAAATGGTGCCCTTTCTGGAGTTGCATCTTCTAGCAGCCTTAAGCAAATTGGGAAGTGGTCAGATCCAGTTATAGGTAATATTTCTGCTTGACCCAACCACTTAGTATTCGCCCAATTGCCCACAAAAAAAAAACTATCTAACTTTTTGGCAATGTTTGTGAATCCCATACTTCTGTTAGTCCATGTGAAAGCTCCATTTTGGAAGAATACATCTTGTAGTTCATTAATTCTCACAAAGTCTACAAATTCCTTTTGACTCTAACTAATCCATCCTTTCCCACCCAATTTCTCTATTGGTGAAAGAATTGCATTGAAATCACCTCCCAAGACAAATAGATTATCCTTCAATCTATTAAAAACCCCTGTTAGGCCTATCCATAATTGTAGTTTCTCCACCTGTTTACAAGGCCCATAGATATTGAAAGCATAAATTCAGGTATTCATCTGGAAAGAAAAAATCTTTACTAATTGACAATATTTTCCCTCTTCAACTATATTGACACATGCACTAGTTTCTTTCCATAATATTCCCAATCCCCTGGAAGCACCTTTAGCTTCACTAAAGAATCCATTCCATCTTCCCAATTTTCTCTTAAACTGTAAGATACCATCACCACTAAGCTTTATTTCTTGAAAGAATGCTACATTTGGTTGCGCTTGATCAAGACACCTTTTGATCAAGCGACTCTTGTCAGGGGCATTGCATCCCCTGACATTCCTTGATAGGAGCCTCATGGTTTTTGAGAAGAGGGATATCCTCTTCCCCACCTAAGCAATTTTGACTGGTCTGAAGAATTTCCATCCATGGAAAGCCTAGCCTTAGTATATTTACGCCCTCTCTATTGTTTTTCCTTTACATCTAGTTTTTTATTTTTATTTTAAATCTTTGATTCAGTTTGAATAATGGTTCTTTGCTCCAGAATGGCAACTTGATCATTAAAGCCTAAATTATCCTCCCCAACTTCTTCCTCTTGAGTTCCATATCCTGAATCTATGTTCCAGCTATTTTCTTCATTATTTTCCATGTCCTCCATATTTTGTTCCAAATTTCTGATCGGTGTAATTTGGATATCCTTGCAATAGCCCGAGGCATAGTCTTCCAATTCTGTATTAAAGTGTTCTCCATGTACTGAAGGGCAGTTCTCTTCTAAAGGTGAGTCTGGATTGACTACTCTATCTATTGTTGCAAAATTATTGGTTTTGAGGGTGTTTAGAACTTCCTCCCATGTGTTTGACATAATCAATCCATCTACCTCCTCCACCCTGTGTTGGCTTCCTTTACAGGAGGGCAATCTTTTGGCGAAAAAGGGGTCTCCTTTACACATTGAGTAGATTTTGGGATTTTTGTATGTTTATTAGGAATGAGAACTATATTGTCCTTACCTTTCATCCCAGATTCCCGAGAAGGTTCCGGGCTAATAACCATCTGCAGCTTCTTCTCATTATCTATATCCTATCTTGCAATCATTTCCTCCTGGAAGCCACAAGACCAGTCAAGGATTATAGCCTTCTACTTTTCTATCTCTTTGATCCATCCTATGGATTTATTGACTTCCAATTCTTTTCCTTTATCAGTTTCCTCCCATGTCTTTGAAATACTATCTGCACTTTCCACCTTGATTTTTAACCTCCATTCACCATGTGCCGACCCTAAAACCACATAGTCAGGGATCTGATAACATTTTTGAATATTGACAAGCACTTTGGAATATATATAGAAATCATTCCCATCCACTGCATCCACAGCTTTGAAAAAGGTCCCTAAGTTGTTCCCAATTTCTTTTAATGTTTCCTCATCTTTATATTCCCATGGAAGGTTTTGGAGTTTCAACCACACCGCAATATTTTCTACTTCTTCCTTATCTAGATTGAAGTTTGGCTTCCAATCCCTAACATAAATACCTTTTCCATCTAAAATATATGGGCCACTATTTAGAATACATTCTTTATATTTTTTTGAGGGACTAATAACCAGGAGGAATTCATTAGTTAGGGTTTTGATTTCAAATCGATGGCCCAAGTTCCCCTCTATCCATTTTTGAATTTTTTCTATGGATGGCCACGGTCCAATCCATTTCATAAAAATCTCTGTCTTGCATTCTGATAATAGATTCACTCCATTGTGCATTTTTAATTAATAGAGAAGTGGCTCTAAGAGAGGTTAGGTTATCTACCTTATCGCCAGTGATTGGTAAGTTTATTGTTGGTTGGGTGTCTGTGCCATCTTTTCTATACTCCTTTGGCCATAAGGTTACTTTCAAACCTGTATTTGTCTGAACTCTTACCTCCATGACCCCAATCGCCCGAGTTCAGTCCTCCACGGCTTCGATCACCTGAATCATTACCTCCAGACCCAAGCACACTGAAATCTCTACCTCCATTTCCGCATCCAACCCATCCAATTCCTCTACTACCACATCCATCCTGGCCATAACCTCCATAGATGTTAGAACGATAGTCGTTGCCACCATAGCCGTTACCTCTAGAGTCATCGCCCATAGCCACATAATGGGGATTATGTTTGCCCAACATGGAGAATTGAATATATAATATTTCTATCATTGAATCAAATGTCTTTCTATTTATAGATCTACCTAAATATCATAAATAAATGTAAGAAAGAAGAATACTTATTATAAACTATAATAATTTTAACTAACGAAAATTGACATAATGCATACAAAATAATCTTATCAAACTATCCAATCTTTTTTCATATCATCTCATTTATATAAACACATCTGAAACAAATCTTGAAACATATCTTTGAATTGGCTCTTCCCTTTCTTTTTGGAAAGATAATTTTCCTCACACCTTTCTTCAAGGGCCTCATTTGAAAAATTTGTAAAAGCTCACTAATTGTCATACTAAACACATCAAGCTCAACTGTGACTTTTGCAGCTAAACCCTAAAGTAGTCCAATGAAGAAATAGTTCTAGTGGTAAGTTGTAACAACGATGATGAGTAGAGATGTAGTTAACAAACAATTAGATTATTTTGTCTGAATTCTGTTAATTATTATATAATATTTATTTTGAAAGTCTTGATTGAACGAATAAGCAAAATAGATGAATGAGTAATCTAGGGATCAAAAGCAATCTTGCATCAACCAATTTTTTTTTCTTTTTTCATTTACATTCCAATCATAAATCAGTCTTTGAATATCTTATTGCATATCTTACTTCATGCTAGAATATGTTTAGATTTTTTTTTTTTTCTATTGATAATATAGAATCAATTGATTACAATCATAGCCTTCAAGATGTATAACTGCCTGTCCGAACTTGATCTATAGATAATAGTATCTAAAACCTATATTCTATCAAATATACAATCAGAGAATGGTCTGACACCATTCAATCAAGTTTTACAAAATGTATATTCCCCCTGATCATATAAACAAAAGTATACAAAAACCATAGACATAGCAATATTGATTCAGTCCCATCCGCTCTCCTGCCCATTGTCCATTTCATTACTGCACCTGTACTCATCAATTTTCCATTGTTCATTTCTATTTTAATTACTATTATCATTTTAGCTGCACCCTAAATTGATAAATTGATTGTTATCTTACATTGAATTATGGATTTGATAAAGTGTATAATTTTCTTAAATTCAAAAGAGAAAGTACACATGCAACATAACAACTATAAACAATAGAAGGATTTCATAAAGGTACATCTATTCAACACTACTATTCAGATATTGAAGATAAATATCTTATTATTGCATTCATGTTAAGACTTATGTTGTTCTCTAAGTATTGATCTAACTTACGCTCTCAAATTCAAAAATGGATCATTACATTGAACATTCAAAATGAATGCAATAAGCAAGTATTCCTTTATAGGGTACATCTTTTAGTTGAAAACATTGAGAAAATATATAGTATTGAAAGTAAAAAGAAGCATGCTAGTAGTATGGAGTAGGGGTCCCATGCATTGCCTTATCATATGATTGTTGTTAGCTGGTATTCTGCATGTAGAGGTTGAGCAATGGTGTCATCTGGGTCCTCAAGACTTCTGCCTTGTCTCATCCTAAGTCTTTTATATTTTACCTGCATCATGAGAGAGAAAATAGTGTTAGATCCAACTGGATCTAAGCAATGCATAAAACACAAACAACATACTACTATTATCAATTTTTTTGATTCAGTACTATACATTGTGTAAACATCAATGCAATAACAAGGTACACATATGCAACAACTAAATAAAGTATCAAAGGGACATAATGTTATAAAACCTTTTACTGCATATAGTTGTTATCCTGCATTGTTCAAAAGTTGTCATTTAGAAGAACATAGAATCTGAATCCAAAGGACTTGGGTCTTGTACTTGAGAAATTTTTTTTAGATCATCCACATGACAGGTCAATAAATCCAACCAGCGAACCCACATTCATACATAAATGTCATCCCACATGACATTTACATACAAGCATAGATTTATTGATTGAATCCATCAACCTAACATGGAGATTCAGTATTGATTGTGTGCAAGCGAGAGATGTCCGCAAATTCTAAAGTATGAAATGCAGGAAAGAAAAAAGACAACAGAGTAATAACAATGCTGTTATAAGAGATGCATATGAGAGAAGATGATGCAGATTGTTCCTAATTGAAGGATGTTACAAAAAATAGAAAGCAGACTTGCAGATTAACTAAGTGATGTGTGTGCAGTAGAGAGTATCATTTTGGCATTTTCATAAACTAAATTGTCTGTTATGTTCACTAATCTAACAAGTGCATAATTTTATTGTTTGAAAGCTTAACAAAATATTTTTGCAGTGTTTCAAGCTGACTGGTTTCAACTTCATAATCAGAGAAAGAAGGTGCAAAGCAAGCTGAAATATCAAAGCAAAGTGCCAAAGGTGTTCCAGAATAGTCATGATCAAATACCAAGTTACAGTTTCATGAATACTGGTATGATTTATCTTTGCTAATTCCAAAGTACAAATTCAACAATATCGTAGATTATTGCTGATTACATAAAGAATACTACATAATTATGCTATAAAGTATCATAAAATGTTTACCAAAATGCATTTTTGAGTGTCACGAGCCCATGTTCGAACCTCATTGATAATAAACAAACATTTTATATCTTATTGCATTTCTTTTTAAAAGTTCCTATTCAACATAAAAAAGGAGAATTGTGTTTAAGCCTGGTGATTTACCAGTGAGTCTAGGAGTGTTCTCTGTTTTCAAATATTGAATTCAAGTGCTTAAGTGACTATGCCATCAACTAAAAATAAGTGAAAGCATGAAGAAATGCATGACTGGTATTCTAAATGTTTTACAAGTGAGCATGTTAAACAATGAGAAAACATATGCAATATAATCAAGCTGTACTATCATTCATTTCTCAAGCTATGAGTATCATTTTACAATTTTTTAAAGTATGCAAGCCATCTACAGTCATATGAAGTTCACAAATTCATCAAAGAAACCAGTTGTATGAGTACTTTTTCAAACAATGGATCATCACTCTCGGCCTTTTATCAAAGTATAATAATAATATACTCCATTGTTTGAAAAAGTACTCTCCATTGTTATGGAGAGTACTTTTTCAAACAATGGAGTATATTATTATTATACTTTGATATGGAGAGTACTTTTTCAAACAATGGAGTATATTATTATTATACTTTAATAAAAGGCCAAGAGTGATGATCCATTGTTTGAAAAAGTACTCATACAACTGGTTTCTTTGATGAATTTGTGAACTTAATATTACTGTAGATGGCTTTCATACTTTAAAAAATTGTAAAATGATACTCACAACTTGAGAAATGAGTGATAGTACAACTTGATTATATTGCATATGTTTTCTCACTATTTAACATGCTCACTTGTAAAACATTTAGAATACCAGTCATTCATTTCTTCATGCTTTCACTTATTTCACTTGATGGCATAGTCACTTAGGCACTTGAATTCAATATTTGAAAACAAAGAACACTCCTAGACTCACTGGTAAATCCCCAGGCTTAAACACAATTCTCATTTTTCATGTTGAATAGGAACTTTTAAAAAGAAATGCAATAAGATATAAAATGTTTGTTTATTATCAATGAGGTTTGAGCATGGGCTTGTGACACTCAAAAATACATTTTGGTAAACATTTTATGATACTTTATAGCATAATTCTGTAGCATTCTTTATGTAATCAGCAACAATCTGTGATATTGTTGAATTTGTACTTTGGAATCACAAAGATATATCATACCAGTATTCATGAAACTGTAACTTGGTATTTGATCATGACTGTTCTGGAACACCTTTGGCACTTTGCTTTGATATTTCTGCTTGTTTTGCACCTTCTTTATCTGATTATGAATTTGAAACCAGTCAGCTTGAAACACAACAAAAATATTATGTTAAGCTTTCAAAAAAAATATTATGCACTTGTTAGATTAGTGAACATAACATACAATTTAGTTTATGAAAATGCCAAAATGACACTCTCTACTGCATACACATCACTTATTTAATCTGCAAGTCTACTTCCTGTTTGTTGTAACATCCTTCAATTAGGAACAATCTGCATCATCTTATCTCATATGCATCTCTTATAACAATATTGTTATTACTCTGTTGTGTCATTTTTCTTTCCTGCATATCATACTTTAGAATTTGTGGACATCTCTTGCTTGCACACAATCAATTCTGAATCCCCATGTTAGGTTGATGGATTCAATTAGTAAATCTATGTCTGTATGTAAATGTCACGTGGGATGAAATTTATGTATGAATGTGGGTTTTCTGGTTGGATTTATTAACCTATCATGTGGATGATCTAAAAAATGTTTCTCAGGTACAAGACCCAAGTCCTTTTGATTTAGATTCTCTGTTCTTCTAAATGACAACTTTTGAACAATGCAGGATAACAACTATATGCAGTAAAAGGTTTCATAACATTATGTCCCTTCGATACTTTATTTAGTTGTTGCAGTTTTGTACCTGGTTATTGCATTGATGTTTACACAATGTATAGTATTGAACCGAAAAAATTGATAATAGTAGTATGATGTTTGTGTTTTATGCATTGCTTAGATCTAGTTGGATCTAACACCATTTTCTCTCTCATGATGCAGGTAAAATAAAAAAGACTTAGGATGAGACAAGGCAAAAGTCTTGAGGACCCAGATGACACCATTGCTCAACCTCTACATGCAGAAGACTAGCTGACAACAATCATATGATAAGTCAATGCATGGGACCCCTACTCCATACTACTAGCATGCTTCTTTTTACTTTCAGTACTGTATATTTTATCAATGTTTTCAACTGGAAGATGTAATCTATAAAGGAATACTTTCTTATTGCATTCATTTTGAATGTTCAATGTAATGATCCATTTTTGAATTTGAGAGTGTAAGTTAGATCAATACTTAGAGAACAACATAAGTCTTAACATGAATGCAATAATAAGATATTTGTCTTCAATATCTGAATAGTAGTGTTGAATAGATATACCTTTATGAAATCCTTCTACTGTTTATAGTTGCTATGTTGCATGTTTACTTTCTCTTCTGAATTTAAGCAAATTCTGAACTTTATCAAATCTATAATTCAATGTAAGATAACAATCAATTTATCAATTTAGGGTGCAACTAAAATGATAAAAACAACTTTAATGATCCATTTGGAAGCCAATGCCATACCTCATTTCTTAAGACCTTTGATGCCCAAAGTACCCTGCATCCTTGGAGTGAAACACCACTCCCAATTAACACTATGCCTTTTCTTGTTACCTATGCCATCTGACCATAAAACATCTCTAAGAATATTTTCAAGCTTATTAGTTTGGTGGTTGGCAAACATCCGGGTTGAAGCATAGCATATGGCATGAGATGATAATACCTTTTGAACAACGTGAAGTCTATCTACTAAGGATAGCATGTGGGTTTTCCATTTCATGTGTTTCTTCTCAAATTTTTTTGTATATCTAGTTCCACATATCATTCAGTGATGGTTCAAGGGAAAATGGTATACCCAAATACTTTACAGTAGTATTAGGTCCAATCCATTCCCAACATTTTTTACATAGCCACAAGGGAGGGGTATTGTCCCATCCAAGTATAATAGATTTGTGAGGGGATATTTTGGCTCCAGAAGCTACACAAAATAGCTGGATTCTAGAGATAACTCTGTCAAATTTTTGATCGGAGAGTTCCACAAAGAGTGCAGTATCATCAACAAATTGTTCAATGACTAGTTCTTCTTTGTTAGGAAGGGAGATACCTTTGATGGGAGAGCCAAATTGACTAGATTTCAAAATTTAAGACATTGCATCAGCAACAATCACGTATAGGACAGGAGCAAGAGGACAACCTTTCCTAATAGATCTAGTATGGGGATAGGAACTACAAGTTTACCATTAACCACAATAACAGGGTTGGAATCTTTGAACAAGACACTTACCCATTTGCAGAAGTATTTTGGAAATCCTAATTGTTTAAGCATAACCAATACAAAGTGCCATTAAATCCTATCATAGACCTTTTAAAAATCAAGAAGAATCATAACAACATTCTGATTGTCTACCTTGGCCTAGTGCATTGCCTCCCAGCTAGTAATAAGATTTTCAAGTATATATCTGCATTTAATAAAACCTGTTTGGGTTACATAAATAATATCATTTAAGACCTCTGAGACCCTCTTAGCCATTAATTTAGCAATCACTTTATAAGACATGTTTAATAGAATGATTGGCCTCCAGTTCTTAACTAGGATTTTGTCACCATCTTTAGGGAGGAGTTTGATAAGTCCTCTATTGACATATTCCCCCAAAGTCCCACTGTCAAATGCAAATATGTAAAGATTAAAGAGTTTTTCTGAGAACCATTCTTTATTGGCTTTTTAAAAGTCAGCAGGCAGACCATCAATGCCCGAAGATTTTCCATTGGCTAGAGACCCAATGACATCTCCCACTTCTTGGATGGAAATTTCCTTTCCCAAAATGTCCTTTTGGTAGTTATTAATTTTCCTTGGAATGATACTGATACATTGTTCCATATAGAGAAGATTACCTTCATTATGTTTAGAGGTGAAAATATTTTTATAGAATTCCACAAATGTTGTCATAATAATTTGATTGTTGCTGCTAAATCCATCCTCAGTTTGAATACCACTAATTTCTTCTCTGCATTGTTTGGCTCTAATAATGTTGAAAAAGTATTTGGTTCCCCTGTCACCTTCCTTGATCCAGTTGGCCCTAGCCTTAATCTTCTATCCTTGAATTTCAAATTTTTGGATCTTTCTTAACTGCCCCTTAGTATCAATCAGTTCTTGCTCTAACTCCACATTTCCCCCTTATCCTACATATCTTTTTCAATTTTTAGTAGTTTGGAGTTGAGGTTCTTTTCTTTTAAGTTTCTTTCTTTGGCCTCTTTAGTACCAATGGTTTGACAAGGATTTCTCCATGCCTCAACTAAATTATTCCATATAAAAATGGGTGAAGAGTCTACATCCCTAAATTTAGAAAGGATAGCCACCATCCTAAGTGCACCCAGATGGTCTTCATTGTAAAGCAAGGAGGTATTCAGTTTGAACAGATGTCTCTTAGACTTGTTACTAGATTGACCAACTATGTCTTTGACAGTAATACAAGAACTGATAGGGGAGTGGTCTGACATACTAGCAGGGGAGACATCAATGGGTTATTGGCCTTGGTTGTGGATCAAGCCAAGATCAAGATTATTAATGTATACTCTGTCAAGTTTGTAGTAAATTTTGTGTTTACTGGCTTCATTATTACATCATGTAAACCAAATACCATCATGTCTACCTCTGAGTCCCTCCATAGAATTATAAATAGCAAAATGTCTCTTGAACCTATCCCAAAAAAAGTATTCATTACCCTTCCAATCAAACTTCTCACCTCCAACCTTATCCTTAGGAATTTATGTTGAAATCACCCACAAAAGTCCATGCAGCAACAGGTAAGTTGGTAGTCATCCACTCCCATAATTTGGCCCTATCTCTGTAGTCATTAGGAGCATAGATGTTATAAATTCCTAAGATTTTGTCCTTGTTATTCAGAGTAATCTATAGAGCTCTATTGCATGGTGACATGCCATGTGCAATGATTTTTTCACTCCAAGAGGGACTGATTAGAGTTTCTATACCCCCTTTGCCTCTATCATGGTCTGAATAAAGGCATTTAGAGTTATTCCAAATAAGCTTTAACACATTAAAAGCTTGATAACCAATAACTTTGATTTCTTGCAAACAAACAATATCCTTGCCTTTGAGATTGTTGTACCACCTTCTCACTATATATTTCCTGTTAGGCATTTCTAATCCTCTAACATTCAAATAATGAATTTGTACTTTCATCATTGACCAATGAGGGGGGGAGGGGGGTGTGTGTGTTCTTATATAGTCTGGTGAAACATTCAAGGATTTCATTCCCCTTTGTCTTATTAGCTCTATCATTGTTTTTCAAGCTATTATTTCTTTCATATGTTTTTCTTTTCTTCTTTTTAGTAAGAACTTCAGTGAACTCATCCTCTATTATTTCAGAATCAACATTGGGCTCCTTGTCTGGTCTTCTCTCAGTATTCTGTGATGAAGGCATGGAGACTGCAGAATTATTCCTATGCTCTAGAGATGTTTTAGATGTAGGGCTAGGTTCAATGTTTTTAATACCTACTTTAATCCTTAATAGAGCAATTTGTTGAGCATTTTTATCAGTGGAGTTGTCCTCATTAACTTTCTCTCTTGGAACCAGGATATACTGGGGGATAGCAGATTATTTCTCTTTGGGATCAGAATGTGTTTTAGAGGCAGGTCTAACCTCACATTCATCTTCAAACAAAGGATTGTTTAATGTAACAAAGGTATCAACTTGTGTATCGACATTGGTTTTATCTTGATTAGGGTTTTGTTGACTGCCATTATTATATGTCCATTCAACTTACATTGAAAGCATTGTTAGTAATAACTAAGAGGGGGGGGGGGGG
>MU224409.1:189669-204872 GCA_018584345.1 Thuja plicata | reverse complement strand
GAGAGAGAGAGAGAGAGAGAGAGAGAGAGAGAGAGAGAGAGAGAGAGAGAGAGAGAGAGAGAGAGAGATTTCAATTTAAAAGTTGACATCCTTACATTTTCTATATAAATTGTAATTATTAATGTAAGTTTCATATCATCTATTTTTAAGATATTGATATGATCTAAAGGAAAAATCAATATCAAACATAATGCTAAAAGAATATTTATTTGTCACATATAAATTTCTACTTGTTTCATTCCTTTTGTATCTTGTTTGATTTCTATATGTAAATAGTTTTGATTAAATGTGTTGATCTATCATAGGATTATTTTGTGGGTTGTGATGGTGGTAAGATATAGGTATTGTTATGGATGAAAATGAAGTTGAACCTAATATATTGTTAGAAGCAATGTAGTGTTGTTACTTTATGTATGCAATGAGGGATGTGTGGACAAGACAATGTTATGATACCTGTAAGAGACATAATAGCATAAGCCGGACATAAAGGTTGTATATTGTATGATAGGAATACATGATATTAACGTAAGTGATGGTCTAACTTAACACAATAGTGTATATATGATACAAAATGTACATGAGGATGTTATGATGGTATTGTAAACATAGGAGATGAATGCTTATGAAGAAATGACAAGACAAAAGTCTGACAACAATATGGATGGTGATCAAACTTGGGATATTGATATTTAAAAAGATGTGATGAAGGTAGTGTACATGAATATATAGGAAATGTAAACCTATCTTGAGTTAAGTGAAACCTAAGACTAAATGCAAAATGGTTTTGCATTAGATGTTATGACGATGCAAGTGATTCTACAACCTAGGACATGGATGTGTTTGAAGATTTTATGTGACTATGGATAGTATTGTGGTGATGTAAACCTAGGAGATAAAAAATTATGAATTTGTTAGCCTAGCTTGTACATAGAAGAATACTTTTAATTCTATAAGTTTTTGGACTATAAAGAAGAGGCCAAATTAAAAAAAAATATGGCTGAAAGGATGAGGTTCACATTTGGCTTCAAATAAAGAGGTTGTAATCTAACATGATAAACACATAAGACACAAAACAATTCTATAATTTTTCAAGTGGAAGTGAATCCTAGTATGGGCCCACTAGGTGAAGCTAATACCTTTGTCAAGCATACTCAAAAAATTAACTAAATGTTATATTCTTCATAAAAATTTTAAATTTTTAAAGCTAAATGTATTTTTCAAATACACTAAAAAATTAATTAAATATTAGATTCTTCAGAAAATTTTGAACTTTTTAAAGCTAACACCTTTGTTAAACATACTAAAAAAATTAACTAAATGGTTGAATTCTTCATAAAATTATAATTAAAAAAGAAATATTAAAAATACAATGCAAAAATTAATGTAATTTAAAGATTAAAGAATAAAATACCCAAGAAGATAATTTGTATGCTTACTTGATATATGGTGTCCAATATGAGGAGATAACTTGCCCCACTATATGTCACTATGAATCAACCAACTTTTAGTTTGCCTACAAATAATTAAAATTGTTGCAAAAGTTATATATTTAGTGTACTATATATAACCATACCATAATTTAATATAAAAGAAATCAATATAATACAATATGTTTTTATTTTTCATGGTATATTCTATATTTTAGATTTATATTATCTTGCAATATTATTATATAATAGATAACACTTAAATATTATATTATTAATTTTATACATATCAATAAAAAGAAATTAAACTATTATATTAAAATATTTTAGTTTAGTTCTTAATAATATAGTATATTAGAGATTTAAGAAGTTAATATACTTTTAATATATTATATAACTAAATTATTCTTAATATATAATATAGTACGATTGTACATTATTATATTAATATAGAAATTAATTTCTAATAAATAATTTAATATAATTAAATGGAAAAATTATTAATTTTTTTATTTTATTTTATAATATTTGTTAATGGATTTAATGACATTCAATGCATTGGAATGAGGATTGAAGGTTTATATCATACAAATTACTTCACAACTTATTTTAGCACTCAACTGTAAATCCTATGTTCATTAATCCTCTACAATTTAAAAATCTACATCCATTAAGAAAAATCTAAAATCTAAAATAAAAATAATAACACATAACTTTTTATATAAATCAATAAAAGAAAACTCCTAAAAAATAGCCCTTGAACTATTGACAGCGTCACTGATCATTCTGGGCAGAGTCACAAAATAGTCTGATTTAAAAAATGTAAAAAATATACGTTGTAATTGATTTTCACGTAAAGATCTCTCCAAGCTTTTTTTTAAAGTGTTTAAACACTTCTATTCTATTTTTTTTATTAACTCACCATAATAATTACATATAACGAGAGTATCATCCAAACCAATGATGTTCAGAAGCAGCATCTAACGTATTTGATATGGAGTGTTATCTATATATCTTAAGCATTTTTTCCCCTATATCTAAAGAGTTTTCATAGATGGAAGGGAACGACTAAGTCAATTGTTAGGTTATAAGGATCTTTTAGAGGGGTTTTTAATATATAACTGGAATTTTTTTGTGAGAAGATTGATCATAAATTATGAATTAGAAGTATAAGTACGAAGGGAACGATTAAGTCAAGTTAGGTTATAAGGATCTTTTACAGGGTTTTTTCAATATATAACTGGAATTTTTTTGTGACAAGATTGGTTATAAATTATGAATTTGAAGTATAAGTATTCAGAGGTTAACAAAGATTTTTTCTAAATATATGTCTATTTTTATACATTAAGATAAGATTTTTTTAACAAATATTTCTTATTATAAAATAAGATATGGAATAAGATCTTCCAAGGCGTTGGTGTGCATTTTGAGTTGAGTTGTTGAGGACAGGGAATGGATGCAGGGCATGCCATGAGGTCAGGCAACATGCAGGCAGAGTGACACAACAAGAAGTCGATGGGGCCGAAGGTTGAACATGTGTGAACTTGGGAAAGCTAGGGCTTGCACAATTGGGTTGTGGCAGGCTTGTCTTTCAGTGGATGTCGAGAACGATTTTTGGGCAGTTAAAGGTGGAAGACAAAAAATGGGGTGTTGTTGTGGGATGGCACAACAAGTTGAGTAGAGACAAAAGTATTCGATATACAGCTCTCGAGGTTCCATTTGGTATGGGTAGCTCAGTGGAAGTTAGTCATGGAGTGGATTCATGTAGTGGGTCAGTATTTGGTATGTTGGCAACGTCAAGTATGTCACGATGACAGAAATGGTGCAAAAAGGTGTGGAGAGCAATCTAAGTGCAAGGCACAGAGGCATCTGCGTATTCCTTCGACAAGTTCTAAGGTTGTGAAGTATGGGTATCGAGGACGTTGCCTATTTTAGAGTGGGGAAAGATGTAAGGGGCCGACAATTCACAAGATGGAAGTATGAAAGGATGGGGCTATGCAGTGTGCTGGGCACTCACAGTTGTGGTGTAGGATCTCGTCAAGGACAGATCCGAGGTGTAAAATTGGGACTGCAGAGTGTTGGAAGCTCACTCTCAGTAGTGGTGTAGGATCTCACATGGTACAGATCTGAGGTGTAACCATGGAGGGTAAGTGTCGGAGTGCATCAAGGGCAGATAGGGTGTCCAACCTCCCTCAAGAGGGATGAAGCAGAGTAGTCTTTCCCCCTGTCTTGCGGTAAGACTTGAGGTGATGTATGGATAGAGGTGAAATGGAGTAGCCTCGCCTTATCACAAGGTGGTGAGGTTTATTGGTGGTTGCATACTCGTGGTCCCTATCTCAGTGAAGCGGAGTAGCTTAGCCAATGTTGGGGATGACTCTAGGGGAGTTGTCCATGACCCAAAATTTAGGGAAGCAAAGTACCTAGTCCTTAGGTGGGAGGCACCTACGCAATGGGTTGCTCAAGTAGGAAGGTTGGAGCTTGTGTTGGGCAGGGGATGCGGGTGAGTGATGCGGAGCCAGATATCCATGAATGGTGAATCTAAGGGGTGTTGCATTGGGTGCACATCCAGGTTACCTAGAAGGTTGGATTTGCATTGAGATTTGGTATATCAAGGGCCTACGAGCGGGGTCTAGGATGGAAGGTCGGATATGGTGTTCTAGAGGAGTGCTCAAGGTGAGCCAAGCCATGATGCAGATTCATAAGGGTGATCAAAGGTGTTGTGGTGCATGACTGAAATGGTGATATGATCTATAGGCAAGGTGCTATGGTGGTACAATCGAGTTGGAAAGTGAGTACAACGACCAAAGGATTGGGATGGATCATGGAACAAGAGCATGGAGCTCAAGTAGGTATGCACTACACATGGAATCCATGGAGCTAAGATTGCAAGTGTGCATGTGTTGGTCAGAATGCGGTGGATGCATGAGTAACAAGGATCACCAACATTGTCATGTAGACAGAGACCGGGGGTCAAGACAGTCAGTGCTCAGTGTTTGGATTCAAAGCTAGCTATGGTGGTTAGCTATCCCATGGGGAATAGATTCGTGCTTCAAGGTATATGGTGGACTAGGGGAGCCGAACATGGGGCACCAGTGCTTTAGTAGTACTTGGCATGCTTCGGTAGCATGCAAGGAAGGACAAGAGGACTCAATGTGTTTGGAGGTGCTTTTTTAGTGCCAAGTATGCTTTGGTAGTATACACAATGAGCAGGAGGAATCAATGGTCCAAGTCACTCAGGTGGGATGCAGTGTTTAGCAAGGGAGACTTAGGGAGTCTTGATGTACTCAGGCAATGCAGTGTATAGTCCAAGGGGGCATGCATAGTTGAGAAAAGTGGGAGCTACGGTGGCTCCAGGGCATTAAGAGTGGCGCAGTGGTGATCAAGAGAACTCGGGGAGTTGAGATCACAAAGGCTAATGTTATAGCTTGGGTCTTATGGGGGATGCCATAGTCGAAATAAGGTGGCCAATATAAGAGGGGTTCAATAGGGTTGGACAGGAGTAGAGCATTGGTCTTGAGGATGCGTGCATGAAGCACCAAAGGAAGCAGATCCAAGGAGGTTGGCATGCACTTCTATTCCATGGGGTGTATGTTTATGCAGTTAGGTGGTGGGCACTTGATATTTGGGGTAAGGCAAAGTCTAGGAGCAAGAAATGGACTCGTCCATAATGGGAGTCGCGAGTAAGGCTTGCCAGTACCGTGCGAGGTTGGAATTCTTAGGGAGAGGCTCATCATGGGCATGAGCTAAATCTAGCCTTGTGACAATGACTTATCTATGATTGGAATGTAAATGAGATTGTGCAAACCAAAATTAAGGAAAAGGGAAAAAATGGTTGATTGAAGATTTCTTTTGATCCCTTGATTACACATTCATTCATTTTGATCTTAAACATATTATTCATTCAAACAAGATTTTTAAGATATTTATTATATATTAATTAGTAGAATTGAGGTATAAAAATAATCTAATTAATTTTTTTAAAATATTAACAACTTATAAATATTACCCATTTCTTATAAATGAATTGCTTGAATGTAAGAATCTTCAATTTTTTTTAGGAGAGTTTTATTCTCAGAATATTAAGACTTTTGAACTATCAACATGATATAAAACTACATTATTAATACATAAATACAAAATAGAAAAAAATCCATAATATTATCATTCCTCAAGCTATATACAAATATTAAACCTACTTCAAAATCAACACATAATCAAATATAAATAATATGCCCACTCTATCATCATAATATTGACTCTCATTTACTCCTAGACTTTTGACCTCACAAAAAGTGTTATTCTTAAGCATTATGACATGGAAAAAAGTAAAACAAAAAATAGTGAAAAAATACATGTTTGGCTACTACTCGTATGACTATGAGTTACATCCATGAGAGCCATATTCTAGTGAACTACATCTCTACTCATCATAGATGTTGCAATTTAGCGCTACAACTATTCCTTCATTAGTCTACTTTAGGGTTTAGCTACAAAAGTCATAGTTGAGTTTGATGAGTTTAGTAGGACAATTAGGGAGCTTTTCACAAAGTTGTCAAATGAAGCTTTTGAAGAAAGGTGAGAAGAATATAGTATAGGAGTTAGGGATATTTTAGTACAATAGTTTGGGATATAAAGTCTTTGAAGAAAGGTGTAATAAAAATTAGCCTGTCAAGAAGAAAGGGGAGAATGAATTTGCAAATAAGTTGGTAATGTTTAAGGTATTAATGAGAGCTCTAAGATGAAGAAATAAATAAGATTTTAAAAGAAGAGTGAACTTAAAGACGTGAATAGATGGGGATTTGAAATGGCCTTTTATGGACAATATTACATTATATTATGTGTTGTATTTGTGATGGTCTTGTAGGCACCACATTAGGGGAGGCATCATTTTCTTTAAAGAAAAATTGCAGGACAGTGATACTCTTGTCAAAGCAGAATAGTGCAGGAGGGAGCTCACAACATATAGAAAAAAATACCTTGCCTTTGTCATTGAAAAAAAATACAGTCTGCAAACCCTGACCACTGTAGAGGGGAACTCATACCATATAAAAAAACACAAATTGAATAAATTGTTCCAGTAGAATATTTTCTTGTATGGATGAAACTTCTACATGCAAAAAAATTTATTGTAGAGTAACGTTTTCTGGCAAATTC
The DNA here is from genome assembly GCA_018584345.1 of Thuja plicata. Taxonomy (NCBI): domain Eukaryota; kingdom Viridiplantae; phylum Streptophyta; class Pinopsida; order Cupressales; family Cupressaceae; genus Thuja; species Thuja plicata. Next base: position 198,291 of record MU224409.1, on the reverse strand, counting down.
ACAGACTATGACAATATAACATACCACCATGACACACACACACACATGTATGTACATATGTATAAATGTCATTTACTAGTATATATGTGTGTGTATTCACATACACACACACATTTGCATTGTTAGATTTGTACTTGGTTGGGTGGTGAGCATTTCCATTTTTAGGGTTTGGCATGTAATAAGATCGCCATTTATATTCAAAGTAATCATAGTTTGTCTACAACTAAGTCAATATTTTATGATATGCACTAAAAGCAATATTAGTGACATCTTCCACAATCTTTTGTTCAGTTCTAGCAGTTGTATTTTGTAGAGTTTCTATAGTGAATTACTGGAGTATATCAAATGTTATGTGTGTTCATTGTATCATATTATTTTTTTGTAGTTGTTAATTGTATGGAAAGGGTGTAAAAATTGTTAACCAATCTGACCATACCGGTGCCACACTTCCAATACTCAAGAAAATTAGAAAATTAGATGTGAAATACATTGCTAATTTGGCTTAATAATTATGCATTATGAATTTTAGATATTGCTTTTAAATTTTTTTTTTGTTACTTTCAAGATGGTTTCTAGCTTTGTATTTATCATTTGAAATTTCTTGAATACTTTATATATACATCTAAAGTTGTTTATGTATTAGAGTCCAAAATTTATTTTCCTAAATTATCTCTTTTCTCTACATATTTCAACATATTTGTATATTGTTTAAGCTCTTGTTTCTCAACCTAAAATGGTTGTGTTTGTGCACCACTTATGTCTAAACAAACTATACACATATATATCCATATATATAACTAAGTACAGAGATATCAATGCAAATACCCACTGGCCAACCAAGTACAAAGACATCAATGCAAATGTACATATACATACATTCATACTTGGTTGGTAAGACAAATGTTTTGTAACACACACACACATGCATATATATTACAATATCATGCATTAGTAGCCACGTGTGGGGTTTATAAGTAGGAAAATTGACATCCATCTAAAAAGAAAAATTTCCGGTTGCATTTTTTTGGCCCGTATATATGTTGTAATCATTGTAGTCTCTACTGTTTATCCTTACTTTAATGTTTTCTTTTTTCTTTCATAAAAATATATATTGCTGCTACAAAGATCCTCAACTATAATGAGTGTGATACACCTATTGGCTTCAACTCCCTTGTATTGTTGAAAACATTCATAATGAGTGAAAAAATTTCAATTTTCATTGTGACGAGGAATTGTCTCTTTCTTACTATCATATATGCTCATGGGATCTCCATTTTGATACATTATTTTTTTTTGCACAAAATATCCTTGATTGTCTATATGAGGTCAAAGAATAGTTTTCACAGACTTGTAAACTATTGGATCATGTCTAGTTACTCTTTCATTTTTTGTAATCTGGGGTTATACCATGCCATGAGGTGAATAAAATTCTTTTAGAATAGTTGTTTTAGTGGGACAATAGGAATATTCCCCATGATCCTTAATGAGTGCTTTTCACGGGAAGATATGAATGTTTTGGCCTGTGTCTAGGATCTTTCCATCATGTTCTCTTTCCAATAATAAAAAATTATTTCTGGGGTCTTATGCTCTTATTGTTTCTAATGGGAATCTCAAAGGGTTTCAAAATCTTTGGCGCACTGCCTTGGTTTTTGTTTAATTTTCCTACCCTTTTCCAAAACCACCAGTAAGAAGAGCTGACTTCTATAAAACATCAAAGGTTGCTTTATAGGGCACATTTATGTCCAACTCCTGAAAATATTTTTAGAGTACCCTACCTTAGGTAGGAGGCTAATTAGTTGGGATCAATAATTTTCTGACACGCGTGGTGGGATAGATCTTTCACAGCTGAAGATTTTGTGCATTCTTAGTATTTTCAACCTTCAGGAGGCATGTTTCAAGAACCTGGCGACTATATAGTTCACATTATTTGGCTATTTATGATGGCATGTACCTCGTTCTCTATTTTGAGAAGACATTTCTCTCTTATTTGAAATACCATTTGCTGATCTTTTGCTTTCCCTATGCTCCATTATGGAGAGATATTATGGACAACATATTTTCCCTACCCCTTTCCATGAAAATTCAAGCATTCCGCCTCCCTATAAACAATATCACAACAAGAAATTCTCCAACTTTACCCCGTATTCTCCTGCTACAACAAGCTATGCGAAATTTCCCAATGCTTGCCTCCCACCCCCCATATGCAACCTTCTTGGAAACCTACTTACCAACAACCACAAGAGATGTATCTTGCCTCCCATCGACATGGTTACCCTCCCACCCAACAACAAAATGTGGGAAACTTAGAAAATATTAGTGCAAAGGAAATATTGTTGAATCTGCAAAAAGAGTTAAGGGATATCAAGGAGTAGAAGAAATATCACCAATGAAAAGAAGAGCTTGCTTACCAAGATCATATTATATAGCAGCAAGCTGAGGCCCTCAAAACCCAACTAGAGAAGTTTCTTGCAATGCAAATTTCTACACTGGAAGAATGGATCAGACAAGTGGTGATTACGGAACAAGCACAACCAGATGCTTGCAAGTTTCCATTTTCTTACAAAGTTGAGGAGATAACTCCCAAAGAAGAAGAAGAAGAAGAAGAAGAAGAAGAAGAAGAGGTGAAGGAGGAGCGGTTGCAACAACAAGGCTCTAAATGGGCAGGGGATGAGAATCAAGAAAGTTATTTATTCTTCTCATTTCATGAGCTTCGTCACTTTGTGGATCATGAGGCACAAGAAAGAAAGGAGGCATTGAATGAGGACCAATTCTGGGATGAAAAAGAGGTCTTTTGTTCAAACCTCAGTGTTGATCTATCACCTCCAAAGTTGGAAGAATGCATGCAACAAGGGAAAGAGGAGGAGGATTCAATCCTCTTATTTGATGAGCTCCCCTTTTTTGTTCATATGGAGGATGAGGAGAAATATAACAAGGACACCGTCATCCTTGAACATAAGTAGAATGATGTGCATTAGGGTGTCCCTTGACCTGCACTACTTCATGGCATGAAGGGAATTGTAGAGGATATTGACGATAAAGAAAGATTTCTAGATGAGTTTGACGCTATCTTCGCATCCATTGACTGTAGATTGGTAGCTCATGAATCATAAATCCATGAGTTGTAGCAAAAATAGGAGGTCTTCACACGAGTAAAGAGGCCATCAGTTCCAGCCTCTATCAGCCAACAAGAGATCAAGGTAATAGAGCTTTCAAGAGGACATCCCATTAAATATCTAGCTCAGATCTATAAGTTACCCCTAGTCATCCTTATCTTAGAGCATGAATACGAGAATCATGGAGAGAAAGGGCCACTTATCATTTCATTGCAAGAGGAAAACATTTAAACATGGGTGAGCTTCTTTGTTCTAGGTTTTTGTAGGGAATTCCAACATGTTGGATTCTTGCTAGACTTTCTTTTCTAACCATTTATCAAGAAGCATGTGAAACACCATAGGCTAGTGAGGAAGGGAAGCTACTTCAATAAGCCTGTCAATGGCTTTGTTTAACATCATTTCAATATAAATCTCTATAAATAGTAGGTTATATTTTTCTTATTTTCCAAGAAGTGTTGTTGCACATGCTACATTCTTGTTAAGGGATTACATGTTTTAGTTTCTAGCTTTCCTCCAAGTGCATGCTTGCACAAGTTTTTATGTCTTCTCTTATTTCAAGGCAAGTCTGTTTGTTGTGAATTTGTGCCCAATGGATAAGGCATTTTGGTCTGTTAACTAGAAATTTTGAGGTTCTTTTTCAACATGATGAGATCCCCCATGATTTTCCAGAAATGTAGATGTTATCTACCGCAACCTGTTGGAGATTTACTTCTGGCAGCTAGTTGATTGTATGCTTGTCATTGATGACAGCATATAATATACAACAATGATCTTTATGTACTTATTAGAATGATGATATCAAGCCTTTCATGGTTATATGTATGTTGTAGACATGTTGTTGATGTTTTTTTCATACACACAAACTCAGATATGAAGTTACAGTTATGTTGTGCAATTCTATTTATGACAGTTACAATTTCTGGAGTTTTTCTGTACAGAGCCGACGTATTGCACTGGTTCTTGAGTTGCGCCTATCTTTGGGATATGCATGTGTATATTCAAGATTATTTATGAGTTAAAGATAGTTATCCAAAGGCGCCAAACATGTTTCAACAAGATTGCAAAGTAAAAGTTAATTTGGTGAGGCCAACTTAGTGAAGCGTCATGTCCATTCAATTTATATTGCACGGTTGTAATTATGCCTGCGTGATTAGTAAAGCCAACAAGGATGTTATGAAGAGTTGTCTAATAGGTCCCATGATCTCATATGTTGAGGAAGATACTTATAGCAAGTCATTTATGAAACACTAAGTGTGAATGATAAGAAAAGATACAGGGAAAGAGCAGAGAAGAATATCAGATGTATTTCATTCATCAAGGATCTATGTGAAAAAGCAGTGAAAGATTACAATACATTGGAACTGATCAAGATAGCAGGTCTACTCTATAGTTCATCATTAGATATAGTGCATATCTATTCTACAGAAGGTTGTAGCCTTCACCATTGAAGCAGTGAGCTTTTGGAGAGTGAGTCCTCACCCTTAACCGAGTTATTTGTAAAAGACTCCTAACAGGGTCAGATCCTTAACCAGGTCACTATACTTATTGCATTGTAAAGAACAACTCCTAACAGGGTTGCAAGATCTTCTAACATGGATTATTATAAACAAGTATAGTTCATTGTGGGTGTTAATTCCCACCGGGGTTTTTACCATTTGATTTCCCCGTAACCAAATTGTGGTGTTGTCTATTGTGTTATCTGAATGTGCATTTACTTTATTGTATTCTGGAGTTAATTTAATAAAGAAAAAGAATTAAATTAGCTGATAACTGATTCACCCCCCTCTCAGTTATCCTTTGGGACTATTCTAAAATTTGGTATCAGAGCCAAGTGCCTTGGAGAGAAATCCTAACAGCTTAAGGTAGATCAGATGGCATACTTCAGAAAGGAGAGTCTTAAGTTCAGTGGAGAAAATTATCTAGATTGGAAGAACAAAATGATAACACATCTACAGTGTGTTTTTTTTGACATCTTTGAGATAGCCACACAAGAAGTTGTTATTCCCACTCTAAAAGACCTATCAAGAGATGATGTTACTAGTAAACAGAACGATACATTCACAGCTAATGCAGTTGCCAAAGAAGCCCTTATAAGTGCACTATATGACAGTGAATTTTCTGAGATCAAGAAAGTAGACAAGGCATACACAATATGGAAGTACCTCAAAGACATGTTTGAAGGAGATGTTCAAGCAAAGAATGCGCGCAGGAAAACATGGAAAAATAAATACAATAGTCTTGAGATGTTACCTAAAGAAAATATCAGAGCCTATAATCAAAGGATAAATGCAGCAGTTTTTGGAATCATAAATAATGGTGGAGAAATATCAGAAGAACATATAATGGACAAGCTGTTGACTACTTTAACATTTGACTATGAGAAAAAGATCAGTATTCTAGAGGAAACCATGCAATTTTCACAAGACTTCAAGAGAGAGACTTTGATCAGCAAAATTTCTGCATTTGAGATATCAAGATTGAAGACTGAACCCAAAAATGAAACAACCTTCAAAGCTTCAGTCCATAGTAAGAAATCTCACATCTCTAGAAATAATGAGAAAGAAGAAGTTGATGAAGAACTAGAAGAAATCATTGCCATGATTGCTAAAAGAGAAAAGAAAGGCAAAGGGAAATATGAAGGATAACTTCCATTCAAATGTTTTTCATGCAACAAGATCAGTCATTTTGCATCCAAGTGTCCCACAAGAGTAAAGAAATTCAGATCTGATTATAAACCCGAATACAGGAAGGATTGCTATCATGATGAAGAAGGTGTAACTGATGAAGATTTAGGAGAAGATTAAATTGGATTCGTTTCCCTTAAAGACATGGAAAAATTGCTTGAGCATATAGACATTGAAGATGAAAAGGAAGCACAAGAGTTAGCCCTAATTTCCAAAGCAAACATCAGAATTGATTGGATCATTGACAGCGGATGCTCTCATCACATGACAGGTGATAACGACAGATTTTTTAATCTAGACAAGTACAAAGGTGGTATGGTTAGATTTGGAGATAACACTCCTAAACCTATCATAGGTAGAGGAACCATCACCCTGGATGGAAAGAACAAGACATATGATGTTTTGTATGTTGATGGATTACATCATAATTTACTAAGTGTTGGACAACTACTTGACAAAGGTTATCATTTGGAATTCAAAGATAACAAATTCATTATTAGCAACAAAGAAGGAGACATGATTACATCAGGCTCTAAAAAAAAAGGTAATGTTTTTCATCTCAATTCAGATGTAATTTGTTTTGTTGCAAAAGTAGATGACAATTGGCTATGGCACAAGAGACTCTGTCATATCAATTTTGATAATATAGTAAAGATAAGAAATGTCAAAGCAGTTAGAGATCTTCCAAGTATTGCAAGACCAGTTGACACAATGTGCAAGGAATGTGTTATGGGAAAGCATGTAAGGAGCTCTTTCAGAAGCAAGCAGAACTCAGCTGAAAACAAGTTAGACCTAGTTCATACAGATTTATGTGGTCATCATATTACGGAGAAAGGTATTTCATTTTGTTTGTAGATGAATTTTCAAGGATGATGTGGGTTACGTTATTAAAGGAGAAGTCTGAAGCCTTTGAGAAGTTCAAAATATTCAAAGCCAAAGTGGAGAATAAATCTGGATTAAAACTAAAGTGTCTGAGATCAGATAGAGGAGGAGAATTCACTTCTGACCAGTTTTATGACTACTGTGAAGAACATGGAATTAAAAGAAAGTTGAGTGCACCCAGAACACCATAGCAGAATGAGATAGCATAAAGAAGGAACAAGATCATAATTGATACAACGTGCACTATGATGATTGAAGGAAAAGTTGCTCACACCTATTGGAGAGATATAGTCAATACAACAGTCTATACTATCAACAAAACACAACTAAGGCCAGGCGTGGATAAGACACCTTATGAACTTTGGTTTGGTAATGTACCTATAGTAAAATACTTCAAAATATTTGGCAGCAAGTGCTACATCAAGAGAGATGATGGTGTTGGTAAGTTTGATGCTAGAAGCGATGAAGGTATTTGCCTTGGTTACTCTACTAAAAGCAAAGCATACAAATGTTTTAATTTGAGATTGAAGAAGATAATTGAAAGTAATCATGTAAATATTGCTGAGAAGTTCATGGTTCAAGAAAGGTTCTATGAATATGCACCTATGATTGAAGATGAACCCAGGCCTAGCAGTAAAGACACTATTATTGAAGAAATTTTTGATTGTATTGATGTATCATGTAATGAACCTGAATAAAGCAAAGAAGTATCACAGATTATAGATGAGGATGTCACACCAAAAGCTTCAAAGTTCACATCTAGGCATCATTCAAAAGATGATATCATTGGAGATCAGAGCAGTAGTGTTTTGAATAGATCAAAAGCAAAAAGGTCAAGAGTGGATGAAGAGGTATGTTTACTTTCACAAATTGAACCTTTAAATGTTGAAGATGCTTGCAAGGATTCTGATTGGAAAAAAGCAATGGAAGAATAATTAGATCAAATAATAAAAAATGATACATGGGAATTGGTTCCTAGACCTAGCGACAAAAATGTGATTGGAACAAAGTGGGTATTCAGGAACAAGATGAGTGAAGATGGTACAATGGTCAGAAACAAAGCAAGACTAGTGTATAAAGGATATGCGCAGAGGGAAGGGATAGATTACACTGACACATTTGCCCCTGTGAGTAGATTAGAAGCCATCAAGTTATTCTTGGCCTACGCAACATTCAAGGATTTTAAAGTATATCAAATGGATGTAAAATCCGCCTTTCTGAATGGTGACTTAAAGGAAGAAGTCTACATAGAATAGCCTGAAGGATTTAATCTATCAGATAAACTAGACATGGTATGCAGATTGAAGAAAGCACTCTATGAACTTAAACAGGCCCCAAGAGCTTGGTATGAGAGACTAGATGGTTATCTTACCAAGATTGGATTTAAGAAAGGAGCAGAAGATTTTTTGGTAAACAGATTTTCCTTCTTCTTATCCTCTTTTATTTGCCCAATTTTATAATGAAGAACAACTTTACACAACAGTTCGGAAAACGTTTATGAGAATATCTAGTTTCCCACTGAATTGAGGTACAGCTCCCTATATAAATGATATTCAATGAATTATGTTTTATCTCTAATTCCTACTGCGGGGTATGTTCTTAACCAGAGAACAACAGAGGCAAAACCAAGCCAATCCTATCCAGGACTAACTCAGGCAGATTTAGATTCTAATCCTATCCAATTTCAGGAACTCACACATCCTATGACTTCCCAACATTGGTGATGCAAGAATGCTGTTAGTTATGCAAATGTAATGTTATGAGAAGATTAAACATCCAAATCTTTGCAATAGGATCAAATGATAGTACTCTGATATACCATCCAATCACCATTTGACTAAGAATACAAGACAGTGCTCAAAACTGATCATAACAATACTCTGATTGAAAGTAATCAGAAAAGTGTTGCCCAAATACTCTGATTCATAACAAAACTTTCCCTT
>MU224409.1:160081-177954 GCA_018584345.1 Thuja plicata | reverse complement strand
CCCCATAATGCTGAACTGGGAGAGGTGATAGGAACACTGAAATGCAGTACCAGAAACAACTGCAGAAGAAGAACCAGGAACACCAGGTGCAACAGAGGTACAAACACAGGATAAAGGGCAGTGTCATTGACACATTCTACATGGGCTAATGTCGTGGAAGGTACGCTCACTTGACAAAAGTAGATGCGCCTAAGGCATATGCATCAGAATCCCCCCATGGCACTTTATAACTGAGTGCGGGTACATAAGACTGAACCAGGTGTACAAGATCCCAAATAAGCAGAAGAGGGCACTTTATCTCAGTGCATTTACAAAATACAAATGCATCAGAAAGAGCATGCAAGCTCAGAAGTCAGAAAGAAGAGTGCACAATGAAACCAGAAGGAGAGATCCCCAGACCTGTAGAACCAAGTACACCACCAGAGGGCATAAACGGCATAACTCAGAGGAGTGAAAACCTAGAGTAGAATCTGGAAGAAATATCTCTTCCACTGAAAAGTACATAGAATCATCTTTCCGACGATATCTTGTTTGCCGAAAAAGGAGTCCGGAAGAGCCAGATATGACTCCCGGAAGGTAAAACAGGACATCAGACTTCAACAGAAAAAAGCGCTGTCAAAATAGTGGAACCAAAACCTCTAACCTCCACCATCGGAAAGAGCTCGGAAAGAGATTTCCGACGATATATAGAAGTCAGAAAAACGCCCCCGTACGCTCCCTATAGAGAGAAAAAAGTCCAGGTACCCCCAAAAAAGCTCCAAAAAGACCAAAAAAGCCCCCAGGGGCTAAAAAAATTGAGCCCCCGGGCGCATGGCGCGCTCCGGGAGCTTAACCCTGGCGGTCGGTCCACAATATGACCGCAGCGCTAAGCACTAGGGGCCTAAGCGCCCGCCGGGCAGATCCCGAGCGGCGCGGCCGGAAGAGAGCGGCGTCGGAGCGGGGAGCCGTCGGAGCGGCGGGCGGTGGCAGAGCGGACCGCAGGCGACGGCGCAGATAACAGAGCTGCCGGGAGAAGCTGCGGAGGAGCCGCGGAGGCAGAACAGCAGCGGAGCTGCGAGAAGGGGAGGCGGGGGCCGGGAGGCGGCTGACCCGGGCGGCGGGGGCCGGAACGAGAGGCGGCGGAGTGCTGCAGAGGCGGCGCGGCGGGGCCCGTAGCGGCGCGCGGGCGGCCCGTTCCAAATAGCACTGCGGGTGTAATTAAAAAACACAAAAAAAATTAAAAACGTAATGTTTTTTAATATTTTTTCTCGAAACCCGTGTCCGTACGACCCTGGGAGGCCGAAAAAAATTCCCCTGAGGCCCCGGTGTCCAAATCGGACGTGCCTTATATGGTTTCTGGGGTTTTTGGGCATTCCGGACACAATGGTGGTGTCCGTTTGGGCCCAAAGTGCCTCCAAAAATAGAGACCCCCCAGAATCACAGAAAGACTGCCAGAAAAGCCAGAGAAACCTCCAAACCCTCGAACGCTTCACAAAACTTGAATAGCCGGCAGCAAGATGGCTCTGATACCATGTTGAGATTGCTAAAACGCAATGCAACCAAGATCACCTACATGCAAAGACTATTACACAGAATGAAATAGACAGAAGATAGAAGGATTCAGAAAGCTAAGGCGGCCAAAAAGCCAGAGGAGACATCATGTTGAAAAGAATGATTTCTATCTTATCAACAATATTGAATAAACTCCTTTTTGAAATACAAAGAGGACAATCCTTATAAAGGATGCCGAAACCTTAAAAGGGCAACTGCTAGGAAATAGAAACTTTCCTAAGACTAAAGAAACTACCTAAGTGAAACTTAAGCACTAAAGAGCAATTGCTAAATTACTCTAACACTATTCTTATTTCTAGAGTCTTGTGTTCTTATTATTTCTAACAAGAATGTCAAAGGATTTCAAAATCTTTGGCGCATCACCTTGGTTTTTATTTAATTTTTCTCCCATTTTCCAAAAACACTAGTAAGAAGAGCCAACATCTATAAAACCTCGGAGGTTGCTTGGCATGGCACATTTCTATCCCACTCCTACAAATCTTCTAGACTGCCCTACCTCAGGCGGGAGCCTGGTTAGGGATCAACAATTTTATGGAACGCCTGGTGGGATAGAGCTTTCACAGCTGAAGATTTTGTGCATTCTTCAATATTTTCAACCTTCAAGAGGTATGTTTCAAGCACCTGGTGACTCTATGGTTCACATTATTTTTCTATTTCTGATGGCATGTACCCGGTTCTCTATTTTGAGCAGACCTTTCCCTCTTGTTTGAAATACCATATGTTGATCTTTTGCTTTCCCTATGCTCCATTATGGAGAGATATTATAGACAATAGATTCCCTTGCCCCTTTCCATGAAAATTTAAGCATTCTGCCTCCCTATCAACAATATCACAACAAAAATGCCTCAAACTTTACACTGTATTCCCTTGCTACAACAAGCTATGGACAATTTCCCAATTCTTGCCTCCAACCCACCTCTATGAAACCTTCATGGTAACTTGCTTACCAATGGACACAAGAGGCTTATTTTGCCTCCCATCAGCATAGTTACCCTCCCACTCAACAAAAGAATGTGGGAAAGTCATAAAATATTAGTGCTAGGGAAATATTGTTGAATATGCAAAAAGAGTTGACGAATATCAAGGAGTAGAAATATCTCCAGTAGCAAGAAGAGCTTGCTTACCAGGCTCAGATTATAGAGCAACAAGATGAGGTCCTCAAAACCCAACAAGAGTAGTTTCTTGCAATGCAATTTATTGCATGGGAAGAAAGGATTGGACAAATGTCCATTATGGAAGAAGCAAAGCCATGCTTGTAAGATGTAGAGCCCCCCTCATTCCCCTTCTATGTTTGACATCCTGAGGGTGTGGATTTGAGTTATTATTGTATTCATGGCCATGTTAAACCCTTGAGAGATTATACCCTTAGGGTGAACTATTGTCTTGTTGATTATGAGACCTACCTTTGACTTAAGATGCAAGGTGAGGTCCTGTTATGTTCTGATATGACTGGCTGAGATGATCTTGTGATGTTGTGATATTCTTGTGAAAGGATTTTATGTAATCCACTCAGATCGATCTAGCCTTGTTTTCATTCTAATACTACCACTATAGTTGTGCTTGGAATTTAGAGAGACCCTGCCAGGTCATCATAACAATTTATTTATCCTTATGATGGACCTAGTATGTGAATTATTTATGATGCATTATGGGTTTATATTTTATTGGATTGGACTGGATTTTGATGTAATCTATTTTCTTCCTTACTCATGTTGATGATTCCATGAAACATTATGTTGCATTAGGGCTAATTGATTAACTAATTATTATGGCAATGCAATTGAGTGTTTGATTTGTGTGTATTGATTTGGAATAAGGAAATTGTATTTGCAATAGGATGAGTTGTGATTATAATAAATTTTAGGTGCTTAAAGGTTATTTGAATGTGAACGTGAATTGATCAATTGAGTTGAGTCGTGATTGTGTATGTAGTGTTGTTCATTAAATGCCTAATAGGATAATGAAATTAAATATTAGATTGGCTAAATTAAATGGTTAACATGAAAATGTTATGATGAATTAATATTATAAGTATTATGGTTAATGGAATTTGATTATTATTATGATGACACAATTGGATTAAACTATATTGAAATATGAATTGTGTTCTAAAGTATAATTGATGTCAATTGGGTATTGTAGGAAGATTTGTTCTGCATATGCTTTAATGTGTACCTATGTTTTCAAGAGGAAATTGATTTCTCATATTGTTTTAGATAATTGTTGAATTATGTGAATGTAGTGCAAAGGATATATGCTTGAATGTTGCCAATTATTTACATTGATTAGATGTATGGTTTCTTCTTGGACTCCTGATATTTGAATTGAGTGTGCAGGATCATGACCATGGAATTTTAACAGAGAACCATGAATAAACCCTATGTGGATTCTGTAAAGCCAAGGTTGCGTCTATAAAAATAGACAAAACCTTGTTGTGATGTGGTTTTTTCATACAGTGTATGTGGTGTGAAAATTAATTAGATTTGCATTCATAATTTGTGTATAATTACAAGTGGATATGCCAAGTGTATTGTGATGTGTTATGTAGTGTCAATTGACACATGTTTTGTGTAAATGATGTGGCAAGACATGTCCACTTGGAGAGCTTGAGTGTCCACCTTCCCCACTTCATACCTAGTTGTGTTTCCCATAAAGATGACTTGGTTTGTGAGCCCAAAGTGAGGTCAAATCTATTGGAACTCGTAGGTGAACTTTATTGGGGTTGTTGAGGGGTCATATGGTCACCCAGAGTTGAGTTCAACCCATTTTTGACAAGTCCACTTTATATACCTATGGGTAAAGGGTGGTTTTAGCTATAGGAAATCATATTTTTACTTGGGGAAACCTCCAAAAAATTGATTCTCGAAGATGGATGGAAATCAAATTTTGGAAGCATGGTCTTGGGTAGACCATCTTCCAATTGAATGACAATAACTTGTCCACTTTTCTAGCCACATTTTTAGGAACCCATTTTAGGTAAGTGTAAGGGGTATGGGGAAGAGAAGCCAATAGGAACTCACATCTCTACCAAGAACTTAGAGAATGTGAGGATTTTTAATTTAGAGGGGAAATTGGAGAGAGTTCTATCAATCACCCACTCTCTAACTTTATAGACTACTAGTGAAAATTGGAGAAGGAGAGGAAGGGAAAAAAAGGAAGAGATCTCATCAACACTTACCATAACTTCTATTCTCAAGGTTTGTGGCATCCAAGCTCTCTCATTAATGGAGTTCTTTGCATATGGCTTCCATGAATGAAAGGAAAAGGATTTACATTGATAGTATGCATTTTTGTAGACATGTTGGCATTATATCGTGTTGCATTTACATTTACTTGATGTTGTAATACTTGTGTTGCATTTTGTGAAAATTTACACTATGTGTGTGTGTGCGTGTTGTAAATATTTGTGTGTATAGGGTTGTGCAAGGCCAAAATCACCCTTGGGAGGGAAGAGTAGCCTTGAGGGTGAAGGGAAAATAGGACAACCCCTCTTGGTGTAGAGTCACTCTCCTTGGGAGAGAGGGATGCATCATGGATTATGGAGTTCATGGAAGGATTGAAGCATTTTTTCTTTGGGGATAATAATGGTTATTGGCCATATTGTTAAGCATGCTATGGGAGAAATGATGATAAGTTGCATTGTGAAAATGTGAGAAGAATGCCTTGTTGAAGGCTTGTTTTTTTTGTATTGACTTATTCTCACATTGGGGTACTTGGTCCACCTTCACCCTTGGGAAGCTTTACTTCAAGATCCTTGTGTTAAGCCATGGGAGGGTGTGTTGTTCATGTGTATATTATGCGAGTTGTTCTTTCATGGTGGTTTGTGTGTACCCTGGGTTAGCATTGGTTCTCCAAGCTTGGGGTTGGCCTTGTAATAGGCCTATGGCTAGGAGGAGAGCTTTCCTTGGTCATTCATTTTGTTATTGTAGGTTTGACTTATGATGTGAAAGGAGAAATGAAATGAGTTCATTCACATTGTTGACCATTTTGTGAAAGTTGAATTTCCTTGGAAGGAAAAGAATGTCCCTGCCACTATGTAGTAGGAAGTTTAAGAAATTTGGCATTTCCTTGAAGGGTTAATTTTTTATTATGAAATTGTGAACTAAATGGAAGCTATTGTAATTATTAAGATTATCATTTTTAAGCATTGTTGTTTTATTTTGATTCAGAAAATAAATAGAGAAAAAAAGAACTTTTACTTTAAGTGCAAAAGTGCAAGTAATTATTTACCTATGATTAAATTATGTATATGTGTTCCTAACTGTTTAGATTTCAGTTTTACAAAAAAATAGTGAAAGTATTAAACATGCTAATGTTTAAGTTTGAAACCTTGAATAATGTAGTATTTGCATTTGCAAAATTGTATTTGAGAAAAGTATTTTGATTTTTTGTTCATTAAATGAAGAAATAACATGTACATGATTTATTGTTGCAAAAGATAAACATGAATGTTGATTTTCACAACAAGTAGCCGTAGCTAGAAGAAAATGAATTTTTACTATTAAATTATGCAAAACTACACTTAGATGCATCCTTGCATATACCATTAGATATGTTCATCATACACAAACAAGTATATACACATAAATAAATAAACACAAAAAGAGGGAAATGTGTAAATCTGATAAACTTAACCATTCTTTCGATAGAACTATCTCAAGCATACACACATTAGGTAGCTACAAACATATACATGTAAATGTATTAAATATATGTATATCCATATATATGCAGTCATGAGTAAAATACATTCATAAGTTCTTATTTGAATATACATCTACATTGTATGTAACATATGCATCTATACAAGAGTGTACACACACACACACACACACTTACAAAATAACATGATATAATAGAACAATATACACACACACACACACACACACCCAATTTTCTCTTCTTTTTAAAGAAAAATATAAAATAACGTAATAACCAAATAAGCTTATGCATGTGTATATATATACCTTATAAAAAAATAATAACATTTGAAAGAAAGGATATAAAATGTTTTAATAAACGTTTGTAATAAAAAAAATGCTATGTTTTTTTTTGAAACTCCTTCGGGGTGGAGGTTCGCGAAAGTGGCAACAACCATTGGTTGCAACATAGTAGCGATAGCCACTGGCTGTGGCCGAGTCAAAGTGCAGTGGCGACAGCCATGACCTTGGCCAAGACATGAGCCACAGGTCGTACTATGTGCACTCTAGATGGGGGGAGTTCACCGCCCTCCTCCATTCATCATTTTAAATTTTTTTTTTTGTCTTGTTAAAAAAAAAAAACCATCGATGTGGTCTTTCGGCCCTGTAATGCAACGTGAGTTTTTTTATATGGCAAAGCTTCATTTCAAATAAATAAACACACACACATATGTGTGTGTGTATATATATATGTATATAAATACACATATCTAGATATATGTATCTATATGTGTATATCTATGTGTATACTCATGTTGCTCCACCATGAAACCTGCACACACACACACAAGAAAATGAAAAGAGTATTAATAGGGTGAGGGTTTCGAATAGAATGGGAGAGGGAGAAGAGGAAGATGGCAAAGAAATGGGTTTCCATCTTAGAGTTGAGTTTTCAAACCTAACCCTAATTTCTAATTTAGGGTTAGGGCATGAATTTTCAAATTAGAAGGAGCATAATTTTAAAATGATATTGTAATAGAGTGTTTGAAATACAACTTGAGTGGGATTCTTTTGGTGGGATTTATTTTACCCACATTCTTTTTGAATGTGACATTTGACTTTAACTAATGGTACTAAAATGAACTCTAGTGCAAGTTAAAGATTAGATGCACTTTTGGCCAAGGCTATGGTTCTTTGCCAAGATTTTGATAAAATAATAATTAACCTATATATAGAGAAGGAAACAAAAGAGCATATGAACTAGCTAATCAAAGAATTGAGGGTAATCTGACAGGATAGTCTAGCTCTCTTAAAATTTAGATAGAATCCAATCATGATTACGTAATAGCAATTTTAAAAATAACTTTAATCAAACCCATTGTCCTTTCATTGAGTATGTAAAGCAATCCTTAAAACAACTATAAACCTAACACAATGATCAAAGCATGAGGGATATGAATATGTAATTCTGGATAAATTAAAAAATAAGCAGAGAATAGCATTGTCCCTTTGTCTCCTTAAGATGGAAATTAAATAACTATTAAAGTATAGACAAATGAAAATTGACCAAGTATTATGAGAAGTAACAATTACTTAGACAAGATTAAGTTCATGTAGCCTCTCGTCCTTACATCCTTTCTGATTCTGTTTAAGTAGTTTGTAGGTGCCTTTCCATGGCTGTGAGAACTCACATCATGTCATCATCCTTAGGGATGGTGACTAGATCATTCCTCACTGTCCAAAAGATATGGTCATTCTTTATCTATCTGATTTGATGTGAGATATCTTGAACATCCTGGCTAGCGGTAGATAGCTGACCATCAAGGGAGGTCAGTTTAGATATATCCCCACTAAGATAGGTTGCAAGATTGATAATGTTTTCTATACTCTTATGATACCTGCTCTTCATGCCCTCAATATTGATTAGGTCATCACCCTCACCCTGATGGGAATTACATCCTAATTTTGTGAAGTATTTCTCCATATGTGATATTCTAGCTTTGAGGGCTTCTACCATGAGCTCTAGATTCTCATGGACTTATGATAGTGTCCCTCTTGTATGTTAGTGAAAAACTCCACCTTTGGAGAGGCTCATCGGTAGTTTTCAGAATTTTTAAGGCAATTGCTTCCTCTACTTTCATTTTCATCAACTCCTCCATCAAAGACATGAGGCTTTCAGTAGTTCTCTTTTCTTCCTCTATGAGTTGAATATAAATTATCACCACATCCTTAAGATGAACATATACCTTATAGTAAGCCCTAAGGAAATCGATTAGTGGTATCCCTCTGGACTTGAGATCCTTGATCCAATCCCTGCCTATATGCCTCATGTGTCGATCCTTATGCAATTGTGAAATTAAATCTTGACTTGTATCTAATGTGGGATCATATGTCTCACTGTATGGTTTCCCTAGCTACGAGGAGAGTGGGGTAAGGGATTTTTTGATATATTCAGTGAGGTGAGTTACAGTGGACTTGATTTTGGCTTTCTCCCCTTCAGCCCGTCCAATCTTTCCCTAACCTCTTGGTGGGTGAACTCCCACATATCCACGATACTATCATGGTGTGAAGGACCTATACCAATCTTTCTTACATCAAAATCTATAGGAGATAGTTGATTGGTTTCTTCTTGTGTCTTGGCTTGGGAAATTTCCAAAATGACATGCCCTGTCTCTTGATCCTTCGCCAATATTGATAGTATACAATTTTTATTCTTTCCTTTTGTTGCAAGAGGGCCTCTCATGATCTAAGTGATCAAATCACCTAGAGTTACTCTATCCTCTTCTCTTTTCCCTTTTATCTCAATTGTCTTCTCTATCCATGAAGGTGATGATAGAATTCATGAAGCTGAGGCTACACTTTCTATATCAAATAACTTCCTCACTATCAGAGGAGTTTGCATAGCCGTGGAAGGGGAAGAAAAGTGTGGTACCTTGTGGGGGAAGGGGCTAACATGATCCTTCTGAGTATCTCCTTTGGGTCATGGATACTGCTCTCTTTGCAGTATCTCTTGAGGTTTCTCTTGAGGATCTCCCTGGGAAACTATGACATGCTCTCCTGCTCGGGTCCTTCTTGCGGGTCGAGGTTAATAATTGGAAAAGAACTACTTTCGTATGTACTTCGTAAGTCATGGAATTTGTCAGGAGGTTGATCGTCCCCTCCTGCCGACTGAGATTCATTTTGGTTCGGTGGCCCTGATTTAGCTTCTCTGCTAATAACTGCAGTTGGGCTCTGTATTTGGGTGGGCAAGGGTTTTGAGGAGCTTGCCCCCCGCTTGCCTATCTGTTTCCATTGTACCTACTTAGTTATCCACCTAAGGATGGGGGCCATCCTCAGGTCAAGATCATCTATCTCTAGCCCTTCAAATGTGATGGGCCTAAGAGGGGTTCCCTTTATCTTACCCAAATAATGCAGAGATAGTATATTCATCCCATCTTTAGATTGTTAGAGTAATCATTAGTTTTCTTATTAATTAAATCATGTTGATTTAATTAATTAAGTTATTACTCTTTAGTGCTTAAGCTTTCTCTTAGGTGCATTAATAATTAATTCTTTTATTAATTATTAATGTGCAACCTAGCTTTTTTAGGCTTTAGGGTTTTGTTCACCTTTATAGGTTGAACCTTGTAATTCTTTTTTCATTAGCTCAGATTATACTTTAGCTCTCACATTTTGAGTAACTTCTGAGTTCTTCTTTTTCCCTCTTTCTGCTTCTCTCCTGTAACAGGTTATTTGCATGTAGGTGTTCTTGGCATTTTGTGGATTTGTATCTCTCAAATCCTACATGGTATCAGAGCCACACTGCTGCTGCTTGGTCTGGTGTTTTTGAAGTAGTGATTCGAGGGTGAAAATCATAGCTTTTTGGGGGTTTTCTCTTTAATCTGAAAGAGACACATTTTTTTGGAGCACTTTGAGCGAAAACAGACTCCACTATCACGCTCAAAAGGCCCGGGAGATCACTTTTTCATATAAAGTTCATCATTTTTGGCTACAGTGACCTCTGGCAAAATTTTTCTCTCTCCTAGGCCGTACGGTACAAATTTCAAAGAGAAAACTGTTCAAAAAATAAAAAAAATCAAAACATTAGAAAAAAAAACAAATTTTGTTTTTTTACAAAGTTTTTTTCAAAAAATCAAAAAATACACTTTTTTCTAAAGTTTCTAAAAAACTTTTGTAAAGTTTTTTTAAAAAAAACTTTGAAAGAAAAGGTGCGTACCTTTTGGAAAGGTATGAATGTGCAGAATGTGTAGGTTGTGATGTCATCATTTGCAGGTCGATGTTCAGGCTTAAAATTGACGCCTACGAAACTGTCACATAGTTTGTGACACTTCTTCAAAAAGGCAGCCTTCAGTGTTTTGGCCATATCTTTTTGCATATGGCGTCCGTTTTCAAAAAATGAAATATCATCAGAAAGCTCTTTCTGAGCCAGAGATGATGATGCTGGTTTTGCATGCATATTTGGCTATTTGAGTACTTTTTTTTAGTGTCAAAGTTGCAGCTTCTGCTTTCCTCCTCCTTGCACCAGTTTTTGATCTAAATGCAGTAAGGTCATATTTCTCAGTTTGTTTTTCATTTAGAAGAGTTATCATGGGTTTTTCTACTCACCCTTCAGTTGTTATTCTGGAATGGGGTAATTATGAGTCATGGGAAAAGGGTATACTTACACATTGTAGGTGGCTTAATATTTTCCCTTATTTGTATGATCTCATACCTGAACCAGCCACTTCAGAGGGAAAATTAGCATGGGATATTATTAGAGATCACATAGTAGGACTTATAGTGTCTAGTGTTGACCATGAAACTATGTTGGCTATATCGGACATTGATTGTCCTTACCCACTTTGGACACATCTTTGGGAGATCTATGGAGACCCTAATCTCTCTCCATTCCCAGAGGATCCTGCTTCAGATTGTCTCATACCCATTGCTTGGAGAGAGAATACACCCTTTGGTCATGATACTTTAGAGGAGCTTGAGTATTTAGACACCCTTACATGTTCCGATGGATCAGAGGCTTGTCTCATAGTTCCCACTCTTCAGACTGAGACTTCATCAACATCTCCTGTTACTACCAACACCATTCAGATGGTCGTAGCCAAAATGTTTTAGGGCCGTCTTCGGGTGACAAATTTTCACAGCACGTGATTTTGGTGGTGATGCTTTGCTCCTTAGGTTCTTTCTTTTTTAGAAACACTCTGGGATATAATATTAGGTTTACCTTCCACTACAAATCTATGTGTCATTAAAGACTAAGCATTTATTCTCTGCATTTAAAGCCCATTAACATACGACTTAAATGATGGTTTGGACACTTCGTACGAGGAAGTGGCTAGATGCGTATAACATTTACACATGACATGCAATCAGGGACTTGACAGGTTGTTCTAAGAAGATTTTAAGTACACTTTCAGAATATTAAGCTCAAGGCCCTATATTAAAATTTTCATCCTTTGAAAACTTTAGGTTTTTCGGTAATATAATACCTTCCTGGGGGATCTTCCAAAATTTTGGAGTCTGCTTCAGTGCCTTCCATCCCTGCTTCCCCGAGCCGGTCCCTTTAATCCTTCCTCTAAATTGCTTTTCATATTTTTGAAAACTATTAGACATCGCTGTATGCACGAAATAACTTCCATATCTTGGGAATTCGAGATATTGTTATTCCAGAATTTTACGTTTTCTAAATGCCATCGGCATCTCGAGAATAGAAACTAGTACGTATTTTTCCTGATGCAGGTGTACGTTAGTATTTTTACTCTCCCCTTTCTTTTGCATCTTAACATATTTAATCCCCTATTCTCTCAAATCTTAATATTTTATTGATCCCAGGATGCCTTTGGAATTTTAGAGTTTTCCCACAACCACTGCTTCTTCTGAAGGTCCATGGTCCCCTGGGATTCACACTTATATCTGCGAAATCCCCAATGGGCATTTTTGGAAAAATTATATCGGCCCAAGACTAAACCCGATATCTTTGATATTGCTTGCTAACTCTTCTAGCCCTTTTCTTGGAGCACTTTCCACACACACACACACACGCCTAGCTTTAGCTTGAGTTAGGAATGGTTGGTATAGAATCTCGGGAATAGAATCTCGGTCATCTTATTTCTGAAGATGAATTTGTTTGTACTCCCCCAATGCTATCTTCAAAATTCGGTACCAACAATATAGTGGATCATTTCCTAATTTTTCTAAGCTGGGTCTTTCCCCTTCCCTGGAACAACATTTAGGAATTATGGGTAAATAGTGTCCTCTACTTTCGCTTGACCTTGGAATCTCAGGAATTTTCTCTGTGGATGCATCTATCCTGGTCTCGGGTTCAGATTTCAGAGTAATGTCTCCATTTCTCTGAAGTAACCTAGGGGTATATAGGTTGTAACCGGATTCACCCAAACCCCAGAAAATTTCATAATTTCTTCCGCTTAATGCATTTAAAATGAAATCCAAACTTTATCATAATTATAGAGGCCTTAAGTGAATCTTCTTGCTAATCTGGAACGGTTAAATTTGTCCATGTTAGAACATAATAATTATTGTAAATATTTTTTAGGAACATATAAATATTTATACAAATAGAAAGTTATACTTTTAGTCATATATAAATAAATTAAAAGACTTTAGTGGATTTATATTTAGAGAAATTCCTACATATAACTCTATAATGTTGACAATCAATTATAGGAGAGAGAAATACTGAATAGATTGTGGTAGATTTTGTGACTTGGCATATCTCAAAAAATCATTAATCCTTCCTGTATATTAAAGTAAGCATCTCAAATGAAAAATAGCAAAACCTTACCTCCAACTAAGCAACATCAGGATAATAATTAGCTCATTAATGTCGAATTGGCATCAATCCTTGCATGAATAACTTTCAGGCATTTATAGCACATTATCATAATAACTAAATTATTCTTGCTCTCACAGAATCAAGTCTTAAAGTACAAATCTTCACTAAAGATACAAATTAAGTCTGCACATGCCAACCTCTTGGCATGAAATCTCACTCGTACTACCTTGGTATATACTGAAAGTTATCTTTAAATCGATATCATATTACTCGCTAACGCAAACATTCGTGCCAATATCAATAGAAGCGTCTGACACTTGACACATCAAAGACAACTAATATCACCCCTAGCAAGCTACCATGTATTTTAAGGACATCTCCCACTCATAGAACCTCAAAAATTTATTCTGCACAGGTGAGCAGAAGAGATAAAGCTTAATGGATACCCCCAATCAGACTCTAAGGTGGGAAGTGACAGACATAAGTAAAGAATGAGATATAACAGAGTAGAGAATAAGAGGTATTATAAAACTCACTAACATATTAGTGGCGGAGGCAATAATGAAGGTATTAGGAGAAGACTACTTGGGTAATATAGACAAGACAAGGGTCAATTCTAAAATTGCATCAATGTTTCTTTCCCTATCTATGTTACTCGAGAGGGACAAGAAGATTGCCAGGGAGACTTATGAAAACATATTCAAAAAGAGAATTCTAGGGGATATTGACATCATCCTCTACAACATTGATGCTGCCCTTATGATCCCCAAATCTAGGAACTATGGGAAATATCTCACAGGGGACAATAGTGCTCCTAGATACCCTATTTTATGGTATGAAAGTAGGGAGGCATTCGACTCATCCCTTGAGAGAAGAGGCCACAAATTGAATTTTCTGACTGCACTTTTACATGTCAAGTGTCCAAACAACCTCAACTGGTTTTCCACGTACTTAAAGGAAGAAAATATTGCCAGTTTTTTGGATGCTTTTGACGGAACAAGCTTAGATATGATGATCATTGTCTCTGACAGTGAGAGTGAGGATGAAATGGAGCTCCAGGGAAGGGTGCCTTCCTCAGGGGCAGACCCTTCTTCCTCAGGAGGCAAGAAAGAGGGAAAAGGCAAGGGAATCCAACTAGGCTAGGATGCCACTTTATACTTTATTTGATCTTATAAGATAGTTTGATTAAGTTGTAATTATAAGGCTACTACTTATAGGATATCAGATACCTTATAATCCAAAACTATCATTTTGGTTGTCTGGTTATAAGTCGGAAAAACTATTGCAGTATGTTTTACTATACTTTCGATTTATATCAAGCAATAGATTATAATAGTATAGACATTATAGTAATCTCTAGCTTGTTAAGCTCTGTATAATATATTTCTTTAGCAAGTTAATTATAAACTATATGTTGTGTTAGTATAAAATTAGGCCCTATATTAAGGAATGGAAACATAATACTCCTTAATGGGTGCATATCTCTTTATTAAAAATTCACTGGATGCACATATTTTTTATGTTTAATGGTTGAATCTCTCTTTCGCAGGATATCATCTGTTACAGGGGACATATTCAGTGTGTTGGTAATATGTATATTTCTACATTTCACTTTGATATTAATATGTTGTAGTATAAAACTTGAATGACATAAGATTTTATCATTCAAGGATTACGACATTACAACTTTATTCAACATTTATCTAATATATAAAACCATATATGAAAATGTCATAAAAAGTAACAATAATATATCCACATCTCCTTATATGGACTGTCATATATGATATATATATATATAAACAATATCATATAAATAAATATATATAAACAATATCATATAAATAAATAAATATATCTTTATGTTTTTATATAAACATTAATATATATATATATATATATATATATATATATATATATATCTGCCCCTATATTTATATATTATATACTTAGCTATATATATATATATATATATATATATATATATATATAACTTTATTCTTATGTATCAGTAAACCTTGTTCTTATATTTTCCTTATGAAATAATAATAAGCAGAAGTATCCGTATATCAATAATTTCCTTTCCAGTCGTTTCCTTTCCCTGCCAGCTCGCAAGTGTCCTATGGTTTTCTCCTTCCGATGCCAAGAGCAGTCCAAAAGTTTGGCTGATGAAGAGGCAAAAATTAGTCATCCCTCCTTAAATTGCTTAAATATGCATTTAGTTCCCTCTTATTTTAGTCTATCTGCATGGCCTTTCATCCTCCTTTTGGAAAATGTCCACCCCATTAAGTTGAAGGGCTCCAAGCCTCAATTAGCTTATGAGGGGGAAATCACCATCAACAGACTAAAGTCACTTATGCTGAACACTCATGCATTAACTCTAAGGGCTGTCTTTCAGATTTTGGGACTGGAATTCCTTTCAAACGAAGATTGATACCGAGTCAACTATGATATTCCAATAATTTTCATAGCCATGGCAATTCAGGTAAGATCCAGGGAAATTTGACATTGGGAGGCTCTGCGCTCACATTTTCAAAAGCAAATATTTAGGATGGTTAGATCTAGTTATTCAGAATATTCATGGGGATTTGTCGATTACAAGGCCCAGATTTTACAACATGCCAATGATTAATGGAAGACTTGTTCCTTCCTCCCCTATTCTAGTTAAAGATGACTTATCAACGTTGATCTCAAGAACTCCCATCATTAGGAGAAATCTAGATTTTCTCTTTTTTTACCTTCATGTAAGGGCTCCAGAGGAAGATAATTGGTTCTATACTTATTGGCATGAAGATGATGTTGGTAACTTAGTGACTCGGATGATGAAGAAGAAATCATAGAAAGGGTAAACAAAGCTAGCCCAAGGAGGAAGAAAAGGAAAACTGAGGACTCCCCCATAACCCCTAAAACCATGGACAAAACAACCTAAGTAGGATCCTTGATTTCCTTGCTGCCTAGACCAGGAATTTACTCTATTTTGTTGAAATTATTTCTTTATAAATTTACTTTCGCTAAACTTTTCCTTTAAGTTTGGAGTACATCCATCTGATATGTTTACCAAGTAATTATATTTGCATTGGAATGTGTAGCCATCAATATTTATTTAATTTAAAATTACTTCAACATACAAAATTCATCTGGTTGATAGTTTGAAACTGTCTCATTAGGTTATACATAGAATCATAAAGGAAAAAATTCATCACCTAAGAAAGATAAGGCACTGGTCTATTACTAATCTCTTGAAATCAGTTAGCATTTTCATTTATAAATTTTTCATTCAAGCATTCATTTATTTACACAACAAAGCATTCTTTCAAAATCAATTTTATTAAAGTATTCTCACAACATTTAATTATTCAGTAGCTATGATATTCACAATTTGATCTATCTCAAGAATTCACTTGCTATCTTTAGAGATCACTCAAGTTTCATATACATTGCTATCTTCTGTAAAAAGCCTTGAACCTGGAGATTAAGTTAAGGTATAGGCCAACCCACCTTGGTTATATAGAGCCTACAGTGTAGGGGAGGAGGATCATAATCGATCACACTCGTTTGTTGGCCAAGTCAGTTGGAAGATCCCATAATTGAGTAGGAAATCTCATAGGATTACCAATCTGTTGATTTGGGAACCAACAAGATACATGATTCCCTTCAAACCACCTCACTGTACTAGCTAGTAGTGCTAGGGAGATCTGACCTGAGATGTAGGAAACTTCTTGGCTTAAATGTAGATGTTCAACTAGGTATGATTATCAAGATGCAAGGTAGGTTGATTAAGTGCAAATTAAGTGAGAAAAAAAAATGAGGATATAGAGGAGATCATTCGGGAGTTCAAAGGAATTTGCATAGTAAATGTACCAAGGAGATAGTCAACTAGATAATGGGTGTCAAACAAGAGTTGGAAAACATGAGAAAAGAATTACCTCAGTTTGAAGAGGCTAAGAGTATTCAGGAAAAATCAGCAAGTGACAATAAAATATATGAAAACCCTATATATTAGTGAACTTAATGCAATTATTTCTGCCTTAAATGCCACCTTCCTGGAGCTTGAGACACATCTCTACTCATTAGAGAAATTTTTTGTGTAGGAAGTTCAAAGATTTTTCCATTCGACAAGTGTAAAAATACTCAAATAAAGTGCAGTCCCATTTTTTTGAGTTTTGGCATTTTCACGCATTAGATTTCTTTCCAACTCAATGCTAACTTGTCAAAAAATCCCCTACAGGTTGAGCTAATGGTGAACAATATTTTTCCAAGGGAAAAACTCAACGAAATCCTTGAAAACACGGTTCTGGGTGAGTTGCACTTCCACCACCTAAACTAGATTTGATTTCAAAAATTCTAGAGAATGTTTTGGCATGAATGAGGCCCCATTCTTATTGTTAACATAGTATAGGAGCTATCTCACCATTCTGTTAGTAATAACTAAGAGAGGCGGGGGGGGGGGGGGGGGGGAANGGGGGGGGTGTGAATCAGTGGCCTAAAAAATTTATCCTTCAAACTTAACCACCAATCAATAAACCTCAGATTATTATGTCCCTATAAGATGCATGCCATGAAATACTAATATTGATTAACTGTCTGTCGGTGTTCTCTGTCAATCCTTATTCTTTCTTAATTACCGATAAGTAGTATAACTATTTACTGAAACTCAGTAAATAATCAGAGTATACCGATCAATCCAGTGTTAACTATGTTAGATACAAAACAATAAAGAAATGAATCATACACACATAACACATTAATTTTTAACGTGAAAACCCTGTTAGGGGAAAAACCACTGGGACCGGTACCCCAAATTTTCACTCTTCTGAAGTGAGCCCTGTTAGGAGCCAACCCTGTTAAAGGTTACAAACACACTATTAAGTGCAACCTTGTTAGAGGATTTTATA
>MU224409.1:123686-140301 GCA_018584345.1 Thuja plicata | reverse complement strand
TTGTTTTATGTTTTTCTTTAGTTATTTATTTATTTTATGTTCATCTATTCCATTTTCATTTCTTGGCTTTTCTTGTATTTTTAGCTCTTTTTTTTCTATTAATTATAAGAGAAGCTCATTACAAAACACTAGTCTAGATCCAAGATCTTACAAACTTTTAACAATAGATTAGTGTCCCTCGCTGACTATAGCATATCAACTACTAACTATAGTGAAGGATACAAGTTTGATACAAAAGGTTACGACATATGTATTTTGTGTATCTGTGAACATCATATAGGATCATCCTAATTGTCCATCAGACCATTTAAAAACTGTTATCTCTACTCCTAGATTTGGTGTTGCAACATCAACTAGTGCAACTACTTCTAGGGGGACCACTGGCTCTACTACTTCATCTTCATGTTTATTGATTTGTACTCTCAGATCCCTTCTCTACTCTTCCAAGTTTTCCATAAAGTTTGACAGTCCAGTCTCAAAAGGAGTTCATTCCTCTAAATGTCTTGACTAAGTGAACCCATGTGATATCTCCCAAGAGAATACTCTGGCAGTGCCATCTTTTTGGAATCTTTCAAATTTGTCTTTGGAGAGCCTCATCATGATAGTGACTTGCCATGCAACATCATGAATTATGAGTCTCCATAGAGACTCATAAGTACTCTAACATGACCTTTAAAAATATAATTATTCCTAGACTTCCAAAGAAACCAAATAATCTCACTAGAGAAGATAAACAAAAATAAGTTAGAATCTTTCTTAAGGTTAAGGAATTGTCCCACAATAATCTCCCAAGAATTGATATTACAAACAACAGAAATTTCAAACATATTCCACACTTCCTTGGTTAAAATTTATTCAAAGAAGAGGGTGGCTGCAAGAAGTTGAGTCCCACTTTTGGGCAAAAAGTGGAAGTGTTTTCCTTTTTTTTTTTTCAAATTTTATGTCAATTGATGTCAAAATTTGAGGCACTTAGAGGTTGAATCTCAAAAAATTCCAGTTATAGAAAATGTAGTGCTCAGAGTCTAGTTTTTAAAATTGTAATTTATTTCAATACCCACATGACAGAAATTGTTTTTTAGTAAGTATGTTTAAAAACCACTTTTTCAAAATGCCTGATTCAGGACCATACCACACGTGTACGACCACCATATTTTGACCTAAATAAATAAATTTTTGTGAATCCTTCTGGGGAAAAATACTCGACACCAAATATCGATGAACATATTTTTTTTATTAATTTTGAATTGACTCTAAAGTATATTTTTGAAACCTCTAGTGCACGACCACCATAATTTGATGAAAATTTAACATTTTTTAAAATTTTTTTTATCTTCAATAAAATTCATTTTAGATTGATGTCATTTAATTTATTTAAAAAAAAAAATGTAAATACAAAAAAGTTATTAAACTTTTAGTGAACCTCACTATTTTAAGTTTAGGTACCAATTTTGATTAAAAAATATTTCAAAAATAGTAAAATTGATCATATCACTATGAAATTTATATTTTTGAAATCTAGACAGTAAGAACTCTAATGGGATTTTATTTCATCAAAAAATTTGATTAAGAAGGCCTTGAAAAAATTACGGCAAGGCAGAAATCTTGTATTTCAGTGCCTTAGCCATTATTTTGGAGGTCCAAGCATAGGCTTGGTCCCACCAAGCCTATCCTGAACCGAAATCCAATGCAAAGGGTGGATTGAAAATTTAACTTTTAAAAAACGGGCACACGTTTATAAATACGTTCTTGTTTCTTAAATATAATAAATCAACATGTAAAAAAGAGTTTCTACGCATAATGTTTAAAAAAAAATATTTAGAAATGGGCACCCATTTTTTGAACTTTTGGATCGTGCGTCCGAGCCTAAATCGGGTGCCCATTTTTTTCAAAATGGGTGCCCATTTCTAGCGGCATTTTTAAAGTCTACAAGACTTCCACCGAATTGGGACCCAACTTCTTGCACCTACCCAAGATGTGGCTAATAGTTTTAGGAAGTCTTCACAGAGAACAAATATTAATATCCCCATTCAGTTTATGAATATGCAGCTTGCATAAGAATAAGCTCCAAATAAAATATCTTTTTTTAGGCTTAATGAGTCTGCTCCAAATGCTACTGAGGAGATTTTTCCAAGAAGGGTCCAAATCAGATTTCCAACAGTAAGCAAGGTGGGAGAGGATGTCATTTTTGTTAGCAAGATGAGAATATGTATTTTTGGCTTTGACCAAAGGAAGTGGGGAACCATTAAGCCAAAAAAATATTATGAATCTATCATCAATGATGTCACAGGGTAAAGGGAGGGAAAAATAATTACAAGCCTCTTTAAGGATATAATAAGTTCTCCAATGGGTAGGAGGGATACCAAATTCAGAGATCTCATTCCAGGTAAGCACAATCCACCGTTAATAATGTCATTGAAAATATTTATGCCTTTATTATCTGAATCTTTTGGCTGAACACCCTTGCAAGAGGGAAAGTGGCTTGTTCTTATGCTTGAGGTTCCACCATATGGACCTTTCACCACATAGTTTCTATTCCATATCAATGATTCCCTTTTGAGATATAAAATTTCTCACTAAATCCCATGCTTTCCATATTGACTTAAACACTATTGACCTAGAGGGCCTGATGGGGAATTTCCCAACAATGATATCACAAAATAGGAGCCCTACCTAAGAGGGACTCTATTTAGGGACAACCTTAGATATATTATATCTGATCAAATGTTTTCAGGGCTCATCCCCTTGTAATGCTTTAAAGATCCATTTGGCAGCAAGGGAGATTCCTTGTAACCTATGATCCTTCAATCCCAAGCCCCCCTTGCTTTTACTCATGGTACACCAGGACCATTTCACTGCATGCCTCTTTCTATTACCTTTACCATTTAACCAAAGAAAATATCTAATCTGCTTTTGAATATGATTAAGCTAGTACTGAATAAAGAGCCAAGCAGATGAGTAATATATATTGTAGGATGATAATTTTTTTTTGACAAGCCTGTATTTTTCCTGCCATAGATAGGTACTACTTGGTCCACCTTTTCAATTTGTTTTTGTCAAATTTCTCTTGGAACCATATCCATATTTCCTTAAGGTTGGGACTAATGGAAAATGGAATGCCCAGGCATCTTACCTAATAATCGGGTCCTCCTCACATAATTGGGTATTTAAAAAACCAGTCGGGAGGGTGAGCATTCTATCCAAACACGATAGACTTGGGCAAGGAAATTTTACTCCGAGAGACATCACAAAAGAGTTCCATCTTATTCATCAAAGCCTCAACATTTTTCTCTTGAAAATTAATGAGTATAGTTGTATCATTAGTAATTTTTTTGTTGGATAGGTCTTCCTTGTTGGGAAGAGTGATGTGTTTTACCTTTGGACAAAATTGGTTATCTCTTAATAAGTAGTATGCGGCATTAGCAACCAACACAAAGATGGTAGGCACAAGAGGGAAGCCCTACCTAATGGATCTAGCCAAGTTGAAAGCCTTATACCTAACTCTATTTACTTCCACTTTTAATTTTGCTTCCCACATGAGAGTATTGACCATGTGGTAGTGTTGCTTAGGGAAGCTAAGACCTTCAAGAATCATAAAGATGAAGTTTCATTCTATGTGGTCATAAGATTTTTCAAAATCAATCATAAACATGAAGACATGATGCTTAGATTCTTTTGTTACTCAACTAATGGAGATAGTGATGAAGACTGAGATCAGAGGTATACATGATTGTAGAAGGATTAGATCAGTTGTTATTTTTTCATTGATGTCAAACAATTGATTTCTGGTTCATATTGAATTGCCATATCTTTTGGAGCTAATTTAATTGGGCAAGTTAATAAAGATTAGACAATGATAAGTTACTATTGAGATAATTGTTTTCTACTTTATCAAGTCTGTAAATAAGATTGGTCATGTCGGTAAGCTAAATCAATTATGCTACCGAGCAGAAGAAGTCTGTCGGTAAAGGGGTGTGTAAGTCGGTCAAGTCATCGAGCAAGCCAAGGCACCGAGTAGTGCATGTTAGTTACCGAGTCAAGAGTTCATATTACCGAGTGGAACTCTTGTTCTAAACAAGGATAAGAACACATTTAATGCAAAGCTATAGTGATATGGAAGATTCCAAGGATGAGAAAGAGATAGTTGGAGAGATCTACGCTCTGTAAAATTCAAGTCAAAGATCTGTGGTATAGATTAAGCGACAAAACTAATAGTTTTATTTCCAAGAATAATGCAAGTTCCAAGAAAATGTTGAAGTGGTTCACCGAGTTTCAAATACATTGAATAAGTTCAAAAAGATGACCTAACGATTGAGAATGATTGAAGGAAAACCTAGTCAAGGAGATTAAGAGGCAAATATAAAGTCTATTTAAAGGATGAATTCGAAGGAAAGAGAGGATGACAAGTTGAAGTGTTGAAGTGCTACTGAGTGAAGTAGTGAAGAGAAAAGATGTGTAAATCTGACTCTAGAGAAGAGACATATGAAGTATTGATGTCAGTGGTGACATAGTGCATAAAGGATCTGATCAAGCAAGAGGTAGTTGCAATTTAATAGATCAATTTTATACTATTTCTTATTAACATTTGTAGCAGAAAATCTCTTAATCGAGTGGACTTAACTATCTTATTGTAAAATTCTTGAGAAAGGTGAAATTCTAAAAGAGTGTTCAAAATCCTCTAACTAGGCCACTCCTAACAGGGTGAAGATCCTAACAAATCTGAGGTAAATCCCCTAACAGGGTCACATATAACAATTTGTATTGTAATCTTTAACATGATTGACTTTTAATAGAGCATACTTGAGAAGAGTATTTTCACTTGTGGGTGACAATTCCCACAGAGGTTTTTCCCAAATTGGGTTTTCTCGTTAAATCTAGTGTTATTTGTATTGAATGATTCATGTGAATAATATTTACTGTGTATGCAATTTGCTGATTGTTATATTGAAAGTTATTTGGTGATTCAGTTTCTGGTGTATTTTTTTTTATTGAGTTGAATCAGAGTTAAGTATTGAAGTTTAAATTGTCATAATTTTCTGATTCACCCCCCTCTCAGTGGAACCAACAATTGGTATCAGACCACGGTACTCTAAGAGATAAGTTTAAAAAACTTGAGTTAAAGATCCAAAGATATATAAGAGGGATACACTAAAGTTGAATAAGGATAACTTCTCTACATGGCAAAACAGAATGAGGTTGCACTTATCTGGTATTGGAGAGTATGCTTTATACTATCTCGATAATGAGTATTCACCGTCGTCATTTGGTCCTATGATAGTTGAGGAAATAAAATAAAGACAAGATCACATACAAACTATGATTGAGATATCATCCTCTCATCGACCTGGAGTTTAATGACCTTAAAGGATGATACAACAAAATAGATGTGGGATAAGATTGCATTGGTACATGGTGGAGATCAGCATGTTCAGAAGGAAAAGGTTAAAGTTTGAGAGGCAAATTTGATTCTATGAGAATGAAAGAAGGTGAAAATATTACACAATACAGTGCAACATTGAAGGAAACTGTGAATGCTATCAGAGGTGTTGGAGGACAGATAGATGAAAAAGATGTAACAAGCAAACTGTTAAGGACATTGTTACCTATGTATGCCATCCAAATATCTGCAATACAAGAACTGAGATCCATTCTTCAAATGATTTTTTCACTAGATGCTACTATTGGTAAGTTGATTGCTTTTGAGCTTATTGATTTTGATAATAGTTTACCTACTACTGCTAGGATTAAGTCTGCATTTAAATCATCTTCGAAGATTAGAAGTTCTAGGTAGTCTAGACCTAGTGATGGTTATGCAAGTAGTGCAAGTGAAAGATTCTATAGTTGCAAAAGTGAGTTAGAAGAACTGTATGTTGAAGATGAAGAAAATGAAAGAGAGTTTGAAGATCTACTAGCTATAAGACTACATAGAGGTAATGGTAAGTACCGAGGTAAGATACCACTGAAATGTTTTAAATGTAACAAGATTGGTCACATTGCTTCAAGATGCCCTGACAATGACATTGATGAGAAGAAAGAAAATCGAGATGATAGAAAAAAGATTCAAAAGATTTCAAGATTTCAAGAAAAAAGGTAAGAAGTCACACCATATTGCTAATGAAGGACTAACTGATGATGACAGTGAAGAAGTTGTATATGTTGCTATCAAGGATAATTCCGATGAGGAAAAGTGTAAAGAATAAAAATTCCTAATCTCACATGTAAGCAAGAATGATACCTAAATTATAGATAGTGTTTGTTCACACCATATGACTGGTGACACACATAAATTAATTAATATGGAAGAACAAGATGGAGGATATGTTAGATTCAGTAATGATGCCCCATATCATGTGAAAGGTAAAGGTTCTAGAATTCTACTGAATAATACAAGATGTAATGATGTCTTTGGGTTGAAGGACTAAAGTATAATCTATTGAGTGTGGCACAACTAAATAATACAGGACACCGACTAGAATTTCAAAATGGAAAGGTAAAAGTATTTGATCAGAAAGGAAGTCTGATTTCCACTGGAGAACAATCTAAATGTAATTTATTTTACCTTGATACATCTACTAAGAATTGTTTATATGCTAAAGTAAAGGATGCATGGTTATGGCACAAGAGGTTATGTCATGTGAATTTTGACAACTTAATTAAAGTGAGAAAAAAGAATAGAGTTAGAGGTCTACTAAGATTGGAGAAACCTGAGAATGTCATGTGCAAAGAATGTCAAGTTGGAAAAATGACGAAGTCAAGTTTTACAAGTCTTATGTCACACAAGTTATTTTTGACTTAGTGCACACTGACCTATGTGGACCTATGCGAACACAAAGCTACTATGGTGATAGATATTTTATTTTTGTTTTTTGCTGGTTATTGAAGAATGATGTATGCCATGTTTTTAAAAGAAAAATCTGAAGCTTTTCAAATGTTTAAGTGGTATAAGGTAAGAGTTGAAAAGGAGACTGGAAGAAAATTGAAGTGTCTGAGATTCGAAAGAGGAGGAAAGTTTACTTTTGATGAGTTTACACTCTTCTGGAATGAAAATGGAATAAAGAGACAAATGTCTACAGTTAAAAGAATATTTAGATATTTGAAAGGAACTAAAGACTATGGTCTACTATACAAGAAAGGAGGATATTTTGAGTTACAAGTATACACTGATGTTGATTGGGCCGGAAACATTGATGATAGGAAACACACAAGTGGAGGAGCTTTCTTTTTAGGAGAAAGACTAGTGACAAGGCTGAGTACGAAATAAAGTTGTATATCACAGTCTACGGCTGAGGCTGAATATGTTGCTGCAACTATGAATTGTGCAAAAATTGTATGGATAAAAAAACTACTTGAAGGTATGCAAGAGGAGATTACCGATCCAGTTAATATTTTTTGTGATAACACAAAAGCTATAAACATAACAAAGAATCTGGTGATGCATTCTAAGACCAAGAACATTTCTATCAAGTATCATTACTTGAGAGAACAAGTTTAAGACAAACATGTAATATTGGAGTATGTGAATTCAAAGGAGCAGTTAGCAGATATATTCACCAAGCCACTACCAAAGGATGCTTTTGAGTATCTCAGAGGTAAATTAGGGGTCCTACCCCTATCCAATATTCACTAAGAGAAAGATGCACGTTGCATCAATTCTAGGACTCAATGGAATATCTATTTTGTGAGTTGATGCTAGTGTTCATACTTTAGGTGATGCCTGAAGTTGTGAAAAGTTATTTTGTATGCAATAAGATATTAGTACATGCAATGTATGATCTACTGCCTAAACAAGTTTTTAGGAGTATGTATCTTTGGAATTGTTGTCAAAGAGGGAGATTGAATGATTGATGATCTAAGAATAAAAAGAGGGAGAATAAGAAAGAATAGATTGAGGGAGAAGATAAGTAAATGATGATTAAAGGAAGTAAAAGTGAAAGAAGGAGAATGAACACAGAGGGAGAATAAGATCAAACAATTTAAAGAGAGTAAAAATAGAACATAGATGTTAAAGTATGCCATCATCAATTGACAATGTTACCATCAAAGCCAAAGAGGGAGATTGTTACTCAACTGATGCAAATGATGATGAAGACTGAGATCATAGGTGTACCTGATCATAGAAGGATTAGATAATTTTTATTTTGTCATTGATGTCAAGCAATTTATTTCTAGTTCATATTGAATTGCCATATCTTTCGGAGTTGATTTAATTGGGAAATTTAATAAAAATCAGACAATGATAAGTTACTATTGAGATAATTGTTTTCTACTTTATCAAGTTGGTAAAGAAGATTGGTCAAGTTGGTAAGCTAAATCAGTTATGTTACTGAGCAGAAGAATTATGTCGGTAAAAGAGTTGTGTAAGTCGGTCAAGTCACCGAGCAAGCCAAGGCACCGAGTAGTGCATGTTTGTTACCGAGTCAAGAGTTCATGTTACCGAGTGGAACTGTTGTTGTAAACAAGGATACACACACATTAATGCAAAGCTACAACGATTTGGAAGATTCCAAGGACGAGGAAGAGCTAGTTGGAGAGATCAACACTCAATAAAATTCAAGGTGGTATATATTAAGTAGCAAAACTAATGGTTTTATTTCCAAGAATAGTGCAAGTTCCAAGAATATGCTGAAGTGGTTCACCAAGTTTCAAATTCATTGAATAATTTCAAAAATATGATCTAACGACTGAGAATGATTGAAGGAAAACCTAGTCAAGGAGATTAAGAGGCAAAAATAGAGTCTATTTAAATGATGAATTCAAAGGAAAGAGAGGTTGTCAAGTTGAAGTGTTGAAGTGCTACCAAGTGAAGTAGTGAAGAGAAAAGATGTGTAAATACGAGTCTAGAGCAAAGAAAAATGAAGTATTGATGCTAGTAGTTACAAAGGGCATAAAGGATCTGATTAAGCAAGAGGTAGTTGCAATTTAATAGATTAATTTTATACTATTGCTTATTAACATTTGTAGCAACAAATCTCTTAATCGAGTGGACTTAACAATCTTATTGTAAAATCCTTGAGAAAGGTGAC
This sequence comes from Thuja plicata, assembly GCA_018584345.1. Lineage (NCBI taxonomy): Eukaryota > Viridiplantae > Streptophyta > Pinopsida > Cupressales > Cupressaceae > Thuja > Thuja plicata. The sequence goes on along the minus strand of MU224409.1, from coordinate 131,281 downwards.
ATTCTAAAAGAGTGTTCAAAGTCTTCTAACCAGGACACTCCTAACAGGGTGAAGATCCTAACAGATCTGAGGTAAATCCCCTAACAGGGTCACATATAACAATGTGTATTGTAAATTTTGATAGGATTGGCTTTTAACCGAGCATACTTCAGAAGAGTATTTTAATTTGTAGGTGACAATTCCCATGGAGGTTTTTCCCAAACTGGGGTTCCTCGTTAAATCTGGTGTTATGTGTATTGAATGATTCATAATAATATTTATTGTTTATGCAAGTTGGTGATTGTTATATTGAAATTTATTTGGTGATTCGGTTGTTGTTGTATTTTGTTTTATCGAGTTGAATCAGAGTTAAGTATTGAAGTTTAAATTATCATAATTTTATGATTCACCCCCCCTCAGTGGAACCAACATCTTTCACCCAGTTCATGGCCTCCCAACAATTGAAGATATTTTCTAGTATAGACCTCCCCTTCATAAAATCGATTTGGGTGGGGTTGACAACTTTTGGTAGGACATTATCCAATCTTTTGGCTAAAATTTTAGCAAGAATATTTTAAGATACATTGAGTAGTTTTATGGGTCTCCATTTTTAAATTAAAGACCTATCTCCATCCTTAGGGATTAATTTAATAAGACCAATATTAATTTTTTCACCAAGTGATACCTCGTTAAGAGATTCTTTATACACCTCCAACAATTCTTCTCCAATCCAAGAAATATATTTCTTATAAAACTCAATAGGCAGATCATTAGGCCCTGAGGCCTTATCATTACTAAGAGAAAGGATGACCATGTTTACTTCTATGGTAATCTCTTTACTTAGATTACACCATCCAACTTATTTGGGACGATACTTTGAATCTTAGTTCTAGCAACTTTCTTCTCTTTCTTATTATCCTCTGATGTAAAGAGGTTACTATAGAATTTCTTAAAGGCATTTAAAATTTCAAGTTGATCAATGATACTCTTATACTCTTTCTAAATGCTCTCAATATTCTCCTTAGCTTCCTTGCTTTTAAGAATCTAAAAGAAGAGTTTAGACCCCTTATCCCCACGCTCAATCCAGTTCAATTTGACCCTTTTTTTAAGTCCCATAATTGTAATATCCTGCACTCTTCTCAAGGTATGCTTAGCTTGGAAAAGGACATCATTAGAATCCTTGTTAGCAGGATATGATTGCAAGCATTCTTCTACTCTATACAATTTATTATGCAGATCTATCTCCAATCTCCTCATATCTTTAGATTTCTTTCTGCCAACTATCTAGAAGAGCCCCCTCCAACTAACATTTTGGTTCCATCTATCCCTAGCACTGTGTAAAGTCATATTCTCCCTGTTAAGGAACGTAATGATACCTACTGCCTGCAGAACATTATCATCAAGCAACAACCTAGTGTTGAAGACAAATGCCCTCCTCTTCCCTCTATGTTCCGCCTGAGGATTACTTAATAATGTGACAACATGTACAGGATGGTGATCCAAAAGAGTATATGGAATCACCTTAACACTACCTCCATTTGGTTCTTTTTTGAATTGAAAAGTATCTTTTTAGCATAAAATCTATCCAATCTACTATAGATCCTTTTGGTTCCTTGTTGAAAATTGTACCAAGTATACCATAAACATTTGACCTCATTTTTATTACCATCCATGGGATCAAACAACCTAAGTTTTTAATCATTCCACTCCAAAAATCTCTCCTCCCCTTTCCTTTCAAATTTAGACCCACGAACTTTATCTGAGGGGTTTTCTATAATATTGAAATCACCTCCAAAAATCCATGGAACCTCTTCCAACTGAGTCATTCACTTCCATATCTCAATTCTCTCATGATAATCATTAGAGGCATATACAAAATAGATTCCCACCTCCTTATCCTTAAGCTTCAAAATAACCCAAAACACTTTGTTGCAGGGTGAATACCCCCACTTAACAATCTGCTTACTCCATTTATAACTGGTCAAAATGGTTGCACTACCCTTACCCTTGTTTTTTTTTTTTTTTTTAAAGTAGATTGCATCCTTCCATATAAATTTCAAGTTAATCTTAGGTGCAAGGTGAACTACTTTCAATTCTTTCAAGAGGAGAACATCAACATTCATGTGAGATCTTACGAATCTTTAACTACATACTTCCTGTTAGGGGATTCCAACCCCCAAATATTCCAATAAATGTAATTCAAATCTATAAAAATAGGTTTAGGGTTCAATATACATAGGTGCATGGAAATATTTGTAATACTTAGGCACATGGTCTTTTGAGCCCCTTATAGCTTCCTTTCTAGAAATAGACCCAATGCCCATCAACCCCTTTTCTTTTTTAGTACAAAGACATGCTCTAATCCTATTGAGGAAGTTTTGTCTCTCCTAACTTTCTTTTTCCTTTTGGGGTCAGATCTTCCCTTGGATTTATTTGTCTCCTTCTCTTGGGTGACCTCAAGCGAAAAGGTCCTCAAACAAGGGAGGTCTATAAAGCACAATCACCCAAACATCTGCATTTCCAATCCTAAGCTCCTCATGGATGGCCACCTCACTCCCTCCAGTATCAAAGATAAGGTGCCAAGTTTGATTATAGGTCACCATCCTTGCTATCATTTTGGAAGAGAATATTAGATGAGGGGGAGGGAGAAACCTCAATCTCATAAACATTTAGAGATCGATTATGAACACATTTAGAAATATAAGGCTTAGAGATATGACTCACATTAATAGGATGAGAGATGCAGTCCCCTTTACTAGTAGTCAATCCCCTTTACTAGTAGTCAATCCCAAGCTGATACCTTGGGCTAGGGCCTCTTTACCCATAGTCATGGTCTCATCCCTAACATGGAGGGTACGGTGAGATGAAAGCTCTTTAAAGATTCTAGATACATTGCCAAATTTCTTCTTAAACTGCGCAAGGTAAAGATGAGCTTCATTTCTTTGCTTGGTGTCAGAAAACCTCTTAATTTTATCCAATACCAACTTCTTTGCAATCTGCATCCTGCACTTAAGGGAACTATTATGCTTACCTAGAGCCTATGTCTCATCCATAACACTGGCAAGGGAGGAAATGGCATGAGAAGGTTGGGCACAAAAAATATCCTTAACAACGAGATAGAGGTTATTAAGTTCATCAACAATGGGGATGTGGGGTTCAACAATTGGGTTGGTCTAAGCAAGAGGAGCCTCTCCAAGTGGAGGGGAAGAATCAAGGCTAGGGTTATTGTGAGGAGGAGCAAACAAGGGGGCAAAGGGGTTTCAACCAAGGTTGACTTTCCAACATTATAAAGGTTAATCCTTTTAGGGATCAAACTTATCTAAGGAGTCTCATGTTGTCTAAAGACAACAAAATTATATTTTTCATCATCAAAGGGAAATTATTCCTTAAGTGGCCCTCTTTGCTATAGATGAAGCAAGAATTTAAACCCCCCCCCCTAAAAAAAATTCAGAAGGGAATTCAATATAATCATTATCAAGTTCAATGTGTAACTGACTCAGGAGATCTACTCCTGGCTTCACAACAATCAATAATTGAGCATCCATGTGAGGCAAGATGGAAGAGGACTCATCCATATGTAGAACATTGCCTACTGCTTCCTAGGTTTTGGGAATCCATATCCAAAGAAGAGGTGAGACGTTTTTAATAGTAATCCATCTAGGGAATGACAATGCCATAATTTCCAAGTTATTGGCTTCAGGTGTCCACCCAATAGCCCTAAAACAACCATTTCCTATAGACCAAAATTTATTTTTTTAGGACTTCCTTCTGGTTATGGGATTCATTGAAAAAGATAATAAATAACACCCTTTGAATCATTAAACAAAGTGAAAAATTGAACCCTAATTTCTTGACCCAATGAAGACATATTTTGCCATTAGTATGAAAGGAAAAATAGTTTTGAATTGTTGGTAACACCAACACCGAAAGACATGTTTAGTGTAACCTGACATACAAGTTCACAAGGGAACCCGACGAAATAGTTTACTAGTGCAACCCAAATAATTAGAAGAGGAACCTGACAGAGAAAACCCAACAGAGTAACCCGACAACTAGATTACAGTGTAACCTGACATAACATATACCAGAGGAACCCGACAGACTACAGAGCAACCTGAGCACCATTCTACCGAGAGAGTTAGAATTTCAAGAAATTTGGATCTGACTTCCACGTCAGATAAAATACTTGTGTTTTATATTTAGCTTTAAATCCATTTCTCGAGGGACAAGCAATGTAATTGTAATTGTTTTAATCAGTCTAACTGATTGAAAACATGCAAACTAGGAGATCAAGTTCAAGTTATAAACCGTCGATCATAGAGTTATCATTGTAATACGTGAAACTCATTTTAGGTCAAACTCATTGTATAAATAGATGTGTAATCAATCAGAACATGTGTATGATGACGATTGTAGCCGAGAAGCACGTCTATGGATCAGACTGAGAGTTTTATGCAGAAGAACAACAAAAGATGAAAGAGGTTATCAAGAACCAGATTCAAGGCTACCAAGCAAAACAAAGGTATTGATCAATCACTATAGGTGATAAATATACATGTAATCTTTATTGAATATGTAATAAGAAATTCTAGATTGCATATACTCAGGTCAATGAATATTTTTGACTACATTCTAACAAGTGTAGCAAATAGAAGAAATCCTTGAGAAAGGTGGATTTAACAATCCTTTGTAAATCTCTTAACTAAGTGCACACTAAATAGTGTTGCTAAAGCTCGTAACAAAGTAGACCTTAACCAGTCTCTACATGATACTCCTAATAGGGTAGATCATCAGAAGTGATAAAAATTGTAAGCCTTAACTGTGCCCTTCCATTCTGTAGATAGTGAAGCTTTGTGGGTTTCATCCCCGCCGCAGTTTTCACCTTCTAACAAGGGTTTTCTGCATTACCAAATCTTGTGTCATGTGTCAATACATTTCATGAATGTTTTACATGCTAATTGAGTTTATGATTTGATAGAACATACACAAAGATAGAATAGCACAAATGGTTGGTAAATACAATTGATTACATAACATATTAAGGTTAAGTGATAAAAGTGTTAAGGGTTCTAATTCACCCCTCCCCTCTTAGTACACACCATTCCATTATTTCCAACAATTGGTATCAGAGCTAGATCTCTTATTTGGAAAATTTTAAAGACTTAAGAGAAAAGATCATACAATGGAAAGGTACAAGCTAGACAAGAGTATTGAGAATCAAAAGTTAGAGATACAGATCTTCTATGAACAATATAAAGAAGCTAGAATCAAGATGAGACAAATACTAGATGAAAGAAAGGTTATGGCATCTTGCTGTAATGAAATAGACTATCATGAAAAATAGATACCTGATTTATTTGAGTCATCAGGATCTACATCTAGCAACACATCAGATACATCTAAAGGCAACATTACAAGTCTAAATAAAATTAATCAACATCTGGCTGGACAAGTGAAATCACTGCAAATCGGTCAAGAGACACAGATGGTAAGAATGATTGAGGTTATGAATAATGATAGAAAAGCTAAGCAAGAAAGAACACTAGCTATTGATGACAGGAGGAAGATCAGTGAAAAGCTACAAGAGAAAGAGTCAGAAATACAAGGACTTACTGAACATCATCATGAGATCACCAATCAGATTATTTTTATGAGCCAGGAGGCAAACCGAATGAACGTAGAACTGGAAGCTATTGGTGAGCTAAGAGAAGAAAATGAAAGATTGAAACATGAAGTGAGAATTCAGCAACAACACAATGACATGATCAAGAGAGCTGAAGAAAGCACCAAAAGGATGGATGATTTTCTGGATGGACAAAGAAGAGTCAACAACAATACCGGACTAGGGTATACCGAGAATGGAGAATCACCATACCAAGCTGATCCAAAGAATGTCTACACAAATCCAAGACCAAGAAGGCAGTCATGTAATCACTGCGAAAAACCAGGCTACACATCAAATGTTTGTAGGAGAAAAATAAAAGGTATTCCTAAATCCACACCTTCATTCATAGGAAATTGTTATAAATGTAACAAGAAAGGACATAAAGCATATGAATGTAAATCTAAGGTGAAACAACCAAAGAAGGAAACCTACATGGACAAATACCGTCCTACTTGCAAAATGCATGGGCACACATCTCTTGAATGCAGGAAGAAGAAAAAGAAAGCATGGAAGCCTAAAGAAAATAAAATGGCTAATCAACTGAAAAGAGTCGGTAACTCATATGTTTGGGATTACAATACATGGACAAATTGCACAACATGTGGTAGATATGGACACATAGCAGCAAATTGCATGAGAAAATGGATGAGAAAGTATAGGAGCTGGACTAACCTCAGAATGACATGTTTACATTGTCATAAAGTTGGTCATCTAAGAAAATATTGCAGAGACCCAGTGACAGAGACAAGCACCTTTGCCAATGGAAATACCATTAAAGACATCAGGAAGATGAGAAATAAAATGTGGAGGAAAGCTACAAACACTGATGATGCTGGACCAAGCAATGCAAATGGTGACACCTCACTACAACATCTGGGGTTAATTTTCGACGCCAATTTGCGACGACGCTACCATTTGTGTGTTTTTTGTATTTTTTTCCAAGTGCCCTTGATGTTGTCATAATAGCGACGATACCGTCGTAATTGCGACACCCTCTTGATTATAAACAAAAAAGAAAAGAAAAAGAAAGGCTCATCTATGATCGAGCTGTGCATGCAAGCGGAAGAGGGCCCTAATTAGTAAACTATACCATTGTGCGAAGAGGGATCTTGTTGTATTGAATCCAACAGTCACAACTGAAGAATCCAACAACTCGTTCATCATTGGTTAGCACTAGTGTTACCCCCAGGTTTGCAATTCAGCTGGTTTCCTTCACGATTAGGGTATAACAACTTATAATTTTTGAATTTTTTTATGTTCAAATTATTTCATTTGCGGTAGCAGCGTATTGAAAAGTCATTTTAAAAAAAAATTCTATCAGCGACTTCAAGTATAAGATCAACAAGCCACCGCGTACTCATCAACAAGCCACCACATACTCATCAACAAGCCACCGCGTACTCACCATTTGAGGTATTTCTTATTTTTTAGCCTTTGGTTAAGAGCATATTACATGAATAGAGGTGTATACCCTAAGATGGCTTGATTGATATTAGTCAATATGATGAGCATATTACAAATTTTTTGTCTGAGGACCTAATGAGAACATATGTCGTGATTTCATCGAAGGTAGGGATCCCTTTAGTTGATATTAGTCAATATGATGATCACTTGCGTTAAGATTTAGAAAGATGTATAGGTGAGTCACAAAATTTTGATTATTTGGCTAGCATTGCAAAACCTAATCCATCTACTAATCATTTTGCTGTTGAACATGTCGATTAACCATGCGTGTCCATATCTCATCTCTTGCCAAGTCAATGTCACAATTCTATCCCTGACTAGCAACCTGAGAAATTTGGCATTTGATATCTCTATCATTATTGTGACTTGTGAGGCAATATCAAAGTGTGTGTCTCTTATATGACTCAGTAAGCTTTCTTCTTACCCTATTAAAGATCTCATTATTTCTTACTTTCCAGATGTGCCATAAATATTCAGTAGTAAAAGA
>MU224409.1:95253-108077 GCA_018584345.1 Thuja plicata | reverse complement strand
TAGAAATTTAATATTATGACTCTTTAGCAAATTAGCACATTAAGACCTTAACTAATTATATTCATCTCTCTGGTTACTCTTACCTATTGCTTGTATTTTTGATCACCATCTTTAGGTTACTCTTAACAACTAGATTATTTTCAACTCTCCAAGGTGATGACATTATTTTTTCCATTAGTACACTTAGTGAAAAAAATTGATAGAGGTCATCGGTACAAGCATAACCGACAGACAGCGAGCATACCCGACAGATCAAAGTGTCAGGAGAAAGTGTTAAGTATGGAATTGACCGACGAACACTAACAAGTGTTAACACTGACGAAGTAAACAGGACATCTCGACGGGTCAATGACATAACACAAAGATCTTCACCAACGACACAGTTTTGAGAACAGAACCGACAGAGCATAAAAATGAATTGACCGACAAACAGTTCAAGAAATGAACACCGACGACAAAGGAAACCGATAGGCTGATAGAGCAGACTGAACATCAGAACCGACAGTCAGTTAGAGAACCCACAAATAGTGGATCTGAGTTTTACACGTTAGATCAAGCATTGTAATTCTATTTATATAGTTTTAATTTTTTTTAAATTACTTGAGGGTCAAGCAAGCATAATGTAAATATTTTAAAGCATCCTAACGGATCTAAAACATATCTAACTAAAGACCAAGGTCAAGTTGTAAACCTTGGATCTAGAGTTAACTTGCGAAAGCGTGAATCAAGAATTGAGCTAAAATCTAGGATAAATAGATGTTCAATCAATTGTGAATTATGAATTCATTATTGTTGATAGCCATGAAGAGCATCTAAGGAGCAGAAGGAAGAATTCATGCAAAGTTCAGAAATAGATCACACCAGTTATCAAGAACACACAGAGGCTATCGACGAGAAGACAAAGGCATTATTCAATCATGGAAAGATGATTACTCATAAAAAGGAAGTTTTATTGGATCTGTTATCAGCAATTGGAGATTGAATACATCATCAGATCAAAGACTTATGTAGTTACATTCTAACAAGTACATCACATCTAAAATCCTTTTGTAGAAGGTGGAATTAACCGTTCTTTACAAATATCTTAACAGAGTGCACACTTAATAGTGTTGCTAAAGCTTCAAATGAAGTATATCTTAATAGGTCTCCATTGTAATACTCCTAATAGGGTAGGTCATCAGAAGTGACCAATTGTAAGCCTTAACTGGCCCCTTCTTATCTGCAGATAATGAAGTCTTGTGGGTAACAATCTCCACCGCAGTTTTTACTTCCTAACAGGAGTTTTCTGCGATATCATATCTTGTGTCAAGTGTTATCTATTTTCATGAATGTTTCTTGTATGGTTACATATTAAAGAAAGTATGTTATGATTGCATATACATAAAGAAAGATGAACAATTAGATAAGATAATTTACAAACTGATGACTAAGGATTAATGTGCTAACCAAGAAAAGTTTTAGAGGTACCGATTCACCCCTCCCCTCTTAGTACATCATTCCAATATAATTCCAATAATTGGTATCAGAGCTAAGTCTCTTTCTTGAAAATATTAAAGACTTAAGAGAAAAGATCAGAGCAATGGAAAAGTACAGACTGGATATGACTATTGAGAATGAGCAGCTACAGATGTAGATAAACTATGAGCAGTATAAAGAGGCAAGAATCAAGTTAAGAAAACTTCTTGATGAAAGAAAGATTATGGCAACTAGGCTGAATGAGAAGGACTATAAAGAATTAGAAATACAAGATTACTTTGATACAGAAAAATCATCAACAAGCAAAGCTTCAGACACATTAGTAAAAGAAATCACAAGTCTACAAGAGGTCAATCTACATCTGACAGAGCAAATCAAGATGCTGCAAATTGGTCAAGAGACTCAAATGGTGAAAATGATTGATGTCATGAATGATGCAAGAAAAGATGAAAATGAAAGAACACTAGCCATTGATGATATGAGGAAAATAACAGAGAAGCTGCAAGAGAAAGAATCAGAGATTCAAAGACTTATTGAGCATCACCATGAGGTTACCAACCAGATTATTCTTATGAGTCAAGAAGCCAACAGACTAAATACAGAACTCATTGAAAGAATATAGATTATCAGTGAGCTAAGAGAAGAGAATGAAAAATTGAAGCATGAAATCAAAATCCAGAATCAACACAACGAATTGATCAAAAAGGATGAAAAAAGAAACAAAAGGATGGATGATTTTCTTGATGGATAGAGAAGAGTCAACAACTACACATGATTAGGGTACAACAAGAATGGTGAATCTTCTAATCAACTAGAGCAAAGAAATGCTTTCACAAACCCAAGATCCAAGAAGCTGTCATGCAATCGCTGTGGAAAACCTGACCACACCTCAAACATCTGCGTAAGCAAAATGAAAGGTATTTCTCAAGCACAATCTACTTTCATTGGTAATTGTTATAAATGTCAGAAGAAAGGATACAAGGCACATGAGTACAGATCCAAAGTGACAAATCCAAAAAGGAAAACCTACATGGATAAGTATTGTCCTACCTGCAAGATGAATGGGCATACACATGAAGACTGCTGGAAAAAGAACAAAAAAGCTTGGACACCAAAAGAAACTGATAACAGCCACAAACCAACAAGAGTAGGTAACTCATATGTTTGAGACTATAACACATGGGTAGATTGCACAGCATGTGGAAGGTATGGTCATATTGCTTCCAACTGTATGATAAAGTGGACCAGAAGGTCAAGAGGTTGGACCAATCCAGGTATGACATGTTTGCATTGTCATAAGGTTGGACATGTGATAAAATATTGCAAAAATTGACTGACAGATACAAGTACTCATCCCAATGGAAATACCATTGATGACATTAAGAGAATGAGAAACAAGATGTGGGTAAAAGACACAAACACTGAAGGTGCAGGAACAAGCAATTCAAATGATGACACCCCATCCAATGGATCCGGTGACATCACTACATCCAACTAAAATGCACAAGTATGTATGGAAATGCATTATGACAAGTTATATTATGTATCAGTTCCATTACACATAGTTCATATTGTAATATTAGCATGAATAGAGATGCAATATATTGTTGTTTGTTAAAATATTGAAAAGAAACCATCGGTTATTGGGCACAATTTGCATCGGTGAACACACACAGAAAAGTTAGCACTACTTACCAGAATTCATCGGTCATTACACAAGCTAAGTGTAAACCGACGGACATCGGTGAACCTTGAGGTAATGAAAGTTGTCTTCGCCACTTTACCGACCATCATTGGTGAAGTCACCAAAGTTGCTAGCAACCTTGACGCTTTGCATAGACATCGAAGATGTTATGAATATCTCTACTGACAAACTCAGTCTTTATATACCAACGAGTTGGTAAGCATTAATAACAACTTAGGGGACAAAAAGGTTATAAAAGCCCGACGGGTAAACTCATTTTTGCACCTGCAATTTTCGAGCATAGTAGAGCGATTTCAAGCAATTTGGAGTGCAACCTAGCAAGAATCAATTTGACATGAAGCATTCACATTCATAGGTAATCACAGAGAATTCATAAGTAATCACATTCACCGATCGCACTGTTATTATTTGCGAAAATCCCTAAATTTCTGCAACATGATGGCATCAACTTCAAGAGTTGAGAAGATTAAGGAAGACAAGAAGAATTTATTCAAGCTTGTTAGTAGAGGCTCTTGTGATGAATCCAAATTCAAGCTACACCCAGAAATAAAATCACAACCTGATGATTCCAGAGCATTCTCCAGAATCCCACCTAGGGTTTTGTTGGTAGAGGACAAAAGGTCCTATAGACACTGTAATATCTCAGAAATAGGAGATCTAGACCTAGATAATGCCTATAAGGCACTATGTGATGACGCTGGAAAGCTCAAAGAAGAGCATAAACATCTGGAAGTAAAGGGACTCATGAATGCACTGCATTTTCCACAAGTCTTCAAAACAGAGTGGATAAAGATTGTTCTTAGCAGAATGCACAACAAGACTTTATGGATTAATAAGCCAAAGCCAATAAAAAAGGATGTTATTCACGCAGTTACTGGTTATCCTACGACTGACAAACCACAAGCTCAGAAGCACCCATCCCTAGCGGAAGTTGAAAAACTAACTGGTGCTAAATCAGACAAAAGAGCACTTAAGGTCAACACTATTACCGACGTAGAGCTGAAGTTTGGAGCATGTGTTGTTGGATATAAAATCTTCCAAGCGAGAAGAATGAATAGCATATCAAGTACTGCTATGAGCACATCATACAAGATCATCAAACAGGGAAAGAAGATGGATCTTGCAGAGATCCTATTACATCAACTGGAGGAGAACATGTGCACTATAAGATCATCAAGAACAAACACTTGTAAGTTTGGTTCCCTCATAATGTGCATATTCTTTTACCTTGAAGAATACTTTCCTTCAATAGGAAAAGTTGTATGGGACATAAGCAGACCTATAACCATTCAGATAGGTGAATGCATAGAATCACTAGGAACAGATTTTGATAATGTGATGCATGAGTATTGCAAAACCATTAAGGAAATGTTGCAATCAAGAACAAGGATTCCTGAAAGTCTGATAGAGGAACACAAAGAGAATATATGTTTCATGGTAGATACTGATTTTAAGTACATCCAAGCTGTAGTACCTAGGAAGTCATGGCTTACATAATTATAATATGAAATCAAAGTAGGACTAGCCAATGAGTGCATTCAGGCACTACTGAATGAACCAGTGGACAACACACAACAAAGATTTGGCACCTATGAAGAGGCCAAACAGAAGATTAAAACAGATCTTGTTATCAAGAAAGCTATAAAACAGTTAGGCAGAATGGTGAAGAATTTGAAAAATAAATTGAATATATCTTCTGAAGGTGAAGAAGAAAAGGAAGGTGAAGAGGAAGAATAGGGTAAGGAGGAAATCACCGAGGACCATTTACCCATCAGTGATACAACAGAAGAGAATGAATCAGAGGAAGAACAGTCTGATTCACCACCTCCTCCTCCACCTAAGAAGTCAAGAACAAGAAGTCAGACAACAAAGGATGCAACTCCTACTCCCATGGTAAAGGGAAAAGTGTATAAGACGAAACATGACACATCAAAGGGAAAACAACCAGTTGGGAAACCTACCAAAAGGAGAAAGTTTGTTCAGACAAATGATCAGGATATAGAGGACTCAGCTATGGATGAGCCTGACACTGCAATTGAACAAGCAAAGGAAATAGCAAAGGTGACATCAACTACTAAAAACATTGATGAAATTTGTAAGTACATTTCAGAAGAATCATCTATTGGACATCCCAAGATTAGGAAATGGTTGAGATGGGATTCTATGGAGCAAAACAAAATTGAAGATGCAATTATAGCTAAAATGTGCAAACACTATTATTTCCCACTTCAATTCACTACACGTGATGTACCTCAAGAACTGTTGATTAGACTATCTTCTAGGTTCACATTTGCACTCCATGAGGAGAAAAGGATAAGAGAAAGAGTACTTGTTTCTCTTATGCCTCCTAAATCAAAAAGGAAAGAAATAAATGAAATCATGGAGAAATATGAGAAAAATTTCTTACCCAAAATGAGAGCCTACAAATTTCTGGAAGAGAATTTTATAGAGCTAGAACAAGAAGCTCATGATAAATGGAGCAAGATACTCAATCCTGCTGAGGAGAGCAGTTATGAGAAGGAAATTGTCACTCAGAGAGATAAATCAACAGCTGAGTTAGACAGTGAAAAAGTTCAAATAACCGTACAGAAACAGGTTGATATTATAGATGAAGAATGGCCTAAAAATAGTGAGAAAAATCAAGTACCAGCAAGTCCAATTCACATCAGTTTAGAGGATGAAGAAGTTACCAAATAAGAGTTAACAATAAAAGGTAACTTAGATGATGATATAAAGGATGAATCATGGTTAGACAACATTGTCAATGACACTACAGGAAAAGACCCTGCGGTAGAAGTACAAAAAGATGAAGACATAAATACTGCTACCGATGGACAGGATTCAACTATTGACATTGCAACAGTCAATACACCAACGAACATGAATATATTAATAGATGCTATTGATATTCAATCAAGTCAAGATAAATCTTCTAAAAAGGATGATGATATACCTAAGGATATGGGTACAGATGAAAACAAAGATGCATCCAACACTCAAAAGGATATAGATACAAAAATGAAGGATGCAACCGACAATCAGGAAGAAGTTTCAGATGATCAAAAAAAATATGTAGATAACAAAACTGAGGATACATTGAGAAAGGTTGAAGAAAAATATAAGAGTGAAGAAGTCATGCAGGATGAAGGCACACAACAAAAAGAAAATATATCTATTGATACACCTAAGTCCAATGAGGAGACGTCTTCACAAAACCAACCGGTGGACTCAGAACAAAAACAAAAGGATGCCTCATCTTCTCGACCCTCACCTACTAGGTCAACCCAATCTCAACGATTACAAATGGTAATACATAAATCTGCCACCCAGCCAAAAAGAAAGAAGAAGAAAACATTGAAGAAAGACATCTTGGCTGTTACAATGGATGAAGTAATAGAAGTCCCTATATCGTCTTAAAATGGAAGCACTTCCATGTTAAGAGCATTTAGCCCTCCTTAGGGGATGTTTTTGACCTATATCATATCATCCTCCTATTTCTGCATCATCTCCTGCTTCTGTGCCTGTTCAAGACCCTGATTGGGCCTCTCTGGGCACCTCCTACACCACCTGACATATTTTCCAGGGGTTCTGGCCCCCTGGGTCAAGGTCGAACTCGACCTTGACCTAGGTTAGGGTCGACCTTGACCCTGACCAGGGTCCCCTTTTCAAAACTAGAAGCTTGTTGGCTGCCAGGGGTCATCCAAAATTTAGTTTTCCTGCTTTTGGGTCGGCTGTTTCGGGTTCTGAAGCATTGATTCCTAAATTATATTTAATATAGGTCCTTTTCTAGGGGAATGGGCCTATGTCAGCCTCCTTAGAAGATTGTGCCCTAATACCATATAAAAGAAAACCTCTTCCTCTCATTTTCTCTAAGTCTTCTAAGTGCAGAAAGCTCTAATCAAGATTTTGTCAAGAAGCAAAAAGTTCAAGCATCCATTTCCAAGCTCTCAAGGTGTTCAAGTCTTCTTCTCAAGCATTCAAGTTCTCCATTGAAGATCAAGGATTCAAGCTCTCAAGCCTTTGAAGGGATTAGGTGCAAAATTTCAAGATTCATCATTCAAACCCTAGATCTAGCCATCATGGTGGTGTGATCTTCCTTCAAGATCCTTTGTGCATCCTCAAGACTCTTTCATCCTCTCTTCAAGGTGGATTTCAAGCATATAATCATAGAGGTTTATGGTTTCTAAAGTCTATTTCTTTCATACTTACATACTTGCATACATTTGAATTTCAATTACATATCTATTGAATATCATAGCTTCATTGTTAGATTCAATTCTACTACTTGCTAGCATTCTGTACTTTATTGATTTCAAGGTTTATTCCTAAATCAGGATTTGACTAAGGCAAACCCCTCCACTAGACCAAACAAACCTCTTTTTCTTGTAGGTACTGGTTCAGAACCACAGATTTGAGACCAGGTCTAGATACCCTTTTCAGATTTCTTTCAGGCGGCGTAAATAGATTCTTTGTCAGACCTGTGCAGGTTAGGGTCGACATTATTGGGTCAGGGTTGACATTTGTGGGTTAAGGTTGACCTTTTTTATAAGACAAAATCAGAACGGAAAAATATTTCTGGGTTTTGTTCGTCTCTGCGTTCTGGTTTGGGATCAACTGTTAGTTTTTCCAGAAACAGTCTACAAACCTCAAAAAACAACATTATTTAATCTGCAATATTTCAAGGTTAGTACATTTCTCCTATTTCCTTAATTACTGTCATATATCATTTCTATACATATAATTAGCAGAATTTAAGATTCCCTTCTTGTTATTCTCCTTTCCAAATAGTTGATTAATTTGTGCATTAACCCTTCTTTTGGGTTGATCAACTTGGATCTTCCATTTGTGCATTTGGGAATAAAAGAGGAACATCTTATCTTCTCACTAATCACAATTTCAATACACAATCAATACAATTCAATTAAATATAAAGTAGGGTTAAGAAAATCAATATACTCTAAGCAAATCAAACAACAATTAACAAATAATCTCCCCAACCCTATTTCATATATTACAATCCCAAACTGGGATATTTCTACTTTGGATAGTGATAAACTTTAAGAGTTTGGAGTGATATGCCAAAGGAAAGCCATTAAGAAGATAATGATACAGGAACACAGGGAAACAATGGCACTTGAAAAGGCAAGAGACATCCTCCAACAACTTGTTCCTGAGGTAAAACTTGAACAGAATACTATAGTTAAGCAACAAATTGTTGTTCTTACTGATGCCATCACAGACCAAAATATAGATGCAGAAGAAGCTATGGAAGAACAAATAGAGAAAAAGTATCAATACAAGTTAATTGATAAGATCAACCAAGAAGTGGCAGTGAACAAGGTAAAGCTCTCTGAACTAACTAATCAATTAGAGCCAATGATTTCTAAGGCAATTACCTTAGTTCAAAAGATGTGCATGCTTGAAAAGTTTACAAAAGAAAATAGTGACAAGTTAGCAGAAATTGACTCTAATGTCACAACAAGTGCACAAAGCCTAACCTCAAATGCAGATAGTATCAAGGCACATCATGACAAGGTCATTGAGGCTAACAGGCTGAGGAAAGAAATATGGGATGCTGAAACACAACTACAAGGTGAGATTACCAAACTACAGGCACACATCTTGCCTAATCTTACTATTCTATAGCAGCATATTTCTGAAGCTAGAAACTTAATTGCAACCTTAGAGATGTCTGTAGTAGACAACATCTATGATATACATGTAAGGATATCACTTGAGCACATGGCTCTAGAAATGATGAAGGATAAATGGGAAAAGATGATGGACGAGATCAAGTCCTCACTTTCCCACCTTTTTGACAAGATATAAGTACCTTTGCCTTTATTATCAAAATGGAGGAATAGAAAGGAAATGTATATTGTATGTACAGAAGGAACATATATGTAAAGATAGTTATGTACAATATATAAAAAAAAAAGAGTACATAAGGAAATGTATATATACTTACACTTACCGACATATACATAGGGGGAGTCATTCAAATGACTAAGGAAGGAGTATACATAGGTGTACATACTAATACATTAAGTATGTTGCACATATCATATTTTTGATAGTAATGTCAAAGGGGGAGATTGATGACATTATTTTTTCCATTAGTACACTTAGTGAAAAACATTGACAAAGATCATCAGTACAAGCATAATCGACAGACAACGAGCATACCTGACATATCAAAGTGTCATGAGAAAGTGTTAGGTATGGAATTGACCGATGAACACTGACAAGTGTTAACACCGATGAAGTAAACAAGACATCACCGATGGGTCAATGAAATAACACAAAGATCATCACCGACGAAACAGTTTTGAGAATAGACCCGACGGAGCACAAAAATGAATTGAACGCCGAACAGTTCAAGAAAGGAACACTAACGACAAAGAAAACTGATAGACTGACAAAGAAGACTGACCATCGGAACCGACAGTCAGTTAGAGAACCCGCAAATAGTGGATCTGAGTTTTACACGTCAGATAAAGCATTGTAATTCTATTTATAGAGTTTTAATTTGTTTTAAAGCATTACTTGAGGGTCAAGCAAGCATAATGTAAATATTTTAAAGCATCCTAACAGATCTAAAACATAACTAACTAAAGATCAAGGTCAATTTGTAAACCTTGGATCTAGAGTTAACTTGTGAAAGCGTGAATCAAGAATTGAGCTAAAATCTAGTATAAATAGATGTTCAATCAATTGTGAATTATGAATTCATTATTGTTGATAGCCACGAAGAGAATCTAAGGAGCAGAAGGTAGAATTCATGCAAAGTTTAGAAACAGATCACACCAGTTATCAAGAATACACAGACGCTACCGACGAGCAGACAAAGGTATTATTCAATCATGGAAAGATGATTACTCATACATAGGAAGTTTTATTGGATCTGTTATCAGCAATTGGAGATTGCATACATCATCAGATCAAAGACTTATGTAGTTGCATTCTAACAAGTGCATCACATTTAAAATCCTTTTGTAGAAGGTGGACTTAACCGTTCTTTACAAATCTCTTAACAAAGTGCACACTTTACAGTGTTGCTAAAGCCTCAAATGAAGTAGATCTTAATAGGTCTCCACTGTAATACTCCTAACAGGGTAGGTCATCAGAAGTGACCAATTGTAAGCCTTAACTGACCCCTTCTTATTTGCAGATAGTGAAGTCTTGTGGGTAACAATCTCCACCGCAGTTTTTACTTCCTAACAGGAGTTTTCTGCGATATCATATCTTATGTCAAGTGTTATCTATTTTCATGAATGTTTCTTATATGGTTACATATTAAAGAAAGTATGTTATGATTGCATATACATAAAGAAAGATGAACAGTTAGATAAGAGAATTTACAAACTGATGACTAAGGGTTAATGGGCTAGCCAAGAAATTTTTTAGAGGTACTGATTCACCCCTCCCCTCTTAGTACATCATTCCAATATAATTCCAACACAAGGCTCTATAGACCCTGGTGCACTCCATGGATCCTGCCTTTGACCTTGGTGCTCCTGCACCAACTAGTCATAACCTTTTTTGTGGGTCAAATATTGGGATGGAGGAATCCCTTCTCCTAGTGGACTAGAATACCCAACACCTTTGTCTATGTAGTTTGAGTCCAATTTATAAATTATAACAATCAACTTTGCTAGTAGCAAGAAATTTCTCCCCAATTTTAGCATTCCCCAAAAATTAAGTTTGAAAATATGTAAGTTGCATATATACATCTCCCTCTCTTGAACATTTCAAACTTATATAATCTACCAATCAATTACAAGCATTCCAATTTACCATTCAATAAAAATATATTTCCAATCAAGCAATTCAAACTTTCAAGATTTAAAAATCATGATCAATCATAATATGTTCCTCCACAATGAAGGCATGCGATGACATCATTCATGAAAAATCAATAATTATTTGAGAATTAAAACTTGGGGTTCCATTTCTAAGGTAACATTTGTCAATTTAGGCATTTTAAAATTAAGGTTTTAGCCTCTTCTATTTACGAAGATAGGCTTAGTAATAGGGTGACAGGCATTGCTTAGATCCTTTGGATCTAACCCCATCTTTTCCTTCCTTGCAGGTTCTGGATCATATAGGAGCATACTGAATTTTTTTGCAGATATACACATTAAGGATCATGGCAAATAATACAAGGGAATTCGATCAAAATAGGGAGACAATCACTAGATTGTTGTCTAACTTTCAAAGAGAAGGTGATGACAAATGTTATTGTCTATGCAAGAGTTGTAACGACTTAAAGACGAGAAGAATCAAAATCAAAACAACAAAGAGACATTGTAGGGAGAGTGGTCACATTGAAGGGGGTTTTGATTATAATCATCCATTGGTAATTATTGTTTGTTATATTGTTTTCACAATTAATATATGTCATATGAAGCATGGAAGGAGGTTTGATTATCACATTGAAGGGGGTTTGATTATCATCATTTTTATATAGGTCGATCTCGCCAGTGTAGTACATGATATGGACCACCACATCTCAGAGGAACATGGGGGTGTGAATATAGAGGAACATAGAGGTGTGAGTATTGAAGCTGAAGATCATGATCCCATGGAAGATGAAGATCATGCGCCAGAAAACACTTTCGAAGATGATGGTATGAATGCATTGATCGTTGACACATTTGGTACTGGTGCTACTGGTGCTGCTGATGATGATAATGATTATGATGAGGATGAGATTGACATTGTCCATGATATACCTCTACTTGATAAGGTGAACATGGCCCTTTACAAAGGCTCCCAATCTACTCTTCTGCTTTATTGTTGTTGGTGAATTTGAAGGTTATGAATGGTTTATCAAACATAGCAATGTCACGTATGCTAAGGTTTGTCATATAAGTCATTATAGTTTATAAAAGGTGAAACATGTACCATTAAGATTGTTTATAGTAATGACTTATATTTTTTGCTATAGATTTATAGGTGAGTTTCTGTTACCACCATCAAATGTTCTCCCTCGCTCGTACCAAAAATTATGTGCCATTATGAAACATATTAGAATGGAGTATCAAGCAATAGATGCTTGTCCCGAAGATCATATTATCTATCATAAAGAACTCAAAAATGCAATAGAATTCCCTGAATTCCATACAAGCAGATATTGAGATGATCAAATGACAAAAAAGGTGCCTCACAATGTTCTATGTTACATCCCCATTATTTCACGTCTGAAACGATTATTCAGGTGCAATAGCTTGGCACAATTTATGGATTACCATGCACGCGGAAGGAGTCGAGATGACATTATTTGAATGCTTGCGGATGGTTCAACATTTATGGACATAGAGGAAAAGTGGCCACACTTTAAAGAAGAACCTTGAAATCTCAAGCTTTCTCTGGCAGCAGACGGTGTCAATCCATATGGAGAGATGAGATCTGTTTACTCGGTGTGGCCTATTTTTGTTACCAACAATAACCTTCCACCATAGATGTCAATAAAGAGGGAGCACATTATGTTGGCAATGATTGTTTCGAGTATAATTTATTATTTTATAGTTATCTACATGTAATTATAAGTCTTGGAGTGAAATGGCCACAATAATTATCTGATGTTGTTAATTCAACTAGGTAAGTACTAAGTGAAAGATATGAATGTATATATTGCACC
>MU224409.1:57258-85042 GCA_018584345.1 Thuja plicata | reverse complement strand
TTTACATTTATTTGGCCAACCGCTAATGAAATTATCCCAATAAAGCACATCAAATCATGGTTCCAAAATAAGTAAAACCACAATTACTGAAAAGAAAATTACTAGTGGATACATTCATCAAACAAAGAAATTCAAACTCATTTGTCTGTTGTGATTCCATGGTAAACAAACAAGAAAACACGACTGAGAAACATTGTCAGTTATAAAAACACACTTTAAAGATGCATGCAATTTCTCCTAGTAGCATATAGTTTTTTGAAAAGCATAAAATATTTAATACACTGAGAATTCCAGCATAAATTATATTCATGTCCGCCATTTATAGATATGTTGTCATAGTTGGGAGGACATTGGGTTGTCCCTTTATCCACTAGGACACTAAACTCTTAAAAACTTTAAAGTGAAACTTAAAAATTACATGTGACGTCAAACCGTCAGAAATTGTCGACGGCTAGACATCGCATGTATAGAAAATTCATTGCACATCTGTCGTAATTGTGACACCAAAAAAGTGTAACGACGACATGCTAAAATTTTTAGATGGTGCAAACTGCGACGCCTAGGTGTCGTAATAGCGACAAATAAAATATTGCGACACATAGATGTCGCTTTTTTTGTGTTAACCATCGCAAATTATGACAGACGTGCGACGAATTCGCTATACATGCAACGTCAAGACATCAAAAATTGTCGACGGCTTGATGTCACATGTATAGAAAACTCATCACATGTCTGTCATAATTGCGACGTCCACAAACTGTAACGACGACATGCTGAAGTTTTTAGATGGTGCAAACTGCGACGGGTAACACAAAAAATGCGATGCCTATGTGTCGTAATAGTGACAACTAAAATATGTAATAACAACATGATAACCATCATAGCCGGCTCATATTGTGACAGTTATTACTGTCACAATAACAATAGATGGTACAACCATCATTGTTTTTGACACCAAAACTGCAACACTGGTCTCTGTCGCTTGGCCGACGGGACAGTGTCAGAAAAGTGACACATAGCCATCGAAAAATGGTCTCAAATATTGTAGTGCCTTATCCAATGGATCTGGTGACATCACCACCCCACCTAAGATGAACAAGTATGGAACTGCACTATACTAAGTTATACTTTACATCAGTTCCATTATACATAGTTAAAATGCCAAACTAGCATGATTAGAGATTCACTATGGTATTAATTGTTGTGATTATGTGAATTCAATCTTGTCGGTTAATGCATACCGAAAAGTATCGGTTAACATACAAAAGATAAGTTGTCAAAACATACCAAGAATCGTCAGTATACATATGAAAACCAAGTTAATCAATCTAACCTGAGACTCATCGGTAATCATGTAAAATACATTGAAGACTTCACCACTTATCGAGCACCATCGGTAAACCTATGAAAGGTCAAGTGAGTTGTCACTTACCCTGAGCCAAAAGTTTGTGCGATATCTGAGTGACTCCATCTTTGACACCCGACAAGTGGGTAGAGCATTAATTGCGCCACTTAGGGCACCATCTATAAAAGGGCGATGAAAGAGCTCATTATTCACAAAGTGATTAAGAAGAAGAGTGACCAGATTGTACAGCATTCCAAGAAGATTCACGACATTCAGATTTTGAACAACCGCAGCTTTTAGAAGGTTAAGTAAGTAACATAACCGAGATCACTATTTATTTTACAGAAAAATCCCTAATTTCTCAAAAATGATGGCAACCACTTCAGGTGTTTCCAAGATCAAGAATGCCAAAGAAAAGAAGGTTAATCTGATCAAGAACTCCACTTGTGAAGAATGAAAGTATAAAATCTGTCCAAAGGTTTCTTCTCAACCCGACGATGCTGGTGTTTTCTTCGACATTCCACCTAGGGTTTTACTGATTGAATATGTCTATTCCTACATACATTGCAAGATCGCCGAGATAGGAGATCTTGAGGTTGATCAAGATTACAAGAAGCTTTACACAAGTGGAACCATCACTTGGAGGAACATAAACACATCGAGGTCAAAGGGCTGACATGTGCCCTAATGTTCTTGAGGGAGTTTAAAACCGAATGGATTTAGATAGTACTGAGCAGAGTACACAACCAAAAAATGTGGCTGGATGAGCCAAAATAGATCACCAGAGATGTGATAGATGCTGTGACCAGTTACCCTATAACCGACAAGGCCAAGGCACTCAAACACCCTTCTCATCCTGAGATAGAGAAGATGACAGGTGCAGGATGGGATAACAGAGGATTGAAGGTTAACACCATCACCAACCCAGAACTAAAGTTCGGTGAATGTGTACTAGGGTACAAGATATACCAATCTAGTAGGTTAAACAACATAGCATGTGGAGCAGTTGAAACTGCTTACAAAATTATAAAGAAAGGTCTACAGTTAGATCTATCCGAGCTTCTACTGAAGCAGTTTGATGAAAACATGGGAACAATCAGATCTACAAAGTTCAATTCATGTAAGTTTGGATCACTTTTAATGTGTACATTTTTCTATTTCCAGAACTTCTTTCCATCTATAGGAAATGTGAACTGGGATACTACCTGACCAGTGACTTCAAATTAGTGAATTCATCAAGTGATTAGGTGACAACTTTGTATCAATTATGGATGAATACTTCACTGAATTTGAGGAAAGATTGCAGAAAAGAATGAGGATACTAGAACAACTGGTAGATAAGTATAAGACTGATATTTTCTTTATGGTGGACATTGACAACACCTTTATCAAACCATCTGTACCAAGGAAAACATAATTAGCACCACTTGACTATGAGGTCAACATAGATCAAGCCACCAATGCTATTGAAGCATTGATAAATGAACCAATGGATAAGTCACAACCTAGGTTTGGAACCTATGATGAAGCCAAGGAAAGAATTAAAACAAGCTTAGTTGTGAAGAAAATTGATAGAAAGAAAAATAAAATGGTCAAGACACTGAAGAAAAAGTTGTCGGTAAATGATGATGAGTCAGGACAAAAGGATGACACCGAGGGACAGTCACCTGTTGGTGAAGAACAAGAATTGAGTGACTCCAAATCTATAGAGTCTGATGCACCACTACAACCAGCAAAGAAACCAAGGACTATTGTTGTATCAAGGACTAGAAGTTAGACAAATAAAGATGCAAGTGCATCACCGGTAAAGAAAGAACAAGTGAGGACTTACAAGAGAGCCTCAAACTGGGAAACAAGCACCATCAAAAAGAAGAAAGTTCATCAGAACTAAGGAAGACATAGAGGACACTAAAAAAGATGAAGAACTAGTTAAGAATAAGTTCCCTACCACAATTGATGAGGTATGTCCATCAATCATCAAGTCAGGTTCAATAACAGACCCTAAGATCAGAAAATGACTAACTCTGGATCCTGAGGATCAGAATAAGTTAGAAGAGGCAATCATCACAACAATGTGTGTATTAAAATATGTATCAATACAGTTTAAAGACAATATCCCTAAAGAAATTCTAGAAATACTATCATCAAGGTGGACATTTGCATTACATTCGGAGAAACAAATAAGGGAAAGAGCCCTAATTTCTATTATGCCACTTGAATCTAAGATGGAAGAGATTGAAGAAATAATGACGTTATATTCCAAAAGGTTTTGACCAAAATTAAGAGCCTACAAAGTGCTATAGGGAAACCTAATTGAGATTGACAGAAAAAGTGAGCATACTTGGAGACAAATACTTGATGTACCTAAAAAGGACACAAGCCTCAAGCCACTATTATCTCTTACCGAGGAACCTCACAAAAAATAAGAACATGTTAAACCGAGCCCATTACACATTCTTATAAATGATGGTGATGATTTTAATGAAGAAGCATTGAACATAGAAGCTAGCAAGCATATGGAAACTATAGATGAATCATTCACTGATAATACTATCATTGATATTACTGGAGAAGATCCTGCAGATGAGGTAAAGAAATATGAAGATGTCACTGTTGCCCCAGACCAAACTGAGGAAATGGACACAACAACAGATGCTTCTCATGTAGATATACCAGGACAAATACCACTATTGATACAAGCTATCAATATTATCTCAAAGAAGGAGAAATCACCTGACAAGGATGCAAGCATACTCAAGAATAAGGGTGCAAAGGAACTGAAAAACACATCTGATTAGAAGAATAAAGATAGAGATAAAAAAGAAACAAATGAAGAAAAAAAAGAAACAGGAGGAGAAAAAAAAGACAAAGGTGAGGAAGAGAAGCAAAGTGATATCACTCCTAAGGATATCGAAGGAGATGCTGCAGATAAGGCTAAGGTTGATGTGGAGACATCCACTGCCAATTGACATGCAGACACTGAGCAACAGGATACAAGTACACTTACTCCAAAGCCTTCACCAAGCACATCAGACCAAGAAAAGGAACTTGCTATGGTACTTCATACAGGTCCCTCCACAACACTTTCCAAGAAGAACAAGAACAAGAACAAGAATCCAATTACACTACAAGAGATTATTGAGATACCAGCCTATGATCCAAGGACACTGGATCCAGAGGCACTTACAAACTATGCATAACTTTGTCGAAGAAAATCTATCTAGGATAAGCTTAAGAAGGAGACAAATGACACTCTGGTACTTGAAACAACAAGGGATATACTTCAACAGATAGTACTTGATACAAACATTGATCAAAATGCATCAATCATTGATCAACTAGCCGTTCTTACCGACACAATCCAATCACAGAATGTGGATGCAGAAAAAGCAATAGAAGAACAATCAGAATAAAAGTATCAATATAAATCGATCGAGAAAATTAGCCAAGAAGTGGCCAAGAACAAGGTAAAGCTCTCTGAAAAAGTAAATGAATTAGAGCCAATCATTTCAGAAGCAATCACCTTAGTTCAAAAGTTAAGCACATTAGAGAAATTCACTAAGGAGAATAGTGAAAAGATTGCAAAAATAGATGCAGATCTCACTTCTAGTGCTCAAAGTCTCTCAGCAATAGACAATGCAATATAGTTGCATTATTCCAAGGTAATGGAAGAAAAGAAGTTGAGACTTTAGATTCAAGAGGCAGAATCAAAGTTCAGGGATGAGGTAACCGAGCTACAGGCTCTACTACTACCCAATCTTACACTACTGCAACAAAATATGACAATGACAAGACAATTAATTTCCACCCCGAAGATGTTTGTCACCGACAACATCTATGATATGCACACAAGGATCACATTGGAGTACATGGCTCTAGAACACCTTCAAGAAAAATGGGAAAAGATGATGGAGGACATGAACAACTCTCATTCCCACATTTTTGACAAGTTGTTTTTTATTACACCTTTGCCCTTACTATCAAAAAAGGGGGAATATGATATGATACCAGGGGATACAAGGGGGAAAATGATATGAATAGATGGAAAAATGATATGATAAAGATGATAAGGTGAAAAGGGAGAATAGTATAAAGGTAAGTGTACATACATATACTTATACTATACTGACATATACATAGGGGGAGTCATAATGACAAGGTGAACACATGGTGTACATTACTAAACATTTTAGTATTTGCACATATTAGTTTTTGATAGTAATGTCAAAGGGGAGATTGAAGACATATTTTGCCTTTAGTATGAAAGGAAAATAATTTTGAACCATTGGTAACACCAACACCAAAAGACAGGTTTAGTGCAACCCGACAGACAATTTCACAAGGGAACCCGACGACAGAGTTTACCAGTGCAACCCAAAAATGTTAGAAGACGAAACCGACAGAGCAAACTTGACAGAGTAACCCGACAAGCAGATTATAGTGTAACCTGACAAAATAGATATCAGAGGAATCTGACAGAATACAGAGCAAACCAAGCACCAGTCTACCAAGAGACAGTTAGAATTCCAAGAAATGTGGATCTGACTTCCATGTCAGATAAAACACTTGTGTTTTATATTTAGCTTTTTAATTAGCTTTAAATCCATTTCTTGAGGGACAAGAAATGTAATTGTAATTGTTTTAATCAGTCTAACTGATTGAAAACATGAAAACTAGGAGATCAAGGTCAAGTTGTAAACCTTCGATCATAGAGTTATCATTGTAATACGTGAAACTCATTTTAGGTCAATTAACTCATTGTATAAATAGACATGTAATCAATCAGAACATGTGTGTGATGATGATTGTAGCTGAGAAGCACATCTATGGATCAGACTGAGAGTTTTATGCAGAAGAACAACAAAAGATGAAACAGGTTATCAAGAACCAGATCCAAGGCTATCGAGAAGAACAGAGGTATTGATCAATCACTAAAGGTGAAAAATATACATGTAATCTTTATTGGATCTGTAATAAGCAATTCTAGATTGCATATGCTCAGGTCAATGAATATTTTTGACTACATTCTAACAAGTGTAGAAAATAGAAGAAATCCTTGAGAAATGTGGATTTAACAATCCTTTGTAAATCTCTTAACCGAGTGCACACTAAACAATGTTTCTACAGCTCTTAACAGAGTAGACCTTAACCAGTCTCTGCATGATACTCCTAACAGGGTAGATCATCAAAAGTGATCAAAATTGTAAGCCTTAACGAACCCCTTCCATTCTACAGATAGTGAAGCTTTGTGGGTTTCATCCCCACCACAGTTTTTACCTTCTAACAGGGGTTTTCTGCTTACCAAATATTGTGTCATGTGTCAATACATTTCATGAATATTTCTATGAATATTTTACATGCTAATTGAGTTTATGATTTGATAGAACATACATAAAGATAGAATAACACAAATGGTTGGTAAATACAATTGATTACATAAAGGATTAAGGTTAAGTGATAAAAATTTTAAGGGTAATAATTCACCCCTCCCCTCTCAGTACAGACCATTCCATTATTTCCAACAATAGGTGGAGATAGTTATTCATGAAATTCCTATAAGGCATCTAGAATGACCCAAAACAACAAGAAATATAGCTACATCTCTAATCATATTCCTCTCTTTTTCAAATTATTTAGTCATTTCAGAATTAGGCATAATCAATAGGGTTGCGTCAGAGGGGTACTTACCCATGGGTCCTCCATCGGTTGAAGAATCCTGAGATGAGCCTCGAGCCATGATGAAATTTTTCCCAACTGATGTCCTCTAGCAGCCATCAAGCACAAACTTGAAGGATTTTTCTCCACTACTATCTTGGGCAGATGAAGCTTATGCATGGATTCATTAGGGCCATCTCCCATAACATACAATAAATGGGGAGATAACATGCAATAAATGTAGTGAGGTGGGGGATAGGTGATGGCTGCCTTCATACAGGGCGAGTCACCGCTCCCTCGTGTGAAGTCAACCCTTACTTGGAACGAATAGACAAGTTGTAGAGCCACAAATCAAGCTTTTTTTGTTTTCAATTTTATTTATTTATTACGTTATTATATTATAAATTTTATATTTATTAATTTATTAGTTTTCTATTCCCCTTCTTTCTTTATTTTAATTATATTATTATTATTTCCACACACACACACATAAAACTTGTTCTCTCTAGTTATTCTTGATTCAGTTATTGTAATTTAGCTCTTACATTCTTTTTCCTTGTTGTGGTGGTTTTGTTCTTTCTTTCTTTCTCTAGTTATTATTTTATATTTTATTAGTATATTTCATTTCATATGTATTAAGTTATTAATTTCTTACTCACATCCTCTCTTTGTTGTTTTTAATTACTATTATTATTATTTCTCATATGTACACACACACACACACACACACACACATACACATATATTAGTATATTTCATTTCATATGTATTAAGTTATTAATTTCTTGCTCACATTCTCTCTTTGTTATTTTTAAGTACTATTATTATTACTCTCTCTCTCTCTCTCTCTCTCTCACACACACACACACACACACACACACACGTAGATATATGTGTGCATATGTAACATGTATGTGTGTGCATGTGTGTTTGTGTGTCATTTTCTTTGGATGTTCTTGATTTATTTATTGTAGTTTAGTTCTTATGTTCTTTTTCCTTTATGTGGTGGTTTTGTTCCTTCTTTATTTTTAATTTAAATGTGGTTGTTCTCTCTTTTTCCTTTTTTATATATATAGTTTTTGTCTTTTTTTGCCACTTGTCTTTCCCCTCTTACCCCTCTTACTTCCTTCACCTCACCGCCCCTCTTTTTAGGTGGTTGAGACTGCTCTTCCATTCATTTTCTCCTTATGCTCTCTATCATTCATATTGGTGATGGATCATAGAGTGTGATATGAAATATTGATGCATAAATTACTTACACAATCAAATCCAAAAATAATGTGCAATAACTATCTACTCCTCTTCGAAGCTATAATCAACTTAATCAATCAATGATAATCTTATGTCATGAAGTAACATTGTCTACACTATCTTAACAATGAATACAACTATAAATGTATATATATAACATGCTAAAGAACTAAAAATAAACATGAACACCTATATTAATCATTGCACCAATATTTTCCAAGGTTATAGGAATAGAATCATGTAACTCAATATTCTTCTTGGTAGATTCTAATAATAGATTTAGCAAATTAAATATTCCTATAATGCATAAAAGAAATATGGAGGAGATGTACCTCAAGTGGTGTGGGTCCCCTTGAATAGACACCAGTTGAATTTGACATAAGGAAAGAAACTGTCTGATACTTATTTCATCCATGAATTCACCCTAGAAAAATATAGATGTTTAGATTTGAATATAATAACGATGTAATATTTTAAAAACTTATTTACATTCATCCAAAGATTCCATACATAGAGTTTGCAGATGTTGAAACATTTAGCCATTCGTGCGTGCATTGTCCATGAATCTAAAAAGAGATTTACAATCCATAAAGACAACATAACTCATGAAAAATAGTCCTAACATGATTAGAAATCTCAAACAATTGAAATATATTAACTAACTCCACACTTGTTATCGAAAGTAATAAATAAGTTGTTATCTTCCAATGACTAGAATAAGTATTCAAAGCCTTCACAAATCAACGGATCAGTAGAGATATTCAATATCAGGGGACTACTTCAATGTTTTATTGCTAATTGCTAGAAGAAGTTCCATGGCCTGAAGCTACAAGTCATGTGACAATCCATTTCAACCAAGTGTAAAAAAATCCATTTAGTAGGAAAACAACCATATATATAACATCCAAACTCATTTCCATCACATTTAACTCCTTATATTTCCATATAACCATATTTCAAACCAAATATGTAAGTATGATAATGTAGTATGGAAGTCTTTCAAAACATATCAAAACATGAAGTATTTGGTGTTAGTAATAACTGAGAGGGGGGGTGAATCAGTGGCCTCAAAAATATTCCAATAATTAACCCAAAAACTTAGTACCACAATATTAAGTATCTAGTTATCTTCAGTCCTATAAGATGAATGCCTTTAAATACAATTATCAAATTACTACTGCTCAGAATGCTTTGTTAAACCTTATACTGTATGTTTACCAAATAACAGTCTGTTAATTTACCAAAAGACAGTAAATTATTTGGAGTATACTGATAAATTCAGACTAACTATGTGTAATGCAAAACACTAAAGTAATGACTCATAAACACATTGACACATCATGGACTTTTAATGTGGAAACCTTGTTAAGGGAAAAACCACTTGGGACTGGTAACGTAAAATTTTTACTCTTCTGAAGTGAGCTCGGTGAAGAGATAACCCTGTTAAAGGTTACAAACACACTGTTAGGTGTGACCTTGTTAGGGGATAAAATTTTAGTCTGTCACTTGATATCGGGCATCTCTATGCTACCTTCCTTGATCAAACACTCACTTGGCCTGTCAATAGGTATCTGGCATATCATGCTATCTTCATGATCAAAATTTTTGATACTCCTTGGGATGTATATCAATATAGAAAGGATCTTTAAATCCTGCTTAGTTAAGAGACTTTCTAAATCAATGGTTAAACTGAAATAGTATGATCTGTTCACATATATAACTTATACTTGCAGATTTTTAGATCTATTGTAATCTCATAAAACTAATCTGATCAATATATTGTTATGCCCTACATCCCCGTCCCTACATTTTGTGTACAAAATGTTGGGTCCCCCTTTGTTTTTCTTTTGGCTCTTGCCTTGTTTTATTTGCCTTTGCTTCTTTTGTTTCCTTCTCCAGGTTTTCGTTCCCACGGTGTTGGTTTTGTTTTGTGTTTTTGTCCTTCATGTCTCCGGGACCTAGTCCTAGAGTTGGTCATTTCTTTTCCAGAAGCCGGATTTTAGACTTTGGGATTCTCTGCCATGATGTCTTATTATTGTAAGAAGACATGGTCATTTGGAATCCCTGGGCCCAGAATCCAGAGGTTTGCCTATTCTGAAGTTTGCGGAGGGAAGGTAACTTGCTTTTACCTTAGGTATAAATAAGATTTACCTGTCATTTTCAAAGTTACCGCAATTAAAACACTTAGAGTTTTCAGAGTGATTCATAGGCGATTTGAGTGCAAATTAAGTGCAAGCTTCTCTGATCTTAGTGGGTAACAACGATTTGATTTTTGGTAGCTGTTCTTGGCATTGGAGGCAAAAGCTGTTGTAGAGCGGTCTAGTGTTTCTTCCCTTTGTCGTTCTTCAGATTCCAGGTTGGTGTTTCTGGTTCTTTCCTTCGTTTTCCACTTTTGTTTCGTGTTGTTGTGTTTCATTTTCATTTCTGCTTCGTTTTGTTTTCATTTTTGCTTTGCATCTTTGTTGTCTGGTTTGCCACCCGTTGGTGGGTCATTTCTTCCAGAGGGTTGTCCGCCCTCTGTATAGGTGTAGGATAATGTATATTATGTACATTTTCTATTCTCTCTTGTTAGGTAGTCCCTCTGCATTTTCATTTTGCTGTACATTGTCGTAAATATGGTGTATATTCTCTATAAACTTATGTGTATACACTTTGGCCCTCTTGTGCATCTTATGTATATCGTGTATATGTGTGTTGTATATATGCTTCAGAGAGTTGAGTTCTTTGCGCTCTGTCATGAATTTCAAACCGACGTGATAGAGCTCATCGAGACGGAGTTGCCACAATTCGAACTCGGCACCTTGCTGGTTCGAACCATGGTAGCTTTCTCTCTCCTCTGTCTTGTCATATTAATGGAAAGAGTAAGTCCCCATTTATGGCATTTAAAACACATCCAATCTAGCATTTATTTTTTCCCCGTGTCAGCCCACTTATCCTAATCAATGCCATAACTGCCTTTACACCGCCTGCCATTTTCCCACGTGCTAGCACATGTTAACTAGTGTACAACTTTGTTGCCAGTCTCATCGGCAATGACTAGTTTGTCCAGACTCTGGACTCCCAGCGGGACCTTGTCCTCTTCTTTTTTATCACCATGTCAGCACATTCCAGAATGCTTAAGCCATGTTCATTTTTTAGAAACTCTAGAACTTTTGGATATATATGCGCTAATGTTTGCTTGATAGGTGCGGGCCGGTAGAAAATATCCCAGAGTTTTTCATATCCTTGTATGTTCTAACAATTTTTTGGTCTTGTAGGTGGTTGATAAGCTTGTTTAAGATGTCTGACGATTTCGCGCCTCCTGATAGCCTGAAATTACCAACTACTTCCACCCGAGCAACCACAAAATCAAAGATGGAAAGAATGTTGGTGAAGCTGCTATTAACCTCCAAGTATCCAAAGGATGGAGGTGTTGCGGGGTCTAAAATAGATTCCAAGGTTCAAGAAATGATAGATCTGGAACCCGGGAGTTGGGCCGAACTACAAGGTCTAATCCAGACCATTTACAGGTTGAAAGAACAAGGGGAGAAATATCAAATTACTTAGCTACCTCCGGCATCATCAAGGCCACAAATTTTCCATGCATGGTGCAGTCCCCCAAACTTATTAGGCAGCTGGAAGTATTGTATAATCCGGCCACTCATTCAGTCTTGCTTCCAGATCCCCGGCCGCTGCAATATCCTGCCACAATTGTCACATTAGACGCTCCCACCTTTGCTTCCGATTTGGGAATTCCACAATTCAAAGGGTCCATAGTAATTACCATAGCCAACTCACTAAAGGAATTCGGTGAGGCCGAAATCATTTCTCGGCAGCACCTCAATAATCACTAGTTAAAGTCTCCGAAGCGAGACTATAAGAGAATGAAATTGGAAATTCCTCGTGGGGATTTCAAGGAGCCCATTCAAGCGGGCATAATATTTTTATGCAGAATCTTTGGATGGCCCCATGCCCAAGAATTCTCGGTGTGGATGTATTATTTCTTATACTGCATAACAACACATAGCAGGGCTTTCAACTGGGCAGTGATTATATCCAATCATGTGGATACACAGATGCAGACCGTTGCCCAACATTCACAATTTAATATGACCTCATATGTACTATGGGCATTGGCACAACAAAGGCCAGCTTTTCAGGGCCTTGGAACAGTTGGAGAGCTCGAAAATGGTCTGGGAAAGGTTACACCTTCGGATCATTATCCCTAGTTATAGTGGGAGCTAAGCTTCCAGAATTTTTTTTGGGTAAATGATGCCTTCGTTTACCATAACATTCTTACAATTACCCGAGATTTTGGGTACCGCCTCTCATAGGTGGAAATGGCACTAGTCAATTCCTATGGCCAATATTTTATTCAATTTAGACATCACACTTACATCAGGGTGAAAGGCTTCAACGGGAATCCCTACCTCCTTCCCCAGTATTGCGGGGATAAGATTATTCTTTTGGAATTCTGCAAGCAGATGATGGATCTGCACACCCTCTTCATAGTGAAGAAGGTCATTAATGTCCCATTCCCCTTTTCTTGCAGGGATTATACATGCAGCCTTGCCACATCCTGGGATGCGGATAATGAGTTAAAAGGGTTGGGGCTAGTTGAATTCAACCACACCTGGAAGAACTATGACCCCCGTGGAAAAATTGCCACCGCACTACCAAGGGCATCCCCCCCACATGAAGATGACATTGAAGATTTCTGGGTGGATTGCTAGGACAACTTTGATCTCAGGGCCCGACAGCACAGCAGAATGAGCAAAGGGCTCATGGAGGTGCTAGACCTTCAGAATTTCCCGAAAGGTTTCAACGATGGTGGGCCACTGGAGGATCTAGCGTACAAAGGACAGGGGCTAGACAAATTGAAATGAAGAAGACATGGGTGAATAAAGGTGAAATGAAATCTTTTGAGTAGTGGATTGGGCCACTCCGGAGGATTTGACGATTGAGGGGGTATTCCGCCCCATCATAGAAGCAAGCCACAAGTATTTTTCCTGGGTGTGCCCCAAAAGCACCCGCAAGAAGACAACGGTCAAGAATACCATCCCTTCTTTAGCCAGCGTCAGACCTTCTTCATCCTTCGCACCTGTTGAATCAAGAGTGATTAAAGGAAAAGAAAAGGAGGGATTCTCGGTGCTTAAGGCATCCCCTCAAATCCCCACACTACTAATGGAAAAATTACATGATCAGATGGAGTCGGTGAAGTTGGCTAGCCAACAAATCAGCATGCAGGTGGCCGTTGGCCTCCCGGTCACTCCAGTGACGTCTGCTCACCCAACGGGACCTCCCTCGTTGGCAGCGATGATGAGTAGATAGACTTTTGCTGAGGCAGAGTCTTCCAGTATTATGGACACTAGGGCTTCTCTCATAAGGAAAAAGAAAACAGCAATGATCCCTATACCAATTTCTCCTCTTGGTATGCCTGAGAAGCCCTCGGTAGATGTAAGTTTGGATTCTCCCGAACTAGAGCATATCTTTGACTCCTCTCCATCGCATGATGATTTTGATGACACCTTTTTGGCAGAGGACCTTCTAGAGATCTAACAGGGTGTAAATAGTGCAGTGGAAGAAATCGAGGCTCAAGAAAATGAGGCCCCTACAGAAGAAGAACTCCCCATAGAAAAGGACATATTAGAGAAAGAAGCTCGGGAGGAAAATATTGAGCTTGAATAGGAAGAATCATAGGTCCAAAGGACTGTAGATAAGCCAAGGCAACCTACATATGAGCCCCTGATGGGAGGAGAACCCGGACCCCAGGGAAAAATCGTACCCCTGACCATCACACTACAGGTGCCTTTGGAGACTTTGGGTGACCAAGTGCCCCGAAGCACTTTCAGAGAGGTCGTGAAAGCTGCTGCCTTGTTAAATTTTGGCCAGCAACCTCACCCACCTCTGGAGTATGTCCCAATGGAGGAAGAAAATGTTGAAGTAAATGAGGCCATTAGGGCCCAAGAACAGCAGCAGCCGATGGACCAGGAGGTCTAAGAAGAGGAGAATGAAGAAGCTGTCAGTGACACCAGGGAGGATGAGGTCCCTAAGAATACAGAAATGGAAACTAGGGAAAAGATCCCAGATAATTTTGTAGAAGACGCCAACATGACAGAAAATATAGAGGATTCTGGAGAATAGAAAATAGAAAGAGAGCAGGAAGCAAGAAAGGGACTGGAACAAGAACAGGAAAAGGAGCCAGCAGAAAATATAAACTTAGGGAATGCACCGCCAGATTTGGAAGTGAATCTCAGTGAGCAGGATTTGGCAGCAAGGCCACCCCAGCCACCCCAATGGCTAGTAGAAACTAAGAAGAGAAAGGCTCTGCCGGTGCCTATGAACACTCCTTTGTCATTGGCTGAGATGATGACCAAAAATGTTGAAACAAAGAAGCCCAAAAGGGCACGGGTGGTCCATACTCTCCAGACCAACCCAACAAGCAGTATAGTTGTGGTCATCACAACACCCCTAGCAAATACAGATGCAACGGACGCAAGGCCCAAAGACTATAGTATAATAGAGGTCAAGCTGGGGAAAAGGGACAAGCAGGGAGAACTTGACTTGCTCAAAGAGGCTACCAAGGCTATAGAGGCCCGGTATGTAAAACAGGGGCAGAAGATGCAAGAGAAAAAAGAAACAAATGCTAATCTCCTCACACTTTTGACAGAACTAACATGACCCTTGGCAGAAGTTCACCCCGGAACCCCTTCTTCCAGACTGGCACTTGCACAAGGTGACGTGGACTCACTGCGCATGATGAAGAAAAAGGTGCAAGAAGTAGACAGGTGGGAAGCCGAGCAAATAACGATGATGAGATAATTTCTAGCGGCATCCCTCTCAAACTTTTACAGGGTAGATCTCACCCTTAGCCATGCAAGAAGCTCCACTCAGGTATGTGAGTTAGACTTAGAGAAGTATGAAAAATGGAAGGCTAGGTTGGAGGAGATCCGCAGCATTGGAGAAGAGGTTGCTACAAAATCTGACATTTTGGGAGAAGAATCGTATGATTCCCTCCAGGTCTAGTACTCCAGACTTGCCCTCAAAATTAAGGTTTGCAAGGAACTGGTTAAGACCTTAAAAGAGAAATTGACAATTGCCCAATATCCCTTGGATTTATTCAAAACATTAATGGTTGGGGTATCGCAAGTTGATCCCTTCACCACCAGAATGTGTACCCTGGAGGACTATGTCCTCAGTAAGTTCGACGAAAGGATGGAATCCCTGTATCCGCCGGGCGGAGATTTTGATCAAGGCAGGTTGTCTCAGTTGTCAAAGACTATGATTTGATCGCATGACACTATAAAGATGGTGAACAAATTCTGGAATAGGGCCAGAGAGGTTGAGGAGGCAATGGAGGCTGTCCGTAGCAGATGGGATAGCATCGGGAGCATAGATGAAGAAAGCATTAGCCAAGTGTTAGAGGCTTGGGAGAAAGTATAAGTCAATAAAGTTCTTCAGGTCTGGGGAAATCCAGCCCGACACCATATTTTGTATTCTTTATTCGTCTAGAACGTGAGTTCCCAGATCCCAGAATTCTGGGTCCCACATTTTTGAATTCTTCATGTGACCTGTGTCTCAGATCCCAATGCCGACCGGTCACTTTCAAGATAGTAATAAAGGTTTTCAGAAGATAGGCAACTACAACAAGGCACATTAGCTCGACGGGAGGTTTCTGACAGATGGTCTTCCCAAGGCGTCGCTTCAGAGATACACCTGGCACATCGGAGACAGGGTGCTGCTTTCCCATTTATGAGGCATGTAGCCTCGATCCCTAGGAGATCAAATTTCTTCCTTCTCCTTTCTGGCTCTCTTCCCGAGGATTATTCTTCCACTCCATCCTTCTTGTCTTATTCTTCTGACATGTCAGGCCTTTTATGTCTCGAGGTCTTTTGTAGAGTGGTGCAGGTAGTACCGGCCATCGGATAATGTATTTTATTGTAAAAATGTAAAAGAAGTTAGGGTTAGGGTTATTTCAAAAGATGTGTATAAATAATAAGTCTGACCTCATTCCAAGGGTCGGAAAAATTGATGATTTTGCAGTCCATAATTAATAGTAAAGCATTTTTTCTCATTTCCTAGTTGCAGAGCTCAATGCTCCATAGTTTTAAGCTTTCAATAGTTAAATGCTCCCTAGGAGTTATCATTGTCCCACGCACCAATGCTTGCTGGAAGGATGTTAATGAAGAAGAAAGGGTTCTCTCAATGATGTTGTTGGCACTCTGTCTTCTGTGTTGACAATATTTTTATGATTTATGTTCTTCATGTCCTTTGCTCTAATGCTTAAAGTAGATTAACGACCTTCTTTCTTTGCTACTGATAAAACATAAGTTGATGGTTGTATGTTTCTTCAATATTTAGTGTAGTGTGTTAGAGCACTGTCGATGTTTTGAATGTTAGCATAACTGTAAGTACATGAAATATTTCTAACTCTGCAAGATCTTTTTAAGTTTATTTGTTAAGTAAAAGCATGCTTGGAGAAAACCCCACTCACCTGAATCACCAGAGTTGACGAGTTAAAGATAACCAGCTATCCCCCTCAAAAAATAGTCACATCTCCCAACCGAGCCCCACACTGTCGAGACCCGAGTCTCACGTGCTTGCAGGCCCGGGGAATCTCATTTCCTCGGATAACCTTTACAGGTGAAATTGGCCGGTACCCCAGTACCTAGTGACAACTTACCTCTGTTGGAAGACCCAGTCACAAAGTCCCATCAACATATATCCTTTTAATACCTTTGCTCCACTTTAGTTCTGCTCTGTGATGTTGTGCTCTATTGCTCAGTGTCCGCAGAAAACTTTAGCTCTTTCCTCAGCTTGATTGATCACAACTATATGAAGTTTCTCTTCATTAGTTTCTCTTCAACATTCTCTTTTTCATTCATTCACCCTCTCAATTCATAATGAATTAAGTTGTCTCTTTTATAGACATGATATCACCATTGTTAGGTTCTTGATTTTCTTGATCTTGGCGTGATCCACAATCTTAGCTAATTAGATTTGAATAAAAACTCATATTTTATCTCACAGAGATCTTCTTGCCAACTAGACAAAACAACTTTAAATCCTTTACTTATCTCTGGCTTTATCTTATCGATGAAAACAAAGATAACTACCAGTTAAGTCCATATTTAGCTCTACCAGCTAGATATTTTGTCATTTCTGAACTCAAGTTAATTTCAGTGTTTTAACTCTTTGATAGCTTTAGTCAACACTCTAGTGCTCCTCGGGCTTCTCTGTCGGTTTACACTATGATTATGGCCATCGGTTATGCTTTTGATTATGCTCGTCGATAATGCTCATTGGTGTTCTTGCTCGGGCATCACTGTGACTTGACTTTCGGTGATCTTTGTCCGTCGAGTTCCACTATCCGTCGATTGTTTGAAGTCACATAGTGAATTCTTGTCTTTTATGCATTACTGAAAGCATAATCCTTTTCTCTCCAATTCTCTGAAGTCTTTGATTCTTTGATCATAACCAATTAGATTATATCAAGTTGACATCAATGACAATATAATCCATTAACTGATTTAATGTCTTGCATTATCTTTCCGCATTTCAGTGATCAACTTAACATATTCAAACATTCAATCAGTTACATGTCATCAATCTCTCCCTTTGGAATTTATGGCAACATACTACATTATCATACTATACTATCACTAATACAATATGAAATATAACAGTTTCATCAAGCTTTCCTATTGTAACTATTACAAATGTCTAGCTTTCGATAAGCTCAAAAATAGCTTAGATTTGTTTCTTGCAGAATGTTTGTCTTCAATCTTCAATCCCTTCATTGGATAGATGTAGCATCTAATGTCTTTGTTCTGATATGTGCTCTGCCTTGACTATTCCTCTTCTTTATAATCTCTTTCTCCTTTGACAACAATCTCTCTCTTTGTATGAACTCTCTTCCTTTGTTACTTCTCTCCCTTAGATGGATATTTCATATGTAATCAATTTCTCTCCCTTTGAATATTGATTAACTCTTCCTTCTGATTCTTAGGAACTTCACTTCATGATATAAAATTTTCTGATCAATGAGATAATCTCTCCATTATGATTCAATGAGATAATCTCTCCTTATGATAATGAGATAATCTCTCCCTTTGACATCAATGCTAAACAAAAATCATCTATATCATGTTCCATCCCTTTATATAATATATTCCTTGAATTTCTCTATCCATCAGCAATACAATGTCTCTGGTGTTCGGTGCATACTTGTACCTTGCTATGTACAGATCTGTTGTTGTTCATCTCAGTGTTTGCATCAACATGAATGATCATATGGTTTGGTATAGGCTGATGCAACCATCTAGTTAGTTTACTAACCGATAGACAAGGGTTGGACCCCTAGTCTTTGTCTCAGGTACTCAAATTTATCCTTCGGTAATGGCTTGGTGAATATATATCAGATAGTTGTTCCTTTGATTGAACATATTCCAGCGTCACCTCCTTTGCTTGCACTTGTTCTCTCAGATAGTGATTCTTGATAGCAATATGCTTAGTCTTAGCATGCATGACTGGATTTTTAGAAATGTTAATTGCATTGGTGTTATCTCAGTAGATAATTACTGGCTCAAGAATCTTCATATTCATACCTTCCCGGAATTTTTTGATCCATGCATAATTGGAGAAATTTGTAGCAGCAACCACATACTCTGCTTCTACAGTAGACTGAGAGATGCATCCTTGCTTTTTGCTGATCCACGTGACAAGTCTGTCACCCATGAAGAATGCTCTTGCAGTTGTGCTCTTGCAATCATCAATGTTTCCAGCCCAATCAACATCTGTATAGACTTGTAGCTCAAAGTTTCCTTCTCTTTTATACCATAAGCCATAGTCCTCGGTGTTCTTCAGATATCTCAGAATTCTCTTGACATCACTCATATGTGATTCTTTGGGATTAGCAGAGAATCTTGCAACTACTCCAACTGCATGTGCTATATCTGGTCTTGTGTGAACAACATACATTAGTTTTCCAATCATTGATCTATATAAGGTCTTATTTATCTTATTTTATTTGTCTTCTTTTGTCAGCTTACATCGGGTAGCCATAGGTGTTCCAACTGGTTTGGAATCTTCCATCTTGAATATCTTCAACACTTCCTTAATGTATTTGGAATCTGTAGACCAAGAAATAATTTGATCTCCCCAAACATAGACATTTCAAATTCTTTTCTCATTTCATTAGCAAAGGATTTGCATAACAATTCATTTCCCTCAAAAATGAAATCATCAACAAAATTTTTAGCATTCAGAATATTACCATCGATATCTTCTATTAAGTACAGATTGTTATATTCACTTGTTCTAACAAATTTTATGCTAATGAGATAGGAGTGAAGTCTTTCATACCAGACTCTAGGTGCTTGTTTTAATCCATACAAAGCATTATGTAGTCTACATACCATGTTTCTCTTGTCTTGATCAACAAACCCTTCTGGTTGTTCAATGTATACCTCTTCTTCCAGTATTCCATTTAGGAATGCAGATTTGACATCCATCTGGTATACCTTGAATCCTTTAAATGCAACAGAAGCAAGTAATATTCTAATTCCTTCTAGTCTAGCAACGGGTGCAAAGGTTTCTCCATAATCAATACCTTCTTCTTGTGTATATCCCTTGCATACTAACCTTGCTTTGTTTCTTGTGACTTCTCCATTTTTATTCAACTTATTTCTGAATATCCGTTTGGTACCGATGACATTCTTGTCATCTGGTCTCGGTACTAGTGTCCATGTACTGTTGTTCTCAATCTTTTCTATTTCTTCATTCATAGCACTGGCCCATTCTTCATTCTCAAGTGCAGTGTTAACAGATTTAGGCTCAAAATCACAAAGTAAATATCTAGTGTTTAGTGACTTACTTCTTGTTCTTGTTCTAGCCTTCTTGTCTCCTATGATTTGATTCTATGGATGATGTCTTCTAACATACTTGGCAAGTTTTGGTTCGGCCCTTTGTTCATAATTCTGATCATCTTTTTGACCTTCATTCTGATATCCATTATTCAAAACATCATGTTGAGGATTTTACTAATTTTCAGTAATTGCAACTTGATGCTCAGGTGCAATGTTTTGTTTGCTCGGAAGCGATGCACTGTTGCTCGGGTAGGGTGTCAAGTTCTGTATAAACAAACCTGTTGTAGTCCTCTGGTTCTTTTCTGATTTCCTTATCATTCTTTTCTGCAAATTCATTTATTTTCACATTTACACTTTCAACAATTTTGTTAGATGACTTGTTAAGACATTTATCAGCCTTGCTTTTGGTTGATTACCCTAAAAAGATACCTTCATCACTTTTGGAGTCAAGTTTTCTATTTCTATCATCGTTTGTGTTGGAAACACTGAGAGGGGGGGATGAATCAGTGTTTAACTAATTATTCTATCTCAACAACTTTAAACACAAATCAATTATATATAACTTAAATCTTAACATAAGATCACATAACACATAATATGATTATGGGGAAACCTTGATTAGAGGAAAACCCCAGTGGGAATTAGTACCCATAAATATTGTACTACTATAATGAACCTATTAAAGTTCCTTTGCCCTGTTAGGAGCAGTCTTTTACAATGAAAGTACAATGACCTGGTTAAAGGCCTGACCCTGTTAGGAGTCTTATACAAACAACCCTATTAGGGGTGAGGACTCACTATCCAAGAGCTCACTGCTCAATGAGAAAGAAGGCTACAACCTCCTGAGAATAGATATGCACTATATCCAAAAGTGAACTGTTGTATATGACACAAATGTTTGATCAGTTCCAGTTATGTGCTTATGCTCTTATCTTCTTTAAGGGCTCTATCTCATGCTGACATTTTTACACTTCTCTACTTTTCATATTTCTTCGACACTTAAAATATATCTTTTCATTGCATATATATATGTTTATGCCTAAATAGACACGACTATAAACAAGACCTTAGTCGGCCCAAAAACAACATACACAATGCTTCCAAACAAATTGGCTTAAGCATGTTTACAATAATGTTTAA
Organism: Thuja plicata; assembly: GCA_018584345.1. Lineage (NCBI taxonomy): Eukaryota > Viridiplantae > Streptophyta > Pinopsida > Cupressales > Cupressaceae > Thuja > Thuja plicata. Next base: position 63,805 of record MU224409.1, on the reverse strand, counting down.
TACATGGTTAAAAACTTACTATAATAGGCACTTAGCCTTTACATAACAAAATATTACACGCTAATCAAAAACCTGAAGTCAGCTCCATACTCTATATTCTGAACTGCTAGTGTACTTGTTCTTTCTGTAACTTATCCATACTGACATTTCGCACTATGCGTGTATAGGGTAAGAATAAAAACATATCATAGAGATTATGTCTAAAGGTACTTAGTTTGAATTGATCATACGCACGTGCGTTGGTGCTCTGATCATCTGTGTATCTCTGTTCTGTATTGTCTTCTATACTTAGTCAATTTTCACTACTAAGTTTGCTGTCAAAACTTCATGTGACTTTGTTGCCATAATGACAATACAAAATAAGTCATATACTCCCTGGGAGTCAACTTTCCAACAATCTCCCCCTTTGTCATTAATGGCAACAAAAGAATGTGGCCAAGTTACTCAAAATTGACTAACACCAAAAAACTGTATATTCTCTTCTCTTAACAAATAGTATATATTTATTTGCATATATATATACACTATTAATCATACATTCATTACTCCCTCTTTGACATTAATGACAAAGGTTTCAAAATTTTAATTCACTAGATACTTACTCCATGTATACATCTGGATAGGCTATCTGCAGATTCTTCATCTCTTGCTGCCAGAATTCCTTTAGTGCATCAATTGTTTGTAGATGGGCGCATAAGGCATATGTGAGCTTTTCCATCTTTGTCAAATCTATGTTGTGTCCTTGATCATAGGTAGAAATGGTTGCATCAATCTATTTAATGATCTCATCCAGAACTGCTAAGGAGGGCGCAAGTACATTTCTCAACCGAGTTTGCCTAATCCTTATCTTACTAATCTCCATTTTAGCTTTTTCTATCTTGTCTATCTGACCTTGATAGATATTATTACAGATGTTTATGTCTTGGGATGATGATTCAATTGAGTGTCTTATGTTATCAACCAAGATATCTTCCTCTTCTATCTTTTTGATATGTTCAGAGGTGAGTTTGCCTCTGTCCATGCAATTTTCTATAACCTTTCTGCCTTTTGATGCCAACTCTTTCAACATAGACTGACCAATCTTTAATGACTTTAAATATAAGGAAAAATTCTTTATCATTTCATTCAATCTTTTCCTTTTTATACTCATCTTCTACAATTCTAGTAGCTGAGTCTACTAAACTTGTAAAATGTTCTTTGAAGCTTGTTAGGATGCTGTCTACATCATCAGCTGACTGAATTTTAGCTACTTTTTTGTCTGCAGGCACTAGGTCATTCAGAATGTTCACTGATTCCAAAAAGAGAGGGTTTCTCATAACTTGTTTCTCTTTGGATTTTTTCATGGCTAGGATGTTGATCTTGATCAAGTCTTCTTCTCCCCATGCATCCAGAATTGTTGAGTTAGGAGTTAAGCTTGACAACAATGAAGTAGATGGTTGAATGGATGGTGTGAATATAGTATTCTGACTAGTATCCATGCATTCACTTTTTACTGGGATCTCCATGACTGGTGTCTCATTATTTTGATTATCTTCCTCTTTATTCAAGTTTGTTGAATCTTTAGAGGGAACTTCATCTTGTTGTAAAGATGTGTCATCAGTGCACATCTTTGTCTCCTCTGTGCTTACAAATACTTTTTCAACTTTGTCCATATCATTGTCAGAGGCAGTCATGGATATTTTGATATCATCAATCACTATAGTATCTCCTGAATCTTTTACTATATCAGAGGCTATTGAAAGTGAGGGCGCTGAAACCTGTGGACTTGTCTTAGGTACATTCAGAATCACTGGTTCTGTAACCTGTTTTGGAGGAACTGGAGTTACCTTTGTTGTAGGCGTTGTTGAAGGATACATATGTCTATCTAGAAATTCCTGCTCAAAATCTTTCTGAGTCTCTTCACCAACCAGATCATACTCCTTAATAGGATTGATATTCATGATGTGCCTATCACTTCTAGATAAGCAAACTTGTTCAACCTTCTTCTTAACATCCTTGCCAGTAGGAAGAATTGGTCCATTCTTAGGAAGTCCAGTCATTTCATGGATTAGGTTTGTAGTGATGCAGAAAGGAACCTCACCAATCCAATATAGGTCATCATGTATCCTGCTCAGTAATATCTTCACCCATTCTGGCTCATAGAACTCGTGCGTGTTGGAATACTCAAAGATAGGGTTATCAGTGAGATGCACGTATTCATCCTTGAATGAGTAGTCTGGTTTCATCATTGAACCCATAAGAGTCGCTATGTTGTTGTCTCCAACTGTTTCCTTCTTGTAGTAGATGTACGCGCAAATGTCTTCCATGTGTACGACTCCTAGCAGAGTCTTAGAGAATGATCCTTCAACATCATCTAATATAGACTTGAATGGATGCTTTTTAAAGACAAATCTCTTCCTTTCAACAATGTCAAATACAATTGGGGTTGCCATACTTACTTGTAGCTTGATTAAGTAGGGTTTCACAATAAATCAAAATGACATGACTGCTAGGGTTTTGTTTCAACTTGCAATCTATTTACCAACTGATCAAATCGATACCTTTGATTGCTTTTAATGCTTAGTTCTTTTGTGCTTTACAAATTTTTGATCTCAGATGTGAACAATGAGAATAATCAATCAATCCACTGATTTATATAAAGTTTTTTTTCATTTAATGTCATAAGTGCTTTTATTGAGACTTTCAAACTTTATTCAGAATGAAGTATAGATAATGCGTGAATGTATACTGCATTCTTTTGTTATCACTGATATGAATCCAAAGGTGCATATTCAGAGGTGAGTATACCAGCCACACAGGGGTTCAGAGCTAGAATAACTCCCCCTAAGACCATAAGGGTCAACTATCCAGAAGTAGAAGGTGCGTCCACTAAGGATGCATCTACTACCTTGTTCTCTTCATTATCCTTCTTTACTTCAACCCATACTTTATCTTAGTTATTTTTAGCTTCCACAAACTTGACTTCTCCTGATTCTTCAAATAGAGACCTTTTGGGATTCTCTTATCCTTGTGTTCTTGACTTGCAAAACCTTGAGATGTGTCCAGCTTTTCCACATGAGTGACAAATGATAGGAGGTCTAATGTTGTTATTCATCATGCTGCATTGCTTGGCTGTGTGTCCATTGTAATTACATATCTGACATGTAATGTTCTGCAAGTTTCTTTGAGGTTGGTTTCTCTGATTGTATTGAGTCTGATTCCTTTGGTTCAGTTGTGACTAATTTCTTTGATTTGTCCTGCAATAAATATCCCTATGACCAAACTTATTATAGGAGTAACAGTAACCATTGAAGGGTCTTACTTCCTTATATTCTCTTTCCAAGTGACCATGTTTGTTACAGCCATATCAAGTACGGTTGACTGCCTTGTGCTCTGCTTTAGACTTTTCATGATTCTCAGTTTTCTTTTCTTCTGTAGATTCTGTTTGAGCTTTCTTTCTTCCTTGTAATGAATTGATCTCAATTTAAGCTATACTGTATCCCATACCAGTGGTGTCACCTTTTAGCTTTTGTGCATAAAGTTGCGATCTAATTAAATCAAAACTTGTGTGAAGTTTATCAATCTTGTCTTTTGCTCATGATAATTCAGATTCAATCTTATTCTTGATGTTTTTCAATTCCAAGATTTTCATATTGGCTTGCATGATTTCTTCATCTAACTGTTTATTTTCTTTGTTCTTCTCTTCAATAGCTATTAGGCTATCAGTTAACAAATCATTCAATTCTTCTATCTTATCCTTTAAAGATAAGTTTTCTTCATTCAGTTTCTTAACCATTTTCCCAAAATTATTTGTAGAGCAATCTTTCAAATATTTTCTTAACTTTTTGACAAGCATTTGTGAGCCATCAACTTTTAGTTTAAGTTCCTTATTTTCTTTCTCAGATCTGTCTAGATCTTCAAGGGCTACTTCAAGATTCTTTTTCAGATGTTTTTCTTCTGTTGAATCCATGATCTCTTCAAGTGGTTAAACTTTCTTTCATAGGACCAGAGCTCTAATACCAATTGTTGGAAATACTGAGAGGGGGGGGGAGCAGGGGNGCGGGGGGTGAATCAGTGTTTAACTAATTATTCTATTTCAGCAACTTTAAACATAAATCAATTATATATCACTTGAAGCTTAACAAAAGATCACATGACACATAATATGATTATGGGGAAACCTTGATTAGAGTAAAACCCCGGTGGGAATTAGTACCCACAAATATTGCACTAGTATAATGAACCTTTTAAAGTTCCTTTGCCCTGTTAGGAGTAGTATTTTACAATGCAAGTACAATGACTTGGTTAAAGGCATGACCTTGTTAGGATTCTTTTACAAACAACCCTATTAGGGGTGAGGACTCACTATCCAAGAGCTCACTGCTCAATGAGAAAGAAGACTATAACCTCCTGAGAATAGATATGCACTATATCCAAAAGTGAACTGTTGTATATGACACAGATGTCTGATTAGTTCTGGTTATGCACTTATGCTCTTATCTTCTTTAAGGGCTCTATCTCATGCTGACATATTTACACTGCTCTTCTCTGCATATTTATTTGACACTTCAAATATATCTTTTCACTGCATATATATATGTGTGTGTGTGTGTGTGTGTGTTTATGCCTGAATAGATGCGACTATAAACAAGACCTTAGTTGGCCCAAAAACAACATACACAATACTTCCAAACAAGTTGGCTTAAGCGTGTTTACAATAATGTTTAATACATGGTTACAAACATACTACAATAGGCGCTTAGCCTTTACATAACAAAAGATTACACGCTAATCAAAAACCTGAAGTTGGCTCCATACTCTGTATTCTGAGCTGCTAGTGTACTTGTTCTTTCTGTAACTTATCTGTACTAACATTCCATACTATATGTGTATAGGGAAAGCATAAAAACATATCATAGAGCTTATGTCTAAAGGTGCTTAGTCTGAATCAACCGTACGCACGTGCGCTGGTGCTCTGATCATCTGTGTATCTCTGTTCTGTATTGTCTTCTATACTTAGTCAATTTTCACTACTAAGTTTACTATGAAAACTTCATATGAATTTTTTTCCATAATGACAACACAAAATAAGTCATATACTCCATGGGAGTCAACTTGCCAACACTTCAAAATATAACATTGACTACCAAAGATTCTAAAGTAACTTACATTGGGTGTATGACCACACAAAAGCTCATAGGGTGTCTTTTTTGTGTCCTTCAATTGTACTTTATTTAATGTGTAGACATTAGTACTGATAGCTTCCCTCCAAAACTTTTGAGTGATTCTCTTCTCAATCATCAATGTTCTTGCACAATCAACAATTGATCTATTTCTCCTTTCAACAATTCTATTTTGTTGTAGTGTTCTTGGTGCAGAAACCTATCTTTTAATTCCATGCTTATTGCAATAGTTAATGAATTCATCTGAAGTAAATTCCCCTCCTCTATCTGACCTTAAGAATTTCAATTTCTTTTTACTTTGTTTTTCTACCATATCCTTGTACCATTTAAACATCTTAAATGCTTTTGATTTATCTTATAAGAAGATGACTGTCATAATTCTAGAATAATCATCAACAAAGAGAATACAATACCTATCTCCATAGTATCTCTTTGTCCTCATGGGTCCACATAGATCTATATGGACTAATTCTAGAATTGCATTAGATGTATGGGTTTTACTCTTGAAACTAGACTTTGTCATCTTACCTTTTTGACAATTCTTGCACATGATATGCTCGGGCTTAATCATGCTCGATAAGCCTCTAACATTCCTTTTGTTGCTTATCTTTATCATGTTGTCAAAATTCACATGACACAAGATTTTGTGCCAAAACCATTTGTCTTCATTTCTATCCATTAAATAAGTGGTGTTAGTGTCATCAAGATAGAAAAGGTTACCTTTTTCTGCTCATTGGTACCAATCAATCTTCCTGATTCATTGAAGTTCTTTGCCTTCTTATTTTCAAATGCCACTTGGTGATCTATATTATTCAGTTGTGAAACACTTAACAAATTATAATTTAGTCCATTTACCCAGTAAGCATTTTCACATTTTATCAGGTTATTCAACATTATGGTTCCTTTACCTTCAACTGGACAAGGTGTATCATTTCCCATTCTCACTGAACCACCATTATAATATTGAAAAGTTTCAAACTTTTGTTTATCACCGATCATATGGTGAGTGTAGCCACTATCTATGATCCAGACATCATTCTTACTAACTTTAGATATGAGTGTAGTTTCTACATACCTTTCTTCTTCTTCATCTGAATCATCCTTCAAGGATACAAATACCATCTCAATGTCTTCTTCTGATTCGGTGTCAGTGTCATCAGCTCTGTTCTCAGCTAGGTAACAAGCTTTCTTCCCTTTGTCCTTTTAGTCTCGGGTATCTCTCTTGTCAGATTGATAGTTGCTTTGGTAATCTCTATTTTCACCTCTATCAAACTTCTTCTCATATGATCTGTCATTTCCTCTGTCATCTTTTCTTCTATTTGGACATCTTGCAGCAAAGTGTCCAACCTCTTTACAATTGAAACATACAAGTGGTAATTTACCTT
>MU224409.1:0-30457 GCA_018584345.1 Thuja plicata | reverse complement strand
TATGAGGTTTATTTTCATAAATTCACTTAACTCATTTATGTTTCCAACACATTTTTATGTTTCCCATTTTAGGAGACCCAACTTCTAGAGGCCAAAAATTTTGATTCGGGAGTTTGATTGACAAATTTTTTGAAGCACCAACAAGATCATGATGTGCTCTATCAAGCTATAACCCACTATGCTGGCTATGACCACTTTTAGGTCCATGAAAAGCCTCTAAGGCCTTAAAAATTGACATTGAAACTTTCAAACGAAACTATCAAAAGTGGAAACTTTATATCTTTAAATCTAGAAATGATTCTTGCAATGAAAATTTACCAACATTCTTATCTAGCGAATTCATAGGTTTGAGGAAAATCTTGGATCAATCCATGCTCAAAAGTAAAGTTACTATAATAGTAGCCTTATGTAAAAGTAAGGTTGAGACACAAATTTCCACATTAAAAAAGTGTCTAGGTCACTCTTTCTCTCATTTGTTTTGGTTTAATTTTGATTGTCTTGATATATTATCTTAGTTTCTTGGTGATCTCACAATTGTGTCCCATGTTTTTGCTAAGTTGGATCAAATTGCTCAAGTTTTATTGTTATGTGTGTAATTTGGACTTGAGCTTAATGTTTACCCCTAGATTGTGATCCTCTCAAGTATAATATTTAGTGATCAATATTCAAGTATTTTTTGCATCATTGTATATTCACTGGCATGAGATTGCATAAGTTATTATATGTGCTCTTTTGGAATCAGATGTTTTTTGTTTTGTTTTGTTATTCGTTTTGTTGAATAGGACTATTGATTGCGAAACAGAGCTCCCCTTTATTGGGCCTTCATGATACACATCGCAGGCCCTCTTCCACCACTCTTTGCCCAAGTGTGATTCCTCCAAAACAAAGAAAAACAATGCGGTGATGTTGTCAAAACTTCAATAATGGACTCCTTGGAAACTAATGCTCAGAAATTTCAGGCTTGGAGTTTGATCCCTCACAACCTGTAGGTAGAGATACAGAAGATCTGAAAAATAATAGCCAGCCCATTTTTAAAGGAGAATGAGTGTTATAGGTACATCACATATGCTCATTTTCTTTGCATAATGTTTCTCATTTTCATACTCTTGCAGCTTCAAATTATCTCCCTCAGTCTGTATAGCAAATTATATTCATGTCCGCCATTTATAGATATGTTGTAACAGTTGGGAGGACATTGGTTTGTCACTTTATCCACTATGACACTAAACTCTTAAAAACTCTAAAGCGACACTAAAACAATACATGCGACATCAAACCATTAGAAATTACCGACGACTCAATGTCACATGTATAGAAAATACGTCGCATGTCTGTCGTAATTGTGACACTAACAAACAGTAACAACGACATGCTAAAGTTTTTAGATGGTGCAAACTACAACGCATAGGTGTTGTAATAGAAAAAAATAAATATGTAACGATAGCTCGTATTGCGACACCTAAACATCGCATTTTTTGTGTTAACCATCACAAATTATGACAGACGTGCGATGCATTTTCTATACATGCGACGTCGAGCCGTCGACAATTTCTAACAGCTCAACATCGCATATATAGAAAATATGTCACACTTCTGTCGTAATTTGTGACGCCCACAAACTGTAACGATGACATGCTAAAGTTTTTAGACGGTGCAAACTGTGACAGTTAACACAAAAAATGTGATGCCTACGTGTCGTAATAGCGACAGCTAAAAATGTAACGACAACATGATAACCATCATTTCTAGATCATCTTGCGACAGTTAGTAGCATCACAATAATGACAGACTGTACAATCATCATTGTTTCCAACACCAAAACTGCAACACTAGTCTTTGTCGCTTGGCCGACGGGACAGTGTTGAAAAAGTGACACATATCCGTCGAAAAATGGTCTCAAATGTTGTAGTGTGTCCTAAGGGGTCCTAGGATACACTAATGGGTCCTAAGGGGTAGTATGTGGTTCTAGGATCCATTAATGTATCCTAGGACCCCTTAAGACCCCTTAAGACACCTATGACCCCTTAAGACTCATTAATGTGTCCTAGGACCCCCTAGGACAACTAAGATATATTAATATGGCCTAAGGGGTCCTAAGGGATCATATGATACATTAATGAGTCTTATAACCACTTATGACCCCCTAGGACCCATTAGTGTATCTTAGGACTCCTTGGTAACCCTTATGACACCTACAACCCCTTAGGACCCATCAATGTGTTGTAGGACCCCTTATTACACATGCGACCCACTAAGAGAGAGAGAGAGAGAGAGAGGATATATATATGATGACATGTAATTGATTGAATGTTTGAAGATGTTAAGTTGATCACCGAAATGCAAAAAGATAATGCAAGAATTTAAATCAGTTAATAGATTGTATTATCATTGATGTCAACTTGATATAATCTAATTGGTTATAATCAAAGTGTCAAAGACTTCAGAGAATCAGAGATATAAATATTATACTTTTAGTACTGCATAAAAGACAAGCATTCACTAAGTGACTATAAACACCGACGGCTAGTGGAACCCGACATACAGAGATAGCCGAAAGTTAAGTCACAGTGATGCCTGAGCAAGAAACCCTACGAGAATTACAGATGAGTAGAATCACAAGCATACCCGACGGCCATAATCACAATGTAACCCGACGGACAGACAACTCCGATGGAGAAGCCCAAGGAGAACTGAAATATTGACTGAAGCTATCAAAGAGTTAAAAATTGACGTTAACTGGAGTTTAGAAATAACAAAATATCTAGCTGGCAGAGCTAAATATAGACTTAACTGGTAGTTATCATTATTTTCATCGACAAGATGGATTTAAAGTTGTTTTGTCCAGTTGGCAAGAAGATCTCTATTAGATAAAACATGATTTTTTCTTTAAATCAGATTGTCTAAGATTGCGGATCACACCAAGATCAAGAAAATCAAGAACCTAGAAACGATGATATCATGTCTATAAAGAGAGAACTTAATTCATTACGAATTAAGGGGAGTGAATGAAAAAGAGGATGTTAGAGAGAAACTGATGAAGAAAAAATTTATATAGTCCTGATCTATCAAGCTGAGGAAAGAGCTAAATATTTCTGCGGACACCGAGCAACATAGCATAGCATCACCGAGAAGAACAAAAGTAGAGAAAATGTACTAAAATGATACCTTGATCAGAAAATTAAGATGAGATTACAATAGATCTGAAAATCTGCAAGTATAAGTTGTATATGTGAATAGATCATACTATTTCAGTTTAACCATTGATTCAAAAAGTCTCTTAACCAATCAGGATTTAAAGATCCTTTCTTTATTGAGATACATCCCAAAGAGTATAAACAAGTTTGATCATGAAGATAGTGTTGACGGGGTTTTGCTGACCGGGTTCGCCAACAGTCATAAGTTGTCACTGGGTTCCGGGGAAACCGGCCAACTCTGCCTGCAAAGGTTGTCCAGGGAAAATAAATTCTCTGGGCCTTCAAGCACCTGGGTGTTGGGTCAGGACGGTGCGGGGCTCGGTTGGGAGAGGTGACTATTTTTGAGGGGGATAGCTGGTTTCTTCAACTCATTCTCTCTAGAGATTCAATAGGATAAGGTTCTCCCTAGCGTTCTATACTTAGCAAATAAAGTGAAAAAGATCCTGCAGGGTTAGAAACGTTTCATCTAACTACAGTCATGTTGAAATATCCGGAACATCAATTATACTCTGATAGACTACACTAAATACCGAAGAAATACATAACCCTCAGCTAGCATTTTATCAATAGTGGGAGTAAAGAGGGCGTTAATCTACTTTAATATACCAAAGTAGAAGACAAAGAACATCAAAACATGAAATACCATTAACTCAAGAGCAGGAATGCCAACAACATCATTGCCAAGAATTATTCCTTCTTTATTAATGTTCCTTCCAGCAAGCACTGGTGCATGATACAGTGGTGGCTCCAGGGGAGCATTTGACTATATAAAACTAGAATAGTGGAGCATTGAGCTCTGCAACTTAAGATGAGAAATCGCCTTTCTATTGCTATGGACAACAAAATCATCAATTTTGCCGACCCCTGGAAATGGGCCGGTTTGGCTATTTATACAACTCTTCTAACCCTAACCCTATTTTACATCATGTTTCAATAAAATACAATATCTGGGGGCCGGTACTACCTGCGCCACCCTACAAAAGACCTTGAGACAGAATAGGTCTGCCATGTCAGAAGAATAAGATAAGAATATATAGCAGAAGAATTGGCCTCGAGAAGAGAGCCAAAAAGGAGAAAGAAAAAAGTAAGTCCCCCAGGGATCGAGGCTAGATGCCTCATAAATGGGAAATGCGGCACCCTATCTCCAATGTGCCAGGTGTACCCTTAAGCCGCGCCTCGAGAAGACCACCCTGTCAGAAACCAACCGCTAAGTCAACGCCTCCTTGATGTGGCCAACCACCTTCTGACAGTCTTTATTAACCTCTTCTGAAAGTGACCGGTTGGCCTCGGGGACCAAGACACGGATCACTTGAAAGAATGCAAAATTTTAGGATCCGGGACTCCGGGATCCAGAAACTTTCATCCCAAAAAGAATAAAGAATACCCAACACTTGAATTCTCTCCGGCCCCCGGAGAAAGCTTAAGGTTTCTTATTATCATTGAAAGCCTGGAGGAGGCAGGATATGCCATCTTCATCAATATCCTTTAGGCTGGCCCTTCTATGCTTGGCCATTTCAACTTGTTCCCCCAAGTCTGGGACATTTTCTTTGAATTCATCTGCCATTCTTGCCGCATCATGGCCACTTAGTATCATGCAGGTTAATTTTGCCATTTGGGCCCCATCTATCCCCTCCGGAGATTGATACCGGGATTTCATTATTTCATCAAAACTCCCCAAAACTGAATCTTCGGGGGTACATGTATCTGTGCTAAGGGGATCAGCCCCGGAAGTCTTTATCACAAAAGACTTATATAAATTGGAAGAGTACTTCAACGCATTTACTTTTTCTTGTAAGGACCCTACCAGTTGCTTGGTCACCTCCAATGCGAGGTCAAGCCTGGAGTGCTGGGTTCTCACAAAATCAAATGATTCCTCACCCAGAATTCCAGATTCAGAAACTGTATCCTCTCCCAAGGTAAGAAGCTCTTCGAGCTCTACCTTCCATGCTTGGTAATTCTCTGCGTCACTCTCCCACTGCTCAATAAGAATTTCCGCCTGATGAATAACCTACCTAGCCATGTATAAATCTGGGAGGGTGGACACCAGGAAACGCCGGGTGTTTCCTATTTGTAGGGCGACCCACTCGTCCACTGCTTGGGCTTTCTTTTTTATTACTCGCAGGGAATCTATGTCACTCTGCGGTACATCTTCTGAGGTGGAGGCCCCCAGAGGAACTGTATTTATGGGTCGGGCCAGCTCAGTAAGCAACCCCATAAGGTTTGCATTCTTTTCCTTTTCAACCTTGAGCCTCTGGGCTTCCTTTTCATATCGGGCCTCCACTGCCCTTGCTGCCTTCTTCGGCAAGTCTACCTCACCTTACTTTCCCCTTTTTCCTAGGGATACCTCTGTAACATTGTAGTCTGCGGGATCGGCGGTTGCTTCATCGGCGTCTAGGGGAGGTATTGCCACAATGGAAATAGTTTCTCCGCCCGGCCCAGTTTGAAGAGTATGAACTGTCCGGGCTTTCTTGGCCTTCGGCGGGGACTGGGCTTGGGCCATCATTTCTGCTAAGGAGAGAGGAATCACAGGAGCAGATTGAGCCTTTCTCTTCCTACTCTCTACCAGCCATTGAGGAGGGAGGGGTGGCCTTCCTGCCAGGATTTGTTCCCTTGATTCTTCTCCGGTGTTTTGTGGCTGCGAATCCTCGGTGGCATGGACCTCATCCGTCCTCCCTACCTCGAGTTCTTTTGCAGCAATATTTTCTTCTTCAACCTCCATCTCCTCAGCCTTGTCCTGTATGTCTATCGCCGGGTCTGGATCCTGGTAGGCTTCCTCGGGGATTTCTTCTTCAAGCTGCTCTTCTTGTTGTTCTTCTTCTTCTGCCAGGGCTTCTTCCTCTGTTGGCACCTTTTTCGGCAGTGGGGGAGGTATCAAGCTGAGATTCAGAGTTTGGGCCGCTGTGATAACCTGCCCGAAGGTCGCTCTCGGGAGTGGCCCTTGGAATGTGGCGGCTAGGGTTACGGTTATTCCCAAAGGTCCGTTTCCCCTAGTGGATGCCATTTGTTCACCTTACTTTAGTTGGTCCACTCCCAGACCTTGCATCTCTTGAGCCCCGAAGATAATCTATAGCTCTAGCTCCTCTTCCACCTGCTGTTCTTGTCCCTGTGCAGGTACCTGTTCCAAGTCTTCTTGGCCTGCGGCCTCTTGTTCTGTCTCCGAGACTTCTGTCTCCGCTTGTGTATTGTCCCCTTGCAAATTTCCAAACTCATCGGTTGCAAATACATCAAACTCTTCTTCCGGAGGGGGACTGGCCGGGACCTCTGCAGGTTCTGTTTCATTCTCCAGTTCTGGGGAACTGGAAGAAAGGATCTCAACTTGTTGGGGTTGGGACGTACCTAACCCCGGCTCTACCTTAGGCTTCTTATTAAGCCTCTTCCTTCTGCGGGTAATCAAAGGTGGCCCCGCATCGGCTATTTCTGTCGCTTCCATGGGATCCACCCCCGTTGCCTTTACCATTAGGGTTTCCAGCGACGGGGAGGAAGAGGGACGAATTGGTCCGGCCATGAGCGGGGGAGTGGTCAGCCTCGTTATCAACTGCTCCCTCATCTGCTGGGAGGCTGCCACCGATTGCTTGATCCGCTCCTGTATAGGGACTTCTTGCGCTGAAGGGGTCGTGTCTATCCCTTTTCCCTTATCTGCACCCTGCGAAGAAGTCCCGACCCCCGAGGTCAATTTGGGTCCCGACTGTGGTGTTAACTTTGGCGCCGGTTGGGGAGCTTGGCGAGTACTCCCAGGGCACACCCTCTTGAAATAGGTGTGACTTCGCTTGACCACCTCCTGAGTGAAGTCCTCAATCATGGGCCCCTCCTGGGCGGCCCAATTCACTGGTGGAAGAGCCATCTTATCGATCCCCTTGGTCTTGTACTGGGGGTCGATAGTGGGGGCGGTGTCTGAGAAATCCTCTGGGAACCTCCGGAGTCTTAACAGTTGCATCATTCCAGCCGTCATCCTGACATAGTGCCAGCTCCGCACCTCCACATCATCTTGGCAATCTACCCAGAAGTCCTCCATATGTATATGATGGGGTTCTGAAGCCCGGGGTAGTGTCGTTCCTATTTTCCCATGCGGGTCAAAAAAATTTCGTGCTAAATAAAATTCCTGCAAGTTATAACTTTTTAGCTCATTGTCTGCCTCCTTTGCGGCGGCCAGACTGCAGGTGTAATTCCCACAGGTGATTGGGAATAGAATGTTGGGTATCTTTTTGAGGGCGAAGATGGTATGCACCTCCATCAGCTGCCTGCAGTACTCCAAGAGCACGATATTGTCCCCACAATATTTGGGCAACAAGTAGGGTTTCCCGAAGAAGCTGGCGACCCTAATATATGTGTGCTGTTGGAATTGAATATAATAATGTCCATAATTTTGGACCAAGTTCATCGCCTCCGAAGACAGGCGGTATCCAGCGTCCCGGGTGGGGGTAAGCAGATGGTTGTAAACGAACGAGTCGTTTACCCGACAGAAACTGGGGAAGCTGGCCTCCAATTGAATTTGTGAAAAATGGTCCCACGGTGCTTTTTATCCCGGGCCAATCCCGAGCACGCCGTCAGTAAGTAGGCCGTGGGCGTGGGGCCTCTGTTGTGCTAGGGCCCAGAGAACATAAGAAGACATATAGAACTTCTTCTTCCTGTCCAGCTGAAGGAACTAGGAGTCGACGTGATTGGAGATTATTGTCACCCAGTCAAAGAATTCTCCCTTGGTGGCGATGCCGAGGAGGAAATAGTACATCCATTTGGAAAACTCCTGGGCGGAGGGTCGCCCAAATACCCAGGCTAATGCTATTATCCCCATCTGGATGCTCTCCTTGAATTCAGAGCGGGGGATTTCTCTCTTCATTCTCTTTGGGTCCCTCTTTGGGGCCTTGAGCCAATGGGTATTCATGTATACCCGGGTGGCATCTTCCAGCTATGTGAACTGGGTCAAGGCATCATTCCTTGTAACCACTGTGGCTCTGTCGAATTGTGGGATTCCCAGTCCCGCCCAAAATGTGTCTGGGTCGAGGGATACCAGAGGAGTGGGGTATCCTGTGGGTTCTATGGCTGCAAGCATAACAGCCCAAACGAAGGAGTTGTAGTTGGTCGGTAGTGTTAAAATAAGCTCCAGAGACTGCATGGAGCATGGGAAGCAAGCTGCCCGAAGGATCCCGGAGCCTCCGACGTTGATCGCTAATTGATCTCCAGCTTGTCGCTGGATGTGCATTACTTTTACCAAGGCCTGCATCTCTGCCCACGTTCTGACGCTGGTGTTGGTTATAAGCTTAACCTTGGACTCAATCTTTGAGCCCATGATGACGTTTTTCTGCATGAACTTCATGGTCAGGGGCAGTTTCTCCAGGGCCCTTTCGATCTTGGATTTTACAGCCGCCCTAGTGGTCGTTGTCGATGGAAGTTCTAGACTTTCGGGCGGGGAGGATGCGAATGCTTCAGACATGATTGATAGATGAACTCTGGGAACCTGCAAGGCAGAGCGACCGTCAGAATATTTTTATCAAAATAATTACTCCGGGGTTCGGAGATCTTACCACCACGACGTTTGGTTTTCCTGAAAAGTTAGTTTCATACAAAGATAACCGAAAAGAAAAACACATCGTAAACTTAAGATTTTATTAAACATCTGGGTCTGGGGATTTTATCACACTCCATAAAGGCATAGGATAGATGATGGTAGGAGACCCGAAACCCAAAGAAATGACCATTAGCGGGGACGTGTAAAAAGCCAAGTCACCATGCCCACATGGGCGCCACGTGCGTCGGTATTAAATGGAAGTTATGGCGAAAATGCGCAAAAATTTGAAGCCACTTGGCTGGAATTAATTGTGCGCATGGGACATAAATGAGGTTCTGACAGACTTCATGGAGGAGAGAGAAAACTACCTGTTTGAAACTAGCCGAGAGCCGAGTTTCAAATAGGTGGTTTTCTGCCCCGGAGCGAATTCGTGGGCGAAAAATTAGAAACACAGGTGACTCGACCAGCTCGTTAAGCCACCCAAAAGGATATACACAGGGCCGAGGGATATATATAGAGACTATATACAACTATACATGCATATATACACAAGTATAAACATATATACATAGATACAACACGGAGCGACACCCGCGGGAAAACCAGACAAGGCAAAAAATATATACATCCATTTACATTATTTTACAAATGAACCACCTCTGTGCCGAGGGCAGACAACCCTCTGGCAGAGAGCCGACCCACCAACGGGCGGCGAAACCAGAAAATAACAAACCAGACAAAATAGAGAAACAAAAAAAACAAAACAAAAATGAAACAGAGGAAAACCAGAGAGGCGGAAGCGGAAAGACCAACCTGAGAATGCAGAAGGCGGAGGAAAGGGAAGGGTTACTGCGAGAGCTCTACAATAGCTCGAGTTGTCAATCGGTCAGATTCACCACCACAAAGCACTTGCACTTGCCTGAAAGTGATTGTAAATGTTAAGCGTTGATTATCATAAACTCTCTGCAAATGCTCTGTTAATCACTTTGGAATCGCTTTGTTAATTTCTCTAAGTGCTTGGAAGTTCTGATCGCGGTAAATGTGAAAGTGACAGGTAAGCTCTATTTATACCCACGGTAAAAGATAACTTTCCTCCTCCTTTAGCAACCTCCAGACAAGAAAACCTCTAGACCCCGGGCCCAAGGATTCCCCATGATGATGTTCCTTAAGAATATCATGGCGAAGAATCCCAGAGTCCAGAGTCTGGTTTCCAACGAAAGGCAACCTCCGGGAACGGAGTCCCGAAAATGGAAAACAAGCAAACAAAACACCATGCCAGGGAAGGAAACCCCGGAGAAAGAAAGCAAAAAAGGAAAAGGAGGACAAGGCAAAGCCGCAAGCAAAAATAAAAAAAGGGGGACCCAACATTTTGCACACAAAATGTAGGGACGGGGATGCAGGGCATAACAAATGGCGACTATCTGGGACAAATGCCTTAGTGCATTTGAGAACTATAGAATCTCTGGTTAGGAAAATTGGAACAAGCCGCTTCCCGAAGTGTCTGAGAGGCAAAGGACAACATATCTGAGAGAATCTAGCCACAGGAATCGGTCCGGAGTCCTTCACCAGTGGTGTCGTGTGTGCTTTGGAAGGAAATCAAGCCGATGACCTCTGGGAGGAATAGAGAAGAGACACTAATTACATCGAACTAGTCATCAATTTGCTCGTTTCCCCCGAAGATCGGAGTTCTGTCCCGCTTCTCATCTTTGGTTATTTTGTTTATTTCTGGGTGGGGAAGGCGGTACTTCTTTCACCATTAAGCTTAAGCTTAGCTAAATTTAATGGCGGTACTTCTTTCACCTGTCCACCTATATTTAGATTGTTCGAAGAGGGGATAAAACTCTGGACCCGGAAAGAATTCCTTAAAGCTTCAGACCTGGGTCAACAATTAGTACAGCTGATCTACCCTTGGCATGTCCGATTACTTGTTCCTTATATTATTATTGTTCACTGATTGCCAGATCCCCGGAGAGAACACCCAATGGAGATTCCTCAAAATGTGCCATATCCTGTGAAACAACCCCGGAGACCGGGCCGGCTCCACCGTGCTAAAGACAGATTCTAAAGTTCACCATGCCGTAGACATTTTACCAGAAGCCAAAGTCATGCGAAGTATTCCAATTCCTACAAGATGGAACAAAATGCCGAGACGGGGAAGAAAACCAAAATGATAACAAAAACAAAAGAAGAGGGTTATCCCCGGAGGATAGCCGATAACTATTTACAAGGTGGGGGAATTTACATATAATACAACTTTGGACAAACTTACCCTACTCGAAGTAGTGTTTAAGAAACTGTCCATTAACGGGCAATGCGATAGGTTCTCCAGTCAGGGTGTTGAGGCGGTAAGTATTTGCCCCGCAGATTTCTGAGATTAGATATGGTTCGAGCCAGAGCCGTTGGAATTTGGTATGCTTTCCTTTCTTCTCCCGGGCCTTGTCCCACAACAGGACCAGATCCGAGACCTGAAAAGCCTTATATTGGGCTCTTCTGTTAAACCATCATTTTACCACTACTTGATGACGCACGAAATGTTGAAGAGCTGCGTCTCGCTGTTCTTCCATCCGTACCAGATTCAAGAGTCGAACCTCCATGATGTTTTCCCTGTTGCTAAATTTCTGCATCAACTGTAACACTGGGATCTGTAAGTTGACCGGGAATACAGGGTTCTGACCATAAACCAGATGGAACGGGGATGTTCCCAGGGTGGCCTTAACGTGAATGCGATCCGCCCAGAGGGCGAATTTCAACTTTTGATGCCAATCCCAAGGATTTTTCTCTAACAGGTGTTTGATCACTTCAAGTAGATTTTTGTTTGTCGATTCAGCAACGCCATTTTCCTGGGGGTAATATTTGCTGGAGAACTTCAAAGTGATCTTCCGATTGTAGGTCCATTTGAGTAACTACATCAAAGAAAATGCCGGACCATTGTCACATACCAGAGCAAAGGGCTTCCTGAACCGTGTGACGATATTTTCTTCCAGGAATTTGATAACTATGTCTGCCGTATTATTTTTGCAAGGTATAGCTTCAGACCATCGAGTCCAATAATCAGTAGCAGTAAGGATATATCGGTGGTTGGTAGATGAGTTGGGGTTGATTTCCCTGATGAAGTTGAATGACCATTGGGAAAATGGTATAGCCTCGTAGATTGGTTGTAAAGGCATAGCTGGGTTACGCTCATGATGCACTGCAGTTTGACAAGTATGGCATTTCCTTACATGAGTGTAAATGTCCTTGAATATACAGGGCCAATAGTATCCAGCCTGAAGGATCTGATGGGCAGTGGCGTCGGCTGAGCCATGCCCGGTTCCAAACTGTCTGTGGAATTTATCGATTATTCTTATAGCTTGGTCTCTGTCGATGCACTGGAGGTACACTCCCTCATAGTTTCTGCGATAAAGCGCAGAGTTTTTGATCATGAAGTGAATGCTTCTCATCCGCAGGGCACGGTGTTTGTGGGGAGGTAACCCCTCCAGGCATTTATTATTCAGTAACAAGTATACCAAATCGGTATACCACGGGTCTCGAGTGATGGACTCCACTATGTAAGTTCAGCATTCTATGCGGGGAGTCTCTTCTGCTATCGCTCGACTTAGTCCTTGGCCTCAGACTATTTTCATTGGCTGCATTTCTAAGTCATACTCTTGGAGGATGGCCATCCATTTCCCCCATCTTTCGCCCAATTCACTCTGCATCAGCAGAGACTTAACGGCCTGGTCTGGGATGATAGCATGTACCTTGCTCCGGAGAATATAATGCCAAAATTTCTTCACGGCATGAACTAGAGTGAAGGCCTATTTTTCTAGTGATGAATATCAGACCTCGGCGTTCTTGAAAGGGGAGCTCATGAAAGCTATTGGTCGCTCTTCCCCTTCAACCTTTTGGGTTAACACTGCCGTGGCAGAATGCGGCGAAGCAAAAGAGTAAATGTAAAACGGAAGGGAATAGTCCGGACTGGCTAGGACAAGTGCTTCCATGATTGTCTATTTGATTTGGGTGAACGCTCATTTTGCTTCAGTGTTCCACTCAATCTTAGTATCCTTCTTCATTATCTCATTGAGTGGTTTAACTATTTCTGTGAATCCTGTGATGAATCGTCGTACGAAGTTGATCTTTCCGAAGAAGGATCGCATCTCTTTCTTGCTGCTAGGCATTTGTAAGTTTAGCAGCGCTTCGACTCTCTCAGGGTCTACGGATATACCCTTCTCAAATACAATATGCCCGAGCAACTTCCCCTCGGTGACCCCAAATATGCACTTCCTGGGGTTGAGGGATATTCCATACCGGCGACATCTCTTGCAAACCTGGGCAAGATGGGTGGCATGGTCACACCTGTCCCGGGAAAAGATGGTCAAATCATCCATGTAGATGATTATGCACCGATTCAAAAGGCCCTCGAACGCAATGTCCATGGCCTTCTGAAATGTAGCTCCTGCATTGATCAAACCAAAGAGCATTCTTCTATACGCAAATGTTCCCCACTTAGTGGTAAACGCTATTTTCTCTCTGTCTTCATACTTGATCATGACCTGGTTGTATCCCAAATATCCATCTAAGAAGGACATTATCTAGGATCCATTCACTATCTGCAACACCTCATCCAACGAGGGGAGAGGGTGATTATCTTTCTTAGATGCCTTGTTCAAGTTTTGAAAATCCACGCAGAGGCAGATCTCACTGTTCTTTTTCCTTACAGGGACCAAGTTGGCAACCCATGTAGTATGCCAGACTGGGAAGATTATCCAGGATGACAGTAGTTTCTCTACCTCTTGACTAATTAGAGGCTCTATCAGGGGGTTGACCGGTCTTTGCTTTTGCCGAAAGGGCTTAGCATCAGGTTTCAGGGGAATAGTATGGGTCATGATGGAAGTGTCATACGTTTTCAAGTCTTCATAACCCCAGGCAATTACATTAATGTATTCTCGGAGAACCGCGAGAATCTTTTCCTTTTCCTCAGGGGAGCAGGAGGTACCAATGTCAATGATCTTTTCTTCACCGGGCTGGCCGATGTTAACCTTTTCAAACTTTCCTCCCTCGGAGGAGGATGATACCTTCTCACGGGCCCGAGAGTCTGAATCGAAGATTCGTTCTAGTGCAACCATCCCCTTTGGGATGGTGTTTGTGGGTAGGTCCATGATCCCATCGTCTTCATCACCCTGCCCAGTATCATCATGGTCTCGCTCCTCCACTATCTGGTCTTCAAAGACACCAACATTTGCCATGAAGGCTAGGATATGCTGATCATCCTCAAAAACCTGAAGGTGGGTGACATTATCTGGAATGGACGGGGTGGGGACCATCTTGACTAAAAATATCTGGAGTCGCGAGCCAGCCATTGGATCCAGTGTGCTGGCAGAAACGACGAGGGCATCTGGGACATAGTTCTGTCGCTGGGGAATGAGGTCAATCCCGAAGGCATCGAAATCCTCAATAAGGCTCCAAGCCCGGTTGCAGTATGTGGCCAACCTTTTATCGTGACATGTGTATTGACTCCAGACTTGTTTAACAATCAACTCTGAATCACCCAGAGCCTGGAGGTGGGTGATACCTTTCCTTAAAGCAAATAAGAGTCCAAGGACCAAAGCCTCGTACTCTGTAACATTGTTTGTATAGTTAAACTACAGTCTGTAGGACGTGAGGAAGGAATTCCCTCGCGGGTTGATTAGTTCTACCCCAGCCCCACAGCCATCGAACTTAAGGGTCCATAAGTCATTGTTCATAATCTGGGGCTGGGGCAGAGTGGTTTTCTTTGGATTATTGCTGGGAGACTTAGGGGTCCTCTCCTGGACCACTGGCGTGAAAGTGGATTTTACCCCCAGAGGTGTTTGGGTTTGGGATTCCCAGGGAGATGGCACCAAAGGCGTGCATCCCATAGGAGTACTGGGTCCCAAGGAATTAGTTACATATTGTTCATTCCGGAAGGTATCAAGGTGCCGATTAGCAATCAAAAGACACGGTCCACACTCATGTTCTGAATGTTTCTAGTAGTGTACTCGGCACCAAGTGTCGGACAGGAGTGTGGCAAGGGTTGCTGTGGCACCTTGAGAGTTGACTTCAACTCTCATCTTTTCTTCTAGGTCTTGGGCCCTTTGCAGCATGGCAGGATCCTCTCCGGGGATAAAATCGAACGTTAAGATTTCAAAATGTTTGTACACCCCCAGGGAAATCTCAGAGAAAAGGATCTCATTGAACCTCCCAACTTCGGTGAGGGCCTACTTCATCCGGGGTTCACTTTCAACCCGGATCTTATATGACTCTCCTTCCCATGGAATCCATAAATGGGTGAAGTCGGTCGAAAAGTATCCATTCAAGGACTTAGACCAATTCTGACTTAATAACATCCCGTAGGTCTCTAGGATGTCCACCACTTGAATTTCAACGATGCTGGCTATCCTGGGGTCCTGGATAAGTTGTATCTGGATGTTCTTTAGTTCCCCCACCATTTTTACAGCAGTCTTATCCAGTTGGATCACTACACGATTAGATGGGGTGGGGTGGAATTTGAGCTTCTGACAAATGGACAGGGGCATGATATTACCTGAAGCCCCAGAGTCTACTAAGCAGTTGTGTATGTTTTTGCCATAGATATTCAGGCCTAGTAAGAAGGGAGGATCCTCATTGTTTCCCCGGAAGACAGCCACATTAGCATCTTCAAATGAGACAGTCTTGGGCGGGCGACTGACGAATTTCGGGTTCCCTAAGAGCTTCAGGAGAGACTTCTTCTGCTTGGGACAATTCAACAAGACCTCCATCAAGGTCATGGAGGTGGTGGTCTGCTCTAATACCTTCGTAATATCAAATCTTCCTCCCGGGAACTGGTGATTTTCCTCGGTGAGATCTTTTGCTTGGTTAGAGCTAGGACCTTTTAGAGGGGATCGTTCAGTTGTGTTGTTCCGGGGAGGAGGATTATCTTTGATAGGGGTATAGGCGTGTAAACAGGCCCTTTACCAACCTGACTCTGAGTATTATATGGAGTCCGCGGGTTAGTAAAGGCGTTGGCCTCGAAGGGCGGGATGGATTTGTCAAATAATCCCTGCAATTCAAATTCTTCTTCATCTTCTCCGGACGTCCCAAAGAAGATGGTATCACAGGTGAAGGCACTATGAGTTGTTTCTTGGATAGGGGGCTCTGGAGGAGTAGCATCATGCGACTGCTGCCTGTCCAGCTGGGAGATAATGATGACCTTCTCCAAGGTGGCACAATTTACCTCATTGTGTGAGCCTGTATCATGATATCTACACCAGTTAGTCATGGGCTGGAAATCTGTGACTGGTGTAAAATGTGATGATCCAGCACCATTTTGGTTGGCGTTTTAGTTCGGAGGCGGACCTCCGGTGTTAGTGTTATTATTCCATTGTGGTTGGTTGGGTCTAGGCCTGTTGTTGAAGTTTCTCCCTCCGGCATTATTGTTTCGTTGGCCGGAGAAAATGTTTCCCCTCTGGGAATTCGAATTTTGGGGCACATAGGACCCCGCCTTCAGTTGGCCCATGTCCACGGTCAAGGTGGACAACATTCACTGGAGGGATTCGACCTCAGCAGTCAACTGAGTGTTTGTGTCACAATGTGACAGCTGTTGTTGTTGTTGGCCTCCCGGGAAGGCAGCAGTATTGGCGGGAGTCAAGGGCGGCAATCCTCCAGTCGCGGATGACTGGAAGAAGGGCACTCTAGATGATTGTGTCTATGGTTGTTGTGCCTACTGCGGCTGATTCCAAGGGAAAACTTCCATACTGGGCACCGCCTAGGTCTGCGATGGGTAAACGTATCATGCCTATTGGTCTATCAGGGGTGGCGAAGGATTCATCGCCATCGACGGGGCACCCATTGCCAGATTGGGGTTGTATCCCCCGGCATATGCAGTTTCGTCGGGTATCATGTTGAAGGGCGTACCCTGCCCGATCCGGCCCAGGGATTTGTTGAGACCACGGGACAGCTCCAAGGCTAGGTTATAGACTTTCGCCAAGGTGTCCCGGTCGCCCACGACGGTTGTTCTCCAAAGGAGAGTGGCAACGAAAGGGTCCATCGCATTGAGATAGGTCTGTATGGTTACTTCTGGGGATGGAATAAAGCGGCCCGTGCACTGCTTCAGGGCGCGCTGGAACCTATGGTTGAATGCTGCAAGAGGTTAATTGGGTTCCTTCCTGATGGACATGAACTGGCTGTGGGACCAGGCTGGTTCCACATGCACGCAAAAGGAAGCCAGGAAGGCGTCCTCCATGTCTTGCCAAGTGTTGATGGAGTTGGCAGGCAAGTTAAGGTACCAGTTCAACTTGCTTTGTCCTAGGGACAAGGGGAACATACGAGTCACAACATCTTCATGTTGGATTTGGTGTCGATTCATGGCATCTTTGTATGTCTGTAAGTGTTCTTCTGCGGTCTGTGAGCCTAGGTGCTTATATCATGGGCAAATCTTCTTCAGGTGAGAGGGTAAATCATTGGTTGTGCCCGGAAAAGTTCCCATTGGGGACCCGGTGTTTATGAAGTACGCAGCCATTGGGGGAACTATATGTTGGGTAGTTTGGGCGCTGGTTCCCAAGGTTATCTGGGGAGTTTAGGTATTTGGAGGTATGGTAGATCCCCAGACAATAGTGGCTGGTATGATTTTTGAGGTCCGCTTCTTTCAAGCGGGAGGCTCGAGTTCGACAAGCTTTCCGGGGTTCGGGGCAGACCTAAGGACTCTTTCAAATTTTGCTGGGGAGAAAGATCCAATCCCGCTGAAGGCTTGCCTCTTAAAACTATAACTTGGGGAACCCTCAGGAGGTGTAAAATCATAATCTCGGGAGGGGGATGAGTTCATGCCCTCCTTCTAGCGCTAGTTTCTATTGACGGGGTTTTGCTGACCGGGTCCGCCAACAGTCATAAGTTGTCACCAGGTTCCGGGGAAACCGGCCAACTCTGCCTGCAAAGGTTGTTTGGGGAAAACAAATTCTCTGGGCCTTCAAGCACCTGGGTGTTGGGTCACAACGGTACGGGGCTCGGTTGGGAGAGGTGACTATTTTCGAGGGGGATAGCTAGTTTCTTCAACTCATTCTCTCTAGAGATTCAATAGGATAAGCTTCTCCCTAGCGTTCTATACTTAGCAAATAAAGTGAAAAAGATCCTGCAGGGTTAAAAATGTTTCATCTAACTATAGTCATGTTGAAATGTCTGGAACATCAATAATACTCTGATAGACTACACTAAATACCGAAGAAATACATAACCATCAGCTAGCATTTTATACGTAGCGGGAGTAAAGAGCTCGTTAATCTACTTTAATATACCAGACTAGAAGACAAAGGACATCAAAATATGAAATACCATTAACTCAGGAGCAGGAATGCCAACAACATCATTGCCAAGAATTCTTCCTTCTTTATTAATGTTCATTCCAGCAAGCACTGGTGCATGATACATTGGTGGCTCTAGGGGAGCATTTGACTATATAAAATCAGAACAGTGGAGCATTGAGCTCTGCAACTTAAGATGAGAAATCGCCTTTCTATTGCTATGGACAACAAAATCATCAATTTTGCCGACCCCTGGAAATGGGCCAGTTTGGCTATTTATACAACTCTTCTAACCCTAACCCTATTTTACATCATGTTTCAATAAAATACAATATCTCAGGGCCGGTACTACCTGCGCCACCCTACAAAAGACCTTGAGACGGAATAGGTCTGCCATGTCAGAAGAATAAGATAAGAATATACAATGGAAGAATCGGCCTCGAGAAGAGAGCCAGAAAGGAGAAAGAAGAAAGTAGGTCCCCCGGGGATCGAGGCTACATGCCTCATAAATGGGAAATGCGGCGCCCTGTCTCCAATGTGCCAGGTGTACCCTTTAGCTGCACCTCGAGAAGACCACCCTGTCAGAAACCAACCGCTGAGTCGACACCTCCTTGATGTGGCCAACCACCTTCTGACAGTCTTTATTAACCGCTTCTGAAAGTGACCGGTCGGCCTCGGCGACCGGGACACGGACCACTTGAAATAATACAAAATTTTAGGATCCGGGACTCCGGGATCTGGGAACTTTCATCCCAAAAAGAATAAAGAATAACCAACACTTGAATTCTCTCCAGCCCCCGGAGAAAGCTCAAGGTTTCTTATTGTCATTGAAAGCCTGGAGGAGGCGGGATATGCCATCTTCATCAATATCCTTCAGGCTGGCCCTTCTATGCTTGGCCATTTCAACTTGTTCCCCCAGGTCGAGGACATTTTCTTTGAATTCATCTGCCATTCTTGCCGCATCATGGCCACTAAGTATCATGCGGGTTAATTTTTCTATTTGGGCCCCATCTATCCCCTCCAGAGATTGATACCGGGATTTCATTATTTCATCAAAACTCTCCAAAACTGAATCTTCGGGGGTACATGTATCTGTGCTAAGGGGATCAGCCCCGGAAGTCTTTATCACAAAAGACTTATATAAATTGGAAAAGTACTTCACCGCATTTACTTTATCTTGTAAGGACCCTACCAGTTGCTTGGTCACCTCCAATGTGAGGTCAAGCCTGGAGTGCAGGGTTCTCACAAAATCAAATGATTCCTCACCCAGAATTCCAGATTCGAAAACCATATCCTCTCCCAAGGTAAGAAGCTCTTCGAGCTCTACCTTCCATGCTTGGTAATTCTCAGCGTCACTCTCCCACTGCTCAATAAGCATTTCCACCTGATAAATAACCTGCCGAACCGTGTATAAATCTGGGAGGGTGGACACCAGGAAATGCCGGGTGTTTCCTATTTGTAGGGCGACCCACTCGTCCACTGCTTGGGCTTTCTTTTTTATTACTCGCAGGGAATCTATGTCACTCTGTGGTACATCGTCTGAGGTGGAGGCCCCCGGAGGAACTGTATTGATGGGTCAGGCCAGCTCAGTAAGCAACCCCATAAGGTTTGCATTCTTTTCCTTTTCAGCCTTGAGCCTCTGGGCTTCCTTTTCATATCGGGCCTCCACTGCTCTTGCTGCCTCCTTCAGCAAGTCTACCTCACCTTGCTTTCCCCTTTTTCCTAGGGATACCTCTGCAACATTGTAGTCTATGGGATCCGCGATTGCTTCATCGGCGTCTGGGGGAGGTGTTGCCACAACGGCAACAGTTTCTCCGCCCGGCCCAGTTCAAAGCGTATGAACTTTCTAGGCTTTCTTGGCCTTCGGCGGGGCCAAGGCTTGGGCCATCATTTCTGCTAAGGAGAGAGGAATCACAGGAGCGGACTGAGCCTTTCTTTTCCTGCTCTCTACCAGCCACTGAGGAGGGAGGGGTGCCCTTCCTGCCAGGATTTGTTCCCTTGATTCTTCCCCGGTGTTTTGTGGCTGTGACTCCTCGGTGGCATGGACCTCATCTGTCCTCCCTGCCTCGACTTCTTCTGCAGTAATATTTTCTTCTTCAACCTCCATCTCCTCAGCCTTGTCTTGTATGTCTATCACCGGTTCTGGATCCTGGTAGGCTTCCTCGGAGATTTCTTCTTCAAGCTGCTCTTCTTGTTGTTTTTCTTCTTCTGCCAGGGCTTCTTCCTCTGTTGGCACCTTTTTCGGCAGTGGGGGAGGTATATGACCAAGATTCAGAGTTTGGGCCGCTGTGATAACCTGCCTAAAGGTCACTCCCGGGAGTGGCCCTTGGAACGTAGCAACTGGGGTTACGGTTATTCCTGAAGGTCCGGTTCCCCTAGCGGATGCCATTTGTTCACCTTGCTTTAGTTGGTCCACTCCTGGACCTTGCATCTCTTGAGCCCCGGAGATAATCTCCAGCTCTGGCTCCTCTTCCACCTGCTGTTCTTGTCCCTGTGCAGGTTCCTGTTCCAAGTCTTCTTGGCCTGTGGCCTCTTGTTCTGTCTCCGGGACTTTTGTCTCCTCTTGTGTATTGTCCCCTTGCAAATTTCTGAACTCATCGGTTGCAAATACATCAAACTCTTCTTCCAAAGGGGGACTGGCCAGGACCTCTACAGGTTCTGTTTCTTTCTCCGGTTCCGGGGAACTGGAAGAAAGGATCTCAACTTGTTGGGGTTGGGACGTACCTAACCCCGGCTCTGCCTTAGGCTTCTTATTAAGCCTCTTCCTTCTATGGGTAATGAAAGGTGGCCCCATATCGGCTATTGTTGTTGCTTCCATGGGATCCACCCCTGTTTCCTTTACCATTAGGGCTACCAGCGATGGGGAGGAAGAGGGATGAATTGGTCCGGCCATGAGCGGGGGAGTGGCCAGCCTTGTTATCAACTGCTCCCTCATCTGCTAGGAGGCTGCCATCGATTGCTTGATCTGCTCCTGTATAGGGACTTCTGGCACCGAAGGGGTCATGTCTATCCCTTTTCCCTTATCTGCACCCTGCGAAGAAGTCCCAGCCCCCGGGGTCAATTTCGGTCGCGACTGTGGTGTTAACTTTGGCGCCGGTCGGGGAGCTTGGCGAGTACTCCCAGGGTACACCCTCTTGAAATAGGCGTGACTTCGCTTGACCATGTCCTCAATCGTGGGCCCCTCCTGGGCATCCCAATTCACTGGTAGAAGAGCCATCTTATCGATCCCCTTGGCCTTGTACTGGGGGTCGATAGTGGGGGCGGTGTCTGAGAAATCCTCCGGGAACCTCCGGAGTCTCAACAGTTGCATCATTCCGATCGTCATCCTGACATAGTGCCGGCTCCACACCTCCACATCATCTTGGCAATCTGCCCAGAAGTCCTCCATATGTATATGATGGGATTCTAAAGCCCGGGGCAGTGCTGTTGCTATTTTCCCATGCGGGTCAAAATTTTTCTGTGCTAAATAGAATTCCTGCAAGTTATAACTTTTTAGCTCATTGTCTGTCTCATTTACAGTGGCCAGACTACAGGGGTAATTCCCACAAGTGATTGGGAATGGAATGTTGGGTATCTTTTTGAGGGCGAAGAGGGTATGCACCTCCATCAGCTGCCTGCAGTACTCCAAGAGCACGATCTTGTCCCCACAATATTTGGGCAACAAGTAGGGTTTCCCGGAGAAGCCGGCGACCCTAATATATGTGTGCTATTGGAATTGAATATAATAATGTCCATAATTTTGGACCAAGTTCATCACCTCCGAAGACAAGCAGTATCCGGCGTCCTGGGTGGGGGTAAGCAGATGGTAGTAAACGAACAAGTCGTTTACCCGGCAGAAACTGGGGAAGCTGGCCTCCCATTGAATTTGTGGAAAATGGTCCCACGGTGCTTTTTGTCCTGGGCCAATCCCGATCACACCGTCAGTAAGTAGGCCGTGGGCGTGGGGCCTCTATTGTGCTAGGGCCCAGAGAACATAAGAAGACATATAGAACTTCTTCTTCCTGTCCAGCTGAAGGAACTGGGAGTCGACGTGATTGGAGATTATTGTCGCCCAGTCAAATAATTCTCCCTTGGTGGCAATGCCGAGGAGGAAATAGTACATCCATTTGGCAAACTCCTGGGCGGAGGGTTGCCCAAATACCCAGGCTAATGCTATTATCCCCATCTGGATGCTCTCATTGAATTCAGAGCGGGGGATTTCTATCTTCATTCTCTTTGGGTCCCTCTTTGGGGCCTTGAGCCAATGGGTATTCATGTATACCCGGGCGACATCTTCCAGTTGTGTGAACTGGGTCAAGGCATCATTCCTTGTAACCACTGTGGCTCTGTCAAATTGTGGGATTCCCAGTCTCGCCCGAAATGTGTCTGGGTCAAGGGATACCAGAGGAGTGGGATATCTTGTGGGTTCTGTGGCTGCAAGCATAACAGCCCGAACGGAGGAGTTGTAGTTGGCTGCTAGTGTTAAGATAAGCTCCGAAGACTGCACGGAGCACGGGAAGCAAGCTTCCCGGAGGATTCCAGAGCCTCCAACGTTGATCGCTAATTGATCTCCAGCTTGTCGCTAGATGTGCATTACTTTTACCAAGGCCTGCATCTCTGCCCACGTTCCGACGCTGGTGTCGGTTATAAGCTTAACCTTGGACTCAATCTTTGAGACCGTGATGACGTTGTTCTGCATGAACTTCATGGTCAGGGGCAGTTTCTCCAAGGCCCTTTCCATCTTGGATTTTACAGTCGCCTTGGTGGTCGTTGTGGAGGGAAGTTCTGGACTTCCGGGCGGGGAGCATGCGGATGCTTCAGACATGATTGATAGATGAACTTCGGGAACCTGCAAGGCAAAGCGACCGTTAGAATATTTTTATCAAAATAATTACTCTGGGGTCCGGATATCTTACCACCGCGACGTTTGGTTTTCCTGAAAAGTTAGTTTCATACAAAGATAACCGAAAAGCAAAACACATCGTAAACTTAAGATTTTATTAAACATCCAGGTCTGGGGATTTTATCACACTCCGTAAAGGCACAGGATGGATGATGGTAGGAGACCCGAAACTTGGAGAAATGACCGTTAGCGGGGATGTATAAAAAGCCAAGTCACCATGCCCATGTGGGCGCCACATGCGTCGGTATTAAATGGAAGTTATGGCGATGACGGCGGAGCCAACTGTCCGAACGCGCGAAAAGTTGAAGCCACTTGGCTGGAATTAATTGTGCGCATGGTACATAAATGAGGTTCTGACGGACTTCATGGAGGAGAGAGAAAAATGCCTGTTTGAAACTAGCCGAGAGCCAAGTTTCAAACAGGTGGTTTTCTGCCTCGAAGCGAATTCGCAGGCGGAAAACCAAAAACACAGGTGACTCGACCAGCTTGTTAAGCCACCCGAAAGGATATACACAGGGCCGAGGGATATATACAGAGACTATATACAACTATACATGCATATATACACCAGTATAAACATATATACATAGATACAACACGGAGTGACACCCGCGGGAAAACCAGACAAGGCAAAAACATATATATAGCCATTTACATTATTTTACAAATGAACCACCTCTGCGCTGAGGGTGGACAACCCTCTGGCAGAGAGCCGACCCACCAATGGGTGGCAAAACCAGAAAATGACAAACCAGATGAAATAGAGAAACAAAACAAACAAAACAAAAATGAAACAGAGGAAAACCAGAGAGGCGGAAGTGGAAAGACCAACCTGAGAACGCAGAAGGTGGAGGAGAGGGAAGGGTTACCGCGAGAGCTCTGCAATAGCTCGAGTTGTCAATCGGTCAGAGTCACCACCACGAAGCACTTGCACTTGCCTGAAAGTGATTGTAAATGTTAAGCGTTGATTATCATAAACTCTCTGCAAATGCTCTGTTAATCGCTTTGGAATCGCTTTGTTAATTTCTCTAAGTGCTTGGAAGTTCTGATCGCGGTAAATGTGAAAGTGACAGGTAAGCTCTATTTATACCCGCGAAAAAAGATAACTTTCCTCCTCCTTCAGCAACCTCCGAACAAGCAAACCTCCGGACCCCGGGCCCGAGGATTCCCCGTGATGATGTTCCTTAAGAACATTATGGCAAAGAATCCCAGAGTCCGGAGTCCGGTTTCCAATGAAAGGCAACCTCCAGGACCGGAGTCCCGAAAATGGAAAACAAGCAAACAAAACACCACACTGGGGAAGGAAACCCCGGAGAAAGAAAGCAAAAAAGGGAAATGAGGACAAGGCAAAGCCACAAGCAAAAAAAAAAAAAGGGGGACCCAAAATTTTGCGCACAAAATGTAGGGACAGGGATGCAGGGCATAATAGATAGCATGAGATACCATATACCATTTGATGAACAAGAAGAGTTTTGAAAAGGAAGGTAGCATAGAAATGCCCGATATCAAGCGACAAACTAGTCTTTTAAATCCTCTAACAAGGTCACACCTAACAGTGTGTTTGTAACCTTTAACATGGTTGACTCTTCACTGAGCTCACTTCAGAAGAGTGAAAATTTTGGGTTACTGGTCGCCAGTGGTTTTTACCTTAACATGGTTTCCATGTTAAAAATCCATGTGTCAATGTGTTTATGAGTCATTACTTAGTGTTTTGCATTGCACATAGCTAATATGGATTGATCGGTATACTGTAAGTAATTTACTATTTTTTGGTAAATTGATAGACTTCTATTCGATAAACATAAAGAATAAGGTTTAACAAAGCACTCTGAGTACTAGTTATTTAATAAGTATATTTGAAGTCATTCATCTTATAGGACTGAAGATAACTAGAGGCTTAATATTATGGTACTAAGTTTTTGGGTTGATTAATTGGAATATTTTTGAGGCCACTGAGTCACCCCCCCTCTAAGTTATTACTAACAATTGGTATCAAATCTTGTGTGCTTATAAAGGGAGTTTAACAACTCAAGCAAAAGATCACAAGATAAATAGACGAGATGTGCCCAAGTTGAATAAATACAACTTTGCATCATAGAAAAGAAGAATAAGACTCCACCTATCAGATATTGGTAATGATGTTACTCAACACCTTGATACTGAATATGTATTTCCTACAAGACCTCACACTCTTAAGAAATTGAGAGAAAATCATGAGCATAATTGCATGATGATAGAACTAGCCTCATCACTCTCAGATGCTAAGTTTGAAGATGTCAAAACCTGCACCTCTGCAAAGAAAATGTGGGATAAGTTGAAGCTGGTACATGGAGTAGATGCTAATGTACTAAGAGCCAAAGCAGAAAGCCTAAGAGGGAGGTTTGATGACCTAAGGATGAAAGAAGAAGAAAATATCACTCAGTATAGCTGCAGAATCAAAGAGGTAGTCAATGCTATCCAAGGAGTTGGACGTGTACTTGAAGAGGAGATAGTGGTAAGTAAAATTTTAGAACCTTACTGCTTGTATATGCTATTAGATTTTTTCTATTCAAGAAATGAGAGCAGTTGCAAACAATTCATTGACTCTAGATAGTCTAATTGGTAGACTGATTTCATTTGAGATGAATAACTTTGATAATAGTGTCTTACCATCTATAGAATCTGCATTCAAATCTTCTTTAAAAATAAGAAATTTAATTCATAGACATGCTATTAGAAATGATAGTGAAAGTGATAATGAGGATCAAGGACTTGATGAGATTGAAGTACTAATGGCAAGAATATTATAGAGAATCAAAGGTAGATACAAAGGTAAATTACCACTTGTTTGTTTAAATTGTAAAGAGGTTGGAAACTTTGCTGCAAGATGTCCAAATAGAAGAAAAGATGATAGAAGTAATGACAGATCATATGAGAAGAAGTTTGATAGAGGTGATAATAGAGATTACCGAAGCAACTGACAATCTGACAAAAGAGATACCTGAGACTACAATAACAAAGGGAAGAGAGCTTGTTACCTAGCTGAGAATAGAGCTGATGACACTGACACTAAATCAGAAGAAGATATTGAGATGGTATTTGTAGCCATGAAGGATGATTCAGACGAAGAAGAAGAAAGGTATGTAGAAATTGCACTCATATCTAAGGTTAGTAAGAATGATGTCTGGATCATAGATAGTGGCTGCACTCACCATATGACCGGTGATAAACAAAAGTTTTAGACTTTTGAATATTATAATGGTGGTTCAATAAAAATGAGTAATGATACGCCTTGTCTAGTTGAAGGTAAAGGAACTATAATGTTGAATAACCTGATCAAATGTGAAAATGCTTACTAGAAAAAATGACTAAATTATAATGTGTTAAGTATTTCACAGCTGAATAATATAGATCATTGAGTGGCATTTCAAAATAAGAAGGCAAAGATCTTCAACGAATCGGGAAGGTTGATTGGAACCGGTGAGCAGACAAAAGGTAACCTTTTCTATCTTGATGACATTAACACCACTTGTTTAATGGCTAGTAACAAAGACATATGGTTGTGGCACAAAAGATCATTTCATGTGAATTTTGACAACATGATAAAGATAATAAATCAAAGGAATGTCAGAGGCTTACCAAGCATGACTAAGCCCGAGCATATCATGTGCAAGAATTATCAAAAAGGTAAGATGACAAAGTCTAGTTTCAAGAGTAAAACCCATACATCTAATACAATTCTAGAATTAGTCCATACAGATCTATGTGGACCCATGAGGACAAAGAGTTACTATGGATATAGGTATTTTATTCTCTTTGTTGATGATTATTATAGAATGATGACAATTATGTTCTTAAAAGATAAATCAGAAGCATTCAGGATGTTTAAATGGTATAAGGCTATGGTAGAAAAACAAAGTGAAAAGAAATTGAAATGCTTAAGGTCAGATAGAGGAGGGGAATTTATTTTAGATGAATTCACTAACTATTGCAATGAGCATGGAATTAAAAGACAGGTTTCTGCACTGAGAACACCACAACAAAATGGAATTGCTGAAAAGAGAAACAGATCAATTGTTGAGTGTGCAAGAGCATTGATGACTGATAAGAGCATCACTCAAAATTTTTGGAGAGAAGCTGTCAGTACTGCTATCTACACATTAAACAAAGTACAATTGAAGGACACAAAGAGGACACCCTATCAGCTTTGGTATGGTCACACACCCAATGTACTTTACATCAGTTTCTTTGGCAGTCAATGTTATATTTTGAAAGATGATAGAAATAGAAAACTTGACTCCAAAAGTGAAGAAGGTATCTTTCTAGGGTATTCAACCAAAAGCAAGACTTATAAATGTCTTAGCAAGTCATCTAATAAGATCATTGAAAGTGAAAATGTGAAAATAGATGAATTTACAGAAAAGAGCCAGAGGAATACAACAAGATTTTCTTATACAGAACCTGACACTCTACCCGAGAAACAATGTATCACTCCTGAGCAACAAAACATTGCACCCGAGCATCAGGCTACAATTACCAAAAATTAGGAAAATCCTCAAGATAATGTTTCAAACGATGGAGATCAGAATGAAGGTCAAGAATATGATCAAAATGATGAACACAAAGCTGAACCAAAACTCGCCAAGTATGTCAGAAGACATCATCCACAGAATCAAATCATAGGAGACAACAAGGTTAGAATGAGAACAAGAAGTAAGTCACTAAATACTAGATGTTTACTTTGTGATTTTGAGCCTAAATCTGTTAACACTGCACTTGAGAATGAAGAATGGGTCAGTGCTATTAAGGAAGAAATAAAACAAATTGAGAAGAACAATACATGGACACTAGTACCGAGACCAGATGACAAGAATGTTATCGGTACCAAATAGATATTCATAAATAAGCTAAATGAGAATGGAGAGGTCACAAGAAACAAAGCAAGGTTAGTATGCAAGGGATATGCACAAGAAGAAGGTATTGATTATGGAGAAACCTTTGCACCCTTTGCTAGACTAGAAGGAGTTAGAATCTTACTTTCTTATGTTGCATTCAAAGGATTCAAGTAATACCAGATGGATGTCAAATCTGCATTCTGAAATAGAATACTGGAAGAAGAGGTATACATTGAGCAAACATAAGGGTTTGTTGATCTAGACAAGAGAAACATGGTATGTAGACTACATAAAGCCTTGTATGGATTGAAACAAGCACCTAGAGCCTGGTCTGAAAGACTTGACTCCTATCTCATTAGCATTAAATTTGTAAGAACAAGTGAAAATAACAATCTGTACTTAAAAGAAGATACTGATGGTAATATTCTGATTGCTGAAATTTTTGTTGATGATATCATTTTTGAGGGAAATGAATTATTATACAAATCCTTTGCTAATGAAATGAGAAAATAATTTGAAATTTCTATGTTTGGGGAGATCAAATTATTTCTTAGTCTACAGATTCTTCAACAAGATGGAGGCATATATATCACTCATTCCAAATACATCAAGGAAGTGCTAAAGATATTCAAGATGGAATATTTCAAATGAGTTGGAACACCTATGGAAACCAGATGTAAGATGACAAAAGAAGACAAATCAAATGAGGTAAATCAGACCTTGTATAGATCAATGATTGGAAAGCTAATGTATGTTTTTCATACCAGACCAGATATAGCACATGCAGTTGGAATAGTTGCAAGATTCTCTGCTAATTCCAAAGAATCACATACGACTGATGTCAAGACAATTTTGAGAAATTTGAAGAACACCAAGGACTATGGCTTATGGTATAAAAAAGAAGGAAAATTTTAGCTACGAGTCTATACATATGTTGATTGGGCTGGAAATATTGATGACTAAAAAAGCACAACTGGGGGAGAATTCTTCATGGGTGCAGACTTCTTACATGGACCAACAAGAAGCAAGGATGCATCTCTCAGTCTACTACAGAAGCAGAGTATGTGGCTGTTGCTGCAAATTGTTCCAATATTGCATGGATCAAATAGTTGCTGGAAGGTATGACTATGAAGATTCTTGAACCAGTAATTATCTACTGTGATAATACCAGTGCAATAAACTGTTGGAGATTTGATTCAGAGCAGTTGATTGATTGTATGTTTGTCATTGATGACAACATATAATACACAGTAGTAATTCTGTATGAACTTATCTGAATGATGACATGAAGACTTTCGTGGATAGATACATGTTGTTCACATGTTTATTATGTTATGTTCATACACGCAGACCCGGATATGATGTTTTAGTAAAGTTATACAATTCTGTTGTTAGCAGTTACAGTTCTGGGAGTATAACGGTTTAGGGCCAACGTATATAATGTGTCTCATGAGTTGCGCCTATCTTTAGGATATGTGTGTGTATATTCATAATTAATTATGAGTTGATGATGTAGATCCAAAGGTGTCAAACGTTTTTCAACATGATTGCAAAGTTATGGTTAATTTGGTGAGGCTGACTCAGTGAAGCATCGCGTCTGTTCAACATTGACTTGCGTGGACTTAATATTGTTTGCATGCTTAGTTAAGCCGACTAAGATATTGATGAAGTGTTTCTAAGAGATGACATGACCTTCTAATTTGGAGAAGATACTTATAGAAGTTCAATTATGATATGCTAAGTGTGAATGATACAAAATGTAAAGAAAGATGTACAGATCAGATTATCAGAGTTGGTTCATTCATCAAGGATCTATGTGAAGAAGAAGTAAAAGATTGTAATACACTAGAAATGATCAAGATATCAGCTCTACTCTACAATTCATCATCAGATATAGTGCATATATGTCATATAGAAGGTTGTAGCCTTCACCATCAAGCAGTGAGCTTTTGGACAGTGAGTCCACCACCCCTAACAGGGTTATTTAAAAGACTCCTAACAGGGTCTGACCCTCAACTAGGTCACTATACTTATTGCATTGTATTGTACAACTCCTAACAGGGTTGAAATATCTTCTAATAGGGATTACTACAAACAAGTATAGTTTATTATGGGTGCTAATTCCCACCAGGGTTTTTACCATTTGGTTTCCCCATAATCAAATTATGTGTTGAGTACTGTGTTATCTGATTATGCATTTACTTTGTTGTATACTAAGGTTAAAGAAGTAAAAAGAACTGAAGTTACTAATAACTGATTCACACCCCCCCCTCTCAGTTATCCTTTGGGACTATTCTAACAATTGGTATCAGAGCCAAGTGCCTTGGAGAAGAAGCCTAACAGCTTAAGGTAGATCAGATGTCTTACTTCAGAAAATAAAGCCCTAAGTTCGATGGAGAGAATTATTTGGATTGGAAAAACAAAATGATGACACATCTACAGTGCATTGGATTTGAGATCTTTGAAATTTCCACACAAGAGGTTGCAATTCCATCTTTGAAAAACCTTGCAAAGGATGATGCTACCAACAGACAAAAGGACATATTTACACATAATGCAATTGCCAAAGAAGCCCTAATCAGCGCACTATCTAACAGTGAATTGTCTGAAATCAAGAAAATTGACAGAGCATATTCCATATGGAAATATTTAGAAGACATGTTTGAAGGAGATGTTCAAGAAAATAATGCACGCAGGAAGACATGGAAGAAGAAATACAACAGTCTTGAGATGTT